>CM069441.1:82297307-82474136 GCA_035610835.1 Ophiura sarsii | reverse complement strand
TAATGGTACAAGTAGCGTTTTGCTGAAGTTAATGAAACAACCTGATTTCTTTACTTTAAGTTGGCATGCCAAACAATCTAAGGGACCGAGGGTTAATGAAGTAGCCACGGGAAATGATTTAGGGAGGGTTGTGATTATAAATCAAACTGGTTTGGGTGTGTGCATGGGGGGGGGGGGGGGGGGGTGAGGGTAAAACCACGGGAAATGTTTTAGGATAGGGTTAAGAGTTAATGAAGTATCCGCGGGAAATGGTTAGGAGGGTTATGATTATAAATCTACCTGGTTGGTGTAGTTGCAGGGGGGGGGGCGATTGTAGGGGGTTTATGTGGTTTTAAAAGTACCGAGGGTTAACTTGATGCGGTTTGAGAGGTAGGGGTTAAAAAGTAGCCACGGTAAATGGTTTAGGGACATGGCTATAAATCAACCTGATGGGGGTGTATGGGGGTTTATAATGCCTTTGGAAGGGCTATGGTTATAAATCAACCTGGTTTGGGGGTGTTGTAGGGGTTTATGTGTGGTTTCAGAGGTAGGTAATGTGGCATAACCATCTAGCGGGGACCCGAGCGTAGCGAGGGTACGCCGCTAGTAATAATAATAATCTTACTATAAATCTGGAAACGGTGTGTGTTTGTGTGTTTGTTTGTGTGTTTGTGTGTTTGTTATCCTTATTTCTCCGTTAGTTGTGATCAAAGTGGCGCCTAATTTGCATGAAAGATAGAGGAAATAACGGGAAGGGTGTTAAAGTTTATTTCAGTGAAATTGGTTAACAATTGGCTCCAAAAACAGCAAAAAACCTTTCAGATTTGGCTCATAAATGCCACTAGAATTGAACAACATTGTGCGTTGCGCGTACTACCGCGTAATCATACCGTGGTAACGCGTCGCGTGCATGTTTGCGCAACGGCTCACTGCCGCGGCACACGCACCCCTACACATGGCGCAGAAGCCACACGGGAAATGGTTATAGGCCTGTTGGTAGGGTATTTGGTATAATGGTTTAGGATAGGCCTAGGGTTATAATGGTACAAGTAGCGTTTTGCGGGGGTTAATAAAGAAACCTGATTTTTTTACTTTAAGTTGGCATGCCAAACAATCGAAGGGACCGAGGGTTAATGAAGAAGCCACGGGAAATGGTTTAGGGAGGATTGTGATTATAATCAACCTGGTTGGGGTGTGTGTATGGGGGGGGGGGGGTGGTAAAACCACGGGAAATGTTTTAGGATAGGGTTAAGAGTTAATGAAGTAGCCACGGGAAGTGGTTAGGAGGGTATGATTATAAATCCACCTGTTTGGTGTAGTTGCAGTGTGGGGAAAGAAGTAGCCACGGGAAGTGGTTAGGAGGGTAATGATTATAAATCCACCTGTTTGGTGTAGTTGCAGTGTGGGGAGTGGGACGATCGTAGGGAGTTTATGTGGTTTTAAAAGTACGGAGGGTTAACTTGATGCGGTTTGAGAGGTAGGGGTTAATAAAGTAGCCACGGTAAATGGTTAGGAGGGATATGGTTATAAATCAACCTAATGGAGGGGTGGCGGTTGTAGGGGGGTAATGCCTTTAGGAGGGATATTGTTATAAATCAACCTGGTTGGGGGAGGTTTGTAGGGGGTTTATGTGGTTTCAGAGGTAGGTAATGTGGCATAATCATCTATCGGGGACCCGAGCGTATGGTTATAAATCAACCTGGTTGCGGGAGGTTTGTAGGGGGTTTATGTGGTTTCAGAGGTAGGTAATGTGACATAACCATCTAGCGGGGACCCGAGCGTAGCGAGGGTACGCCGCTAGTAATAATAATAATAATAATAATAATAATAATAATAATAATAATAATAACCATATTTGTATAGCTCCTAACATCGAGATCCCTAAGCGCTTGAACATATTTAAAACATAATAACAAACAAATACATGGATATGGACTACAATTAAAAAGCCATTGTGAACAAATGAGTCTTTAAGGATTTCTTAAATTGAAATATAGTCTCTGCATTTTTCACATGAAGTGGAATATTATTCCGGAGTTCTGCAGCTGACACAGAGAAGGAACGTTGACCATACTGAGTTGAAGACGTTGAATAGCAGACAAGACGCGATAGAGATGAAGAACGGAGATTGCGTGAAGGTGTATATATTGTTTGATTAGATCTTGAAGATAGATTGGCGCAGTACCATGAAGACATTTATAAGTCAGAAGTAAAATGTTATACACAATACGATACTTGATAGGCAGCCAGTGCAGATCACGGAGAGTTGGAGTTGTGTGATCATGTTTGCGAGAAAGAGTGATTAATCTGGCAGCAGAGTTTTGAATTCTTTGAAGCTTGTTTATCTGCGAATTTGGTAGGCCATGTAAAAGACTGTTACATTAATCTAAGCGACATGTAATAAATGCATGTACCAGCATTTCAGTTGATTTTCTGTCGATGCGTGTATTCTGCAATGTCTATGCCTCTATCTAAGAGGTGAGTTTAGCATGAGAGAGTTTCCGACTATTACATAACACATACAAATATTCCTGTTATTTGATTGGTGGATACTAAATCATGAAATATTTTGACTATTTCCCCACTATTTCACTGGAGGGAAAAAAGTTCCCATAAAAAACACTATTTCCCCAGTGTGATGAGGAGGTGAGAGGAAAATAGTACCTTTTTATAGGAACTTGCTCGCCCTGCTCGCGATCGCGGTAATTGACCTTGATACATCGAGTAGGCCTAAGGCTTTTGTCTTTTATTCGTAAAGTATTTCAAATGACAGAAATAGTTATATTTGTTATATAAAACAAATATTTATTGCTCTATTCGGGAAATGGTGCAAAATAGGTCCCCTCGGTAACCGGAGACCGTGGGCCTACTAGTTTACAATAAGTAATTTTCTATTTAATTTAAATGAAATCATGCATTTCTATGCAGTGTGTACTGGCGTGGCGTACTGTCTTGTAATGAAGGGTAATTTATAGTTGGAGCTTTTTCAACATCTATCCAGGAGTTTCATTTATAGAAGGGAAGCGACCCAGGCATCCCGTAAAATTGTAGAAAGTATGAAATAAAACGTAACTTTTTAACAATACGCTTTAACGTGGTGCCTATTGTACGCAATACACAAACAACTAATTAATGTCACCTGAAGGTGACTGTAAACATCAAAATCACCAAAATACATGTATGATTTATTGAGCGCTAAGTGGTCGATAACCCTAACCCCACTACACCATACAAATCATCCAAAATAAAACAAAAAAATCTCCACGCGCGTGCTGCTGCATTGGCTCGATTACGTCACCTACCGCAGGCATATGTGGGCACGAGGTTTGTGCCCGCATATGCGCTGGGGAGTTAGCTCAGTTGATAGGGGCACAGACTGGGGTGCGGATGGTCCCGGGAGCGAATCCCGGTGGGTGCTGGGTGATTTTTCGGGTTACAAATATTGTACTATTTCCCCCTCCCCCCGATACACGCAAAAACATTTGTCAAAATCGGAGCATGTTCAAATTTTGACCCCCAAAAGCAAAGGTCAACGACCTGTTCACGTTTTGCTCAATATCTCAGTAACCACATATCGGAAGTGGGGCAAACTATACATTTTTAGAATCCTTGTGCTCAGACAAACAATTTTGTATACTTGTCAACTTAATTGAAACAATTCGAATTTTTAATCCCCCAGTATGACGGCCATATTGGAATTGGCCAATATGGCTGTCCCAGAAGGCTCAAAGTTTTGGCATCCATCATAAATCATAAGAGTATGCACTGAAAACCTAAACTGGTAAGCCTGACTAGATAAAAGCTAGTCCAGATGGTGCCCATTTGGACTATCTTTTATCTAGTCAAGCCAATTTAGGCTAGTCGCTCGACTAGCTTTTGCCTAGTTGGTCAAGCCTGCTTGACTAGTTAAACTAGTCGCTCGACTAGTTTTTGACTGGCTAAAAGCTAGTCCAGATGGTGCCCATTTGGACTAGCTTTTGCCTAGTCAGTCATGCTCGCCAAGCTAGCTTTTGCCTAGTCATCGGTTGCTATGGGAAAATAGCGTGACCTCTATCTATATCAAATTCAGACCCATTAAATATCATGCGTTGAAATTGATCTTGCTGGTTGCTCTGCGTTAAGACAGATCACACTAATAGTAGTATGGTACGTACCCGACGGGTCCCCCATAGGTGCAGGTGCACCCGATGACATCATCGGGGCCAAGGTTCAAGGTCAAATAAACCCTTAATGACCGGTTAAAGGTCAATGTTATTTCAATTTTAACCTAGATTTGGTGGTTCACAGTCAATGAAGTGTAAGTTCAAACTTATTTGTTTTTACTATTGATTTTCCTAAACTCTGGTGTGTGTTTTTTTAATAATTAATTTACAACCATCAATTACAGTTGTACAGAAAAAGTACAGACGTTCAAGCATTTTTTTTCTTCAGATGTATTTTATTTTATTTCTAACTTTCTATCATTATAACGCACAACACTGATTTATAATACATTGTATACAAATGATTTACTTAACTATACAATTGTACAATATTTATTTAGGAATAATCATATAAATTCCATTCAAATTGTTATACAATAAAAGATATAAATGGAATACAACATGGTAAATTTTGTTAATGGATATAGTTATATGTATCATCAACGTAATAAACGATAAATCTATATGAGACTATATATTAATTGAAATAAAAAGGATCTTCAATAGCAATACCGTTGACCAGGTTGTTCCTAGTTATTCTAAATATCCAAATAGGTGGTTGTTATACTGTCAGCCAAAACTTTACGTTTTGGGTAAAAATAAGAGAAGGCATTTTTTTCTTGTTCGTAAGTAAGGACTCTGTTGTCATTTACGCGAAACCCTCGATTTACTGTCGATTGGATATTTTGTCCCCGTAACACACGGAGGTATATTTCCGGATTTATCGAGTTGTTCTTTCTATTTACCCCTTTACAACTGAACTTATCTTTGGACCCAAACCCGTACCACGTCTTGCTGCATAATGCTACAATTCCATCGCCTTCCCATTCCAATTTAAAAAGACCCGGAGTTCGTTTATCGTAACGCCTATGCTCCTCCTCTGTATCGGTACGAGGAAACCAGTTGTCTTTTTCTTCTTCAAATCGTTGTCGAAACTCTGATTTTACTAGACTTTCAACACTACTCCCAGATATAGCAAAGTATGCTGAATCAGTATCCATCTGCACATACTCAAAGTCGGCTCTATCTACGAATAGATCTAGAAAGTCGAAATAGAATTGTAGCATTCGCAGTTTGGCGTATTGGTACACAAAAAACCTATCTGTATGGGTAAATCGTGTTTTATTTTGGCTTTGGCCATATCAACCTCGTAGCAATCATCAGTAATGGGGTTGAGATCGCGAAAGAGTGTCTCGTTGACCAACCCGCTTGCTTTGACATAATCCGCAATTTTACAACTTCGATGTTTGGACTTATTTGTGATAGTTTTGCCGTACGATGAATTCTCCATCAATTTCATGGTATCAGCTATAATTGACTTGGAAGGATCGCTATCTCCACCTCTGCGCGCATCCGATACAGCATCGGCAAAGGTAGAAAAACAAGCTATCGGTGTATATTCAACCACTTGATATATTCGAGTTATTTCTAAGCCATGATCCAAGTACCATTTTGCGAGAGGTGAGGACAGAAGTACTTTTTCCCCAAACATGCTACCAATCAGACTTCTTCGGGGGGTATTCATTACATCGTTGGCTTCCCCATACGCCTTCATGAATGGTCCAATATCCTCCCGAGATATTTCAATATTTTTGAAAACTGGACACATTTCTGAAAAGTGTGGCTTGAGATGTTCTGGAACACGAATATCGCATTCGATACATCCGAACAACTTTTCAGATACAATTGCATCGAGAATTTCATTTTCACCCAATTCCCGTTTATGATCCAAGGGGAGTTTCCTAGTGTGGAGAAAGTGTTGGAGATAGTGATTGGAACGTTTGAAACGTTTCAAATGATTGAATTCGCATTCCCACATCTCCACAAATTCCGATCCCAAATCCTCTATATACTCGCGCTTCTGTAATGTTTAGCGTACCTTTGCTTCATGTCCTCATCCTGATGCCGCCGGTTCATTGCACAAGGGTGGCCATGGAAATAACAACCATTAAACTCAAACACCTGTTTGGTTTCTGCGCACCAACCATCGACAGGGAGCATACGAGGGCCAATGCGCTTTTCGGTATTGTTACCTTCGTGCCTGATGTGAATATTTTGTTGTTGCGCTTCCCAATCGAGCCATTCTTGAGCCACGATTGAGAATGGCTTTCTTTCTTTCTTAAACCCAGTGTCCCCCTTTCGACGAGTAGGATAACCTGTTGGCATTTTTTGTTTCAGAGCCCAGAGATACAAAGCATTAGCGTCATAACCCACTATTTTCTCACACATCTTACCGCCGCGTATCCTTGTTTTACCCGCCTCGTGATATCTTGCGAAAACAATGGATGGGCCCCCTACAAGATTTTCTCTAAATGTTTGACACAGATCTTTGTTCCTTTCCCCGAATAAGGCAAAGTTTGCCGCAGGACTAATTTTGAAAAGATACTTCATGGTCAAGCCAGGGACTGATATTCCATCTTTGTAAAAGTCAATACCCTTGACGAGATAGGTGGCGGCCATTTTCTCTATAGCTTCGACAAATGGATGTACATCAAGATTGTTGTACCAGATAAGATAATCTTTCATGGTTGTCATACCTTCCTTTTCCCACACTTCTTGACAGGAGGCATACTCTTCATCCGTTAAAGAGGTAACCTTTCAGCGTACTGTCAAAAGCTTCTTTAGGAGGAAGGGATGTTTGGTCTAGTTTGTCAACATATGCATCCATTCATAAGGAAATATTCCCTTATGCATGAAACAGTTATAGGCGCGGATAAATTGATCATAGCTACATCCGGGTGCTAGAAAATTAACTACATCTAGGAAGTTTAGATATTCGGTAGCAATAGCCATGTAATTGTTGTTTCTCTTGATCAGGTGTTTTATAGGTTCGTTTTCTATAAGGTATGGAAGCATGCATTTTTTGACTAGATTCAAATCATAGCGCCCACTATTAAATCCGAATACTGGGAGTTGTTTTAAATGATTGATCAGTCTAGATAAAAGCCGTTGTAAGTGTGTCTTCTGTTTCTTGCCTTCATCACCATTTTGTGCTCTTTCAATTCTCTCCATTAATTGTACAATGACATTGTGAAATCTTTCTCGTACAATACTATCACTACACTTACTTACTTTAATTAAATACTGAACCATATCAACTACTATTTGATCAGGATCCCCTTGGCTCACGAAACAGATGGGTTCTGTATACCCCGGTACATTACTACAGACACTAACGCTTAATGGTATATGATCATAGGTCCATGTTAATTTGTCTCCATTACACTGTGTAGATGATTTCACCATGTAGGATTCGAAGTCGTATACAGCAAAGTATGGAAAGAAATCCCAGTCCTGTGGAAAGTGAATACCCTCATCTCGAATCTCGTCAAATACCGAAGGTGGGGTCACATACGCACCGCGGGGAAATGTATCCACTGTACCTGTGTAGATATAAAAAATGAGGCGAAAACAACAACATCATTTAACTTGAAATAAGAATGAAAAAAATATTAAAATACGTTTTTCACCCAAATGCATTGCAGGCATCGAAATAAACACAAATTATCCCTGTAAGGTTTCTGCCTTTGATGATCCTTAACGAGAGACACGATTGCTTGATTCTTCGTGATGTATTCTGGTAGGGTTTCACAAGCACCGATAGGGTGATCGAGTAAGTGATAAACAAAAAATGTCACATTTGTTATCGCATTCACAACCCACTTTGAATTCGGACGTTGGATTCTTGCATATTCCAAAGGATCTAGATCTTTCAATGTATCGTAAAAAGTTTGAAACGTAGTTTTATCTCGCACGAGGAAAGGAGCGTCAAATACTCTAGTGTTCCCGGAAGCGTAGTAAAACCTCCGTTCATTGGTTTCGCTGTTCAGAAGAATAAATCCAAACGAGACGTTAATCTTGAATGCAGATTCTTGCTTTTCAAATACCTCTTGAGCGCAACTTTCCAGGCTACCCTTTGTTGGAAGGTGACAGTTATATTTGCTGACAATCCTTCCCTTTTTGATAGAGGAACGAATCCATCTCCAGTTAGTATGGTATAATTTTAGGAGCTCTGGAGTGTCTTTAAGTTGTTCCATAATGTCTGCGGGTATATCATTGAAGTTCTGTGTGGGGCGATCTGATCGTCTCTTAGCTGGTGGAAAGACACTATCATCCTCGGCTTGTCGCTTGTTGGGTCGATGAGACGATTCATCTTCTTTACTTCCCACAAGTGTAGTCGCATCATGATTGAGGCGTTCGGTATGACGTTTTAGATGTTGCTTAAAGTTGTCCTCTCGGGAGATAATTTTCCCGTACAGGTCACACTTAAACACAACTTGGTGCTGCGTATGGGTGGTACGTTCATGTCTTCTTAATGCAAATGCTCGGGGAAAAACACGATCACAAGATTGACACTGGTGCTGTTTAATGGGTTCAGGAACAGGAACCATCTTGAAATATGTAAACACTGGTTACATGTATAAGTACAGTGTCCTTAGGACACTACTCAATAAATTGATCAATAATCAATATTTCTATCATCGAGAGAGAGAACCTTTAGGTCACAGAGGTCTAATCAATCGTGTGACGTCGTCGGTAATATACTGAATTCAAATGTAACAATATCTTTTATATCATATATTGATATAGGGATCACGTCAAAACTCGACCGCCCGTTGACCGCCGGTTACGGCCGGTTCCGCCCGGTTCTCACAAAACGTGTCGTCTGTTATAATATACACACATAATGAGGTCAAATAGTTACACTCTGGTGAACACGACCGGTTGATACTGCCTCGTCACACGCGTGAGCAATAAAGTCTTGAATTAATGGGTTCTCAAGTCTCAGTTGACAACCAGTACAATACAGCTATTGATTTTCGCTGGGGTTGGCTTTTTCAATCTGTTTATAGCTCAATTAACTTTTTAAAATCAATACCGAAAGTATCTGAATGGTGTTTTTTTTATAGAACGATTATAGAGAGTGCTATTATGACCGCAAAGTAACAGATTGATAGTGTAAATTGGTTTGGTTACAGCATTAAGTCAACCGGCGGTTGTTCAGTGTTGCATGCGTGAATATTCATATACCAGTAAAACATTTGACCTGAAAGAACCGGGCGGAACCGACCGTAACCGGCGGTTAACGGGCGGTCGAGTTTTGATGTCTTCCCTAACGATTTTTTTTTATTTATTTTTTTAACTGTCGATGTTAGACTACGGTATTGTTCTTTGTAGTTTGAATTATCTGATTGGTTGATCATCCATGAATATTAATGAGTGTACCCCCCAGACTTTCCACTAGGTTCTGGCTGGTATTGTTCTTTGTAGTTGGAAGACTATGATTGGTTGATCATCCATGAATATTAATGAGTGTACCCCCCAGACTTTCCACTAGGTTCTGGCTGGTATTGTTCTTTGTAGTTGGAAGACTATGATTGGTTAATCAACCATGAATATTAATGAGTGTACCTCCTAGACATTCTACTCGGTTCTATCTGGTATTGTTAATGAATATTAATGAGCTGTAGACTATTTTAAGACATGGGGGAATCCGTTCGATTCCATTGACTTGTTGGATGTTGTATCGATGTATATGTATTGACTATTTAATAGCACTATCAATATATTATACATGGTTTGGTTTGTTATGATTCGTGACAAGTGTTGTTCGCCAAATACAAGACATATTATATTAAATATTAGTGTACTACAGCTATTTCGTTTAGTTTTAACGCAGTCACCATTCGTGAAACACCTTCCGGTTTACGATGATATCTATTTATAAGACCCCTGAAACAAAACTTGCGCCTATCGATATGGAAAGCCAAAAGAAATCGTACTCCTCTAAACGACAAATTATGTTGTATCGAGCATCCGTCTCATTTTTATTCTTTGTGAGTGGAGTTATGTTAGTGGGGACTCTGAGTACCACGACGATTACAGATCGTGAGAATGTAAATACCACTGATAATAGTAACCGCTCGATGGATTCAATATCCACCGTGTCAATGGAAGATTTTGATATAAAGTTTGGTTTTACACCCACGACCGACTCATGCTTACCAAAATATGTTGTACCTTTGAGTAACCATATCTATGTCAGTGTTTGTAATTCAAAGGGTGATATAGTAATAGACATTCGGTACTTTATGGAAAATGATCAAGGAATATATCCAACAATTAACGGCATCGCTCTGAACTCGAAACAATTTGAAAATATCTTGACATACTCCGATACCATCATAAGTTTCATAAAACAGGCGCGGCTTACGCCCGATATAAGTGCACCCAACAGACATGATACTATTCATAATGCCAGTGATATTTGATCGCCATGGATGTTAGACTTCAAGCCCCTTTTAGTACTAAAGTCATAGCAGCGAGCACTGGATCGGGGAAAACGTTCTATGTCAAAAGATTACTCGAAAATAAAGATTTGACAATTACCCCTCCCCCATCCATAATTGTTTGGTGTTACACCCAGTATCAAAAGGCTTACAGCGAACTTAGTCAAAGTATGCCTGAAATTCAATTTGTGGAAGGTCTGCCTGAAAATTTGAATTCCATGTTCGATCCACATCAAAACAATCTTCTCGTTATTGATGACATGATGACGGAGACGGGAGACAGTGTACGGTTAGCTAATCTATTTACCAAGGGAAGTCATCACATGAATTTGTCGGTCATCTATATCACGCAGAACTTGTTTCATCAAGGAAAACAGATGCGGACTATAAGTCTAAACTCGCAGTATTTTGTACTCTTCAAAAATCCAAGAGATGCGTCTCAGATAACGCATTTAGCTCGTCAAATATATCCGAACAATCCAAAATATTTACAAGAGTTTCGCGGATGCTACCAGTGAACCATACTCCTATCTACTCATTGATTTGAAGCCTCAGACCCCCGATGATTACCGTCTGCGAACCAAAATATTTCCCGGAGAAATGCCAATCGTGTATATTCCGAAGAAAAAGAAATAAAACATACTTCAACTTTATAAGATCATCACTCGCCATCATGTCTCAGACGGTGCAACATTGTATAGACTATCTGAATGTATTGTGTAAATGCAATTCAAAACAACGACAAGGGATACTCGAGGGGGCAGACCCTCAGTTAGTAAAAGCTATCGCTGAGATTGCTTTAAATGTTATAAATGGAAACATACCGTTGACTCATAATCAGAAGCGTCGACTATCTCAACACAAGAACACCATCAGATCTTTGGCTGATAAAAGGAGAGGCGTAAAGGCTAAGAAAGACATCATCATCCAAAAAGGTGGATTTCTTCCCATTCTACTGCGAGCCATTATACCGACCATAGCGAGTCTCCTGCTAAAGTGAGCAAACATCATGGAGCATGCCAGCAAACAAGTTATTGTTCCTATCGAACTTCTGGAGAAGCTGAAAGGTACTGCCGAAACTCTCGACACGCACACTACGCCTAAGAGTATGACCTCTTTGGATGGTCAGTTGTCTTCCATTATCCATAGAAGAGATTTATCGGACTATGACAAAGCCCTGTTGTACCAGCAAGCATTGAAAAAGTTCTTGTCCTTTCGCAAACACTCTCGCGAACGTGAACCTATCAAACTCAACATAGTGGAGGAGAAGCAACATCAGATGATACAGCCGAGACCACCCGGGGAGCCGAATATAGTGGAAGAGGTCGAGAATGATCAATTGGATCAGGATATTAACGACGTCTCACACATAGTGAACGCTATTCCTAAAAGTTATCGTAACAGAGCTGCTCAGATATTGGACATCGTCGGACAAAACAACGATATTATTTATTGGAATAGAAGCAATGAACTCGTATATAATAATAAAACTGTTCGGGGTTCTAATATAACAGACTTATTGTACGATGCGCTGCGTTCCCAGGGTAAAAGCTTAGACCCTGTGGGATGGCGGGAATTTTTCAGGGGACTGGCCCTCATAAATATACCAGAATATTTGGTGGGTAACCCTAAACGAAGGACACTGATACAGGATTACAAATCTAAGTTGGGAAGTGGGCAAGGATTAGATGAGGAGGTTAAACTTTCTCCCACACCTCCGTCACGGAAAAAGACACATCGAATCACTGACTCGCGTAAATTTAAAAGTGATCCCAAGAAACGTATACTTTGGGAACAATTCTAATGTAAATGTAGAGGTATGAGTGTTGAAAATGAGAGAGTCGAATAAAACAGACAGCAAACAAATGTATTCTTGTGATATCGTGTTTTATTAAAAGTCTTGTTTCAGCGTAATCTACTACAATCCTTATACATTATTACTGATTTATCTTATACTACCAACAATATTATATTTACAAAGTCATTCTCTCTACCAGAGCCACTGCTATTTGTTCTTTCAGAGTGTTCATATCATACACTTTAGTTTCAAAAGGATAGTTTTTTCTTACATACTCATTTACCATGACATCATTCAGATCTTTATCCGTGGTGAACATTTGAATAATTTCATCTAGAGGTACGCCTTTGCATCTATATAACAGAAAAAATATGCAGTACTGACCGCATGTAGCTGAGAATGGTCCCTGTAATCCCACTTGATTATGACTCCACCTTTTACAATATCTATTTAAAAACTCAACAAACACTTTACCATATTGGCTAGGGTGATAACCGTAAGAGTAAAAAAAACATCCATTACCGTGACGATCTATATAAATGGCTAACCAATGAGAGCCGGGTGATGTCGATGGATCTGAATTTACAATGCACGCTAAAGGTTTCTTATTTTTCAACCCTGATATTTTATCAGATGCAAACACACCTACAAATGATTCTTTACACAATGTATCTTTACGCAATATGGAATACAATTCATTGGTATTCATGATTGATCCTTTTATCAGTCCAGGTAAATATTTCTTGATTTGTCAATTTCGATAATGTTTTCAAATTCTGCATAGATGATCACATTCACTGTAGAAGGTAGAGGTGTTCCAAAGCCCAACTCCATTCGAAGATTCCCGTTCTTCCTCAGCTGAAAATGACCGCCTCCGGAGTAGTCCGAAGTCAAATCTAGACACAGAATGGAATAACCCTTGGGATATTCTTCACGATTGACACATCCGCCAAAGTTCTTGTACAATTTATTCAATCCTGAATATAATGTTTGGTAATTAAGAATGTACTGCTCTGCTATCCACCTTCGTCTGTGAATTTTGGCGTGAAAGGTCGAAGTGGTACTTGCTGACCGTCTACAAAGACGCCACACTTGTTCAGGTTAAAGTGTTGAAAGTTATACGGATTTGATGCATAAGATCCGTTGAAGGCTGAATTATCCACCACTCCAATGACGATACGTGATGGTAGTTGTCCCGAGAAAAGTCCTTCTTTAACCACGCTCAAATCTCCCTGTGGATGGTAAACGATTTGACGAGTACTTTCTTGACTGGATATTTGGCTGTACCCTGCTCCAAAGCTTTGGCGTGAGCCAACACAATAGGAGGACTCACGGTCACCTTTCTGATTAGTAGGGAGGCTCCGACAATCTTCACCTTATAATCGGCTTCCTCAGCTGAACTCATCAGACAGAATGAGTTCTTGGCGCGATGTAGTTTGATTTTAAGGTCGATACCATTCAGTAGGTATTTACTCTGGAAACACATGTCTGTGTGTAAGGGTCCACTGAGATCAACTACTTTGCTAACAGCGGTCATTCCTGCTCTCTTCTTTAACCCTTGATTGCCAGAAGCTGCTCGCGGATTGGCTACATCCATCTTTCCCGCTGTATCCTTGTAAAATAAGCCCGAGGTCAGTTGAGATTCTGTCGCATCTTTGCTGTAGTTCAGGAGACTCTCAAACAGAGCTCTATATCCATAGGTGCTACTGGAATGAGATACCAGACGCCCGTTCATTGATATGTCCGCTTGTGAGAAGAGACTTTGAAGGAAAAGGTTGGTAGGACCCACTGCTTCATCCTCCACAATATCAGTACCATCACCTTTGGTAATTTTGGCCTGGACTTGCAGTATGGTGCTGCTCAAATCAAGATACTCGTCACCACCATTAATATTGAATTCGAGCGGAGCGGTATCTGAGGTGATGCTTGAAACGGGGAAAAACTCTGTCCACGTACCATTCACCACGCTAGTCTGGGTTGGTGGTACGGTGAAAAGATCCAATTGTGAAAGGGTGCACTCGCAACTCTGATCGTGAACAAAAGCCATGGTGTCACGTTCTCAATTCTAGTAACCAAATATATCTGGTGTTTTCAGTCTTGTCGCTTTGCCGACTCTACGATGAATGACTGATTTACTTATTCGCTTCTTCTTTATAACCTTTGTAGCTGGACGGCCCTTTCTTTTCTTCATTTCGCGTCCACCTCCTCGCTGGTTCATTCTGGACTTGACTTCATTGATGGCTTTCGAACCTAAAGTCTTTCCAGTCTGTCGAGCACGATTCTTGATAGAAGTCTTAGCCTTTTTACCACTCATGACGTCCTCCACTATGTTTACTCCGGTCTGTAGGGCAGCCTTTCCCAAGGTAGTTGCTCCTTTTTTCAAAATGGAAATTGCCGATCTAAAGAGGGCACCAAGTATATTTCCCAAACCATCTCCATATTGAATCTGTCCACCATGATACACGGGAAGACCCGTTCCCACTTGATTGACGTAATAGTTGTCGTAAAATGATGGCCCTTGATGAGCATAGACTCGCTTTCGATTCATAATTACTTTTGTTAGT
This sequence comes from Ophiura sarsii, assembly GCA_035610835.1. Lineage (NCBI taxonomy): Eukaryota > Metazoa > Echinodermata > Ophiuroidea > Amphilepidida > Ophiuridae > Ophiura > Ophiura sarsii. Next base: position 82,459,303 of record CM069441.1, on the reverse strand, counting down.
TGAGGAGTGGTGACGTCTGTCGAAAATGCAACTTTACGATAACGATTCCACCGTTGAAATGAACAAGTTTTCCAGAACTTGTGTTTATATTGATTTCGATCTCATCTATGTCATTACTTTTTATCGGGACGTAATGCGGCATACTGTAAGACTTTGTGATGACATCGCCCACTTTTCCATGTGGAATGTCCACAGTACGCAGTAAAGGAACAGCATCGTGTCCGACGACAGAAGGTTGTATGATGTCGGTATACACATAAAATACATGCATATCACGATTCGGATCGATAGGTAGTCGACTCGTCTGGCCAATAGGTAATGTAGGAGTATCTTGAAACCCCAACAATTTAGCTATATGGGGATGTAAAACCAGTTCGCAGTTATTGTCGATCCTCGCCACACATTTTCTTGAATAGTTTTCTTCTTTTAAATCGATAAACTGTGCCGTTTCAGCGCTTGCAGTACGTATTCCTTTCTTAATTTCGTACGTTATTTGCCCCGCACCCTTGTAGTAACCCTCTGGTATCCGAAACGACCGACCGTAGTTGCGTGGATGACCATCTCTGAAGATAATGTAGTTGTTGTCATTCCAGATGTTGTAAAAGCTATGGGTATAGGTGATCTCGGTAAGAGCTACCTGCCATTGTCCCTTTAGGTGTAAAGGTGTGCACAACCGAGTTTTGAAACTACTCGGGCTGTTGTCTGGGTAAACGGAAAGAGTACTGTCACTGGGCAGAGTGATATAAAAGTCACGACCTTCCATTATCATTGAAACTCCTTTAGTGGTGATCACTCGACGTCAGCAATATTCTTTATATCATCGATCCACGAGTCAAATCGGTCGGAATAACCACTCCAGCGAATCAGATATTGAGTCTTACCATTCCGCTTCCGCTTTCTCAACACCTTTTCGATAAAAGGCTTGCTCCGGTTTCACCACTTTTTGAATCTCGGCTTCGTAAAAAGTTCCATCTATGACCTCACCCTGATAGTCTTTCAAACTATAAACAGGTGGTCGTCTAGCATGTCGTTTATGTATGGTGAAAATTTCAGCTGAAAAGTTCGGAAGGTATCCTTTCTCAAATTGTAATTTACTTTTTGACACTCTCACTTGATCTCCAACTCGAAACTTAAATTTGACTGGACTCGTAGCATCGTTTCCGTACAATGAGTGCCATACTTCACGTTCGTTTGATGAATTAACCGTTGAAGGCGCTCGCTTAATACTCCTATGATACGAAGTGTTGTAAGAGTTTACGAGCTGTGGTAAAATGTTCACATACTTTAGCGTAGATTTGTGAGTGAAATACCGGTACATCTTATTCTTCAGCGTTCTGTTGAGCCTTTCCACTACACTCGCTTTGGTTTCGTTGCCCGTTGTAAAGAAATGAATCCCCTCGTCTTTCAGTAGCTTTTGAAAAAGTCTATTCAGGAATTCTGTACCTTTATCACTTTGTACGGCTTTGGGTTTACGTTTTGTAGCTAGAATCAATTTGAACGCTTTGACCACGGTTTCACTCTTCTTATTTTTTATGGGTACTACCCAGGCATACTTGGATAAGATATCAATGCACACCAGAAGAAACTTGAATCCCATGTTATAGCGACTAAGACTAGATAGGTCGGCTAAATCTATTTGCCACTGATCATCTATTTCAGACACCATCACTCTGTTTCTCAGAAATCGTCGTTTGGGTTGACGATGGAGTGTGTATGTATCCTGTTCTTCTAACCAAGATTTGATAGCTTTCACACTCGGTTGCACTCTACCATCCTCTCGAACAGCTCGATAGAGCGCTTGTATGCCACCGTAAGAAGCTGGTTGAGAAGTATCGTAGTAAATACTTTTAAGTACTTCTTGAAGACTAGCCATTGTTTCAACCATTTTTGGGGTTTTTGTTGTTGTTGTTGTTGTCTTACAGTTACACACATAAAAAGATGTTTCCTCGTTACAACTATGTCACACAATGTTACGCAAAATTAATTACAACACAATTTATTATTTTCTGATTTCTATTTCATCAACCATAATAGACAATGATAAACCGAGCGAACATAGTAATAGCAATCTTAACGATACTGTAGTCTTTTTACGTTCATACAGTGCTTGAAATAAACTCATGGAAATTTGCCCCGGTATGGTTGACTTTAATACTACAATTACATTATCAGCGATGAGGGAATGATATTCGGCTGATATATTCTTACACATATCGGCTATGTAAGTGAACAGACATATAGTATTTAATATATATTTCTCTTTGCTGGCAACATTTTGATAGAGCATTTCAACCAGAATTTCTAGGGCAGCTGTGTTTCCCAATAGGTACTCAAACTTTAATGGTTCGACAACATGTATATACATCTTGTTTGAGTTTGTCCGATATCTTTCGCATCAACTCATGAATTTCATTCACACATGGGACTTCATACTCCAGGGTTCTGTATTTGATCAAGTCCATCAATATTTCTTTGGTCACCGCTTGCCCTCTTTGGTAGCCCATTTTTAATCAACGTGCTAAGCAATTATATTTAACCTTAATAGTGTCACAATCAGAATGTATCTAATGGTTTTTGCACGAAGATATATATATATATATATATAAAATGTCATGAACATCGAATCGATTTCATGGGTAGACTATCTTTCGAATCAAAGTGCTCAATTCCAGTAAAGGAAGAGCTATATAAAAATTCAAAGTTTAGACCTTCCGAGAAAGGGAGTCGTTACTCTGAGTTTCATGCTTAACGCAATCGTCAGACGACAAGGATACTGACTGTGTAACTGATTAACCCTAGACTAGATTAGGATGCATACACTTTCAATGGTGTTTAATCACTGAAAGTGTGTCACACTTCTCTAGCCCGTAAGCCAACCAGAACATTTCTCAGGACCGGTCTAAAAGCTTCGAGATAGCTTAAAAGTGCTCAACTGATAAAAAGTCAGGAGCATAACATAAAATGTCATGAACATCGAATCGATTTCATGGGTAGACTATCTTTCGAATCAAAGTGCTCAATTCCAGTAAAGGAAGAGCTATATAAAAATTCAAAGTTTAGACCTTCCGGGAAAGGGAGTCGTTACTCTGAGTTTCATGCTTAACGCAATCGTCAGACGACAAGGATACTGACTGTTTTATATAGCTCTTCCTTTACTGGAATTGAGCACTTTGATTCGAAAGATAGTCTACCCATGAAATCGATTCGATGTTCATGACATTTTATGTTATGCTCCTGACTTTTTATCAGTTGAGCACTTTTAAGCTATCTCGAAGCTTTTAGACCGGTCCTGAGAAATGTTCTGGTTGGCTTACGGGCTAGAGAAGTGTGACACACTTTCAGTGATTAAACACCATTGAAAGTGTATGCATCCTAATCTAGTCTAGGGTTAATCAGTTACACAGTCAGTATCCTTGTCGTCTGACGATTGCGTTAAGCATGAAACTCAGAGTAACGACTCCCTTTCTCGGAAGGTCTAAACTTTGAATTTTTATATAGCTCTTCCTTTACTGGAATTGAGCACTTTGATTCGAAAGATAGTCTACCCATGAAATCGATTCGATGTTCATGACATTTTATGTTATGCTCCTGACTTTTTATCAGTTGAGCACTTTTAAGCTATCTCGAAGCTTTTAGACCGGTCCTGAGAAATGTTCTGGTTGGCTTACGGGCTAGAGAAGTGTGACACACTTTCAGTGATTAAACACCATTGAAAGTGTATGCATCCTAATCTAGTCTAGGGTTAATCAGTTACACAGTCAGTATCCTTGTCGTCTGACGATTGCGTTAAGCATGAAACTCAGAGTAACGACTCCCTTTCTCGGAAGGTCTAAACTTTGAATTTTTATATAGCTCTTCCTTTACTGGAATTGAGCACTTTGATTCGAAAGATAGTCTACCCATGAAATCGATTCGATGTTCATGACATTTTATGTTATGCTCCTGACTTTTATCAGTTGAGCACTTTTAAGCTATCTCGAAGCTTTTAGACCGGTCCTGAGAAATGTTCTGGTTGGCTTACGGGCTAGAGAAGTGTGACACACTTTCAGTGATTAAACACCATTGAAAGTGTATGCATCCTAATCTAGTCTAGGGTTAATCAGTTACACAGTCAGTATCCTTGTCGTCTGACGATTGCGTTAAGCATGAAACTCAGAGTAACGACTCCCTTTCTCGGAAGGTCTAAACTTTGAATTTATATATATATATATATATATATATTATTTTGGGGATGGTTCCAACGTATTGATTATTTCACAGTCACAAACTATGCAATAGTATTGGTAACCTTTCTTGAATCCATTGATCAATATAGGCGAATGTTTGACCCCGTGATTAAAATATCATTGAACTTGAACCGGTCATTAAAGGGTCATTTGACCTTGAACCTTGACCCCGATGACGTCATCGGGTGCACCTGCACCTATGGGGGACCCGTCGGGTACGTACCATACTACTACTAATCGGCCCATTCTTTTCATCCATTTTGGAATTCTGCGAACTATCTGGTGGTTTTTACATGGTCGGCACTCGCCATAGTGTCGTAGAGACGCACATGTGCCGAATTTTGCACCTGTGTTACCACATGCTTTTCATTCAGGTTTTTTCTCTGAATTCCTTTGAATCTTTGGTGGCCAAACTAAGTTTGGCCCTTGCAGTTTGGTGTTGCACCTTTATCATTCTTTTCATGTTTGTGTTACATATTTCCGCTAAAAAGAGAAATTTCTTCAGCGCTCAGAACAGTTGCTGTTCTCTCGATGAGGCTATGATCAACGCATGTGCAGTTGGGATCTCAGCTTTAAACTAGTCAGTCTTCAGATTCCCGCTTGACTAGTTCGTCGAGGCTGGTGCAAAAACTAGTCCAGCATTGATTTTAACCTAGTCAAGCATTCTCAACTAGTTTTTCCGATATCTGAAGCTAGTCCAGCTCGCCCGACTCGTTTGAAGTACCGCTTGACTAGAATAAACTAGTCAAGCATGCTGGACTAGCCAGACTGACTAGTTTTAAGCTAGTCAAGCGTGTGCCCGACTAGTTTTGGTTGTGAGTGTGGTGTGAGCAACATATGAGCCCAATTTGGTACTTTTAGAAGAAACGGAACCAAAATATCCCTTAGCCCCCCAGCTATTGGTGAAAGTCCTGAATTCATCAATCTTTCATGAATGCGTACCAATACAAGTTTAGGGAAAAGAAAGTTCTTCAATTGTGTGAGGTATAGGTGCATTGAAACTAAAATAACTATACAGCTCACTCTCTCCGCTAAACTCACGGTACACACAACTCGCTATAAATTTGCTCACTCCACAACTCGCTACAATTTAATCTTAAACCCTCACAAACTCACGCCACAAATCACCAACTCATCCATCCACAACTCGCCACTTTAGACAACCCCTATTATAATCTGCGATTAATCTAGTCAAACAAGAGTAATGTGCATATATCTTATCCCGTCCGCAACTTTCCCCCCATGAACACAATTAGATTTATTTCGTCTTGGCACCCAAAACGGAATAAAGCGCAATAACACTGACAAATAGTTTATGAATGTAGGATATCCAATATTTATTGTTTTTGACATCCTTGTTTTTACCTCCCCGACCACCAACCCCCTGAGTGTTTTGACATACATTTCTTTATGAATATCATTTCAGCGGTGTCAAAATATAAACACTTGTGGTCCTGGGACACAAGTTGCGGATAGGATCAGATATATGCAAATGTACTGTCTCTCTGTTGGCCGTGCAGCCGTGGAGGAGATTTGCAATCGGTGCCGATTTTTTTGGGCGACCGGCTAAGGCGGGCGCTCTTTATAGTTAAATTTTGACATTTGGGGAAATAGTATCATGCCCTCTGTTTACGTCTCACGTTTGCCACATTGCACAAATAGTCCCTTTCTTTAGCCATACAAATCAGCAATGATTGTTTCGACCTTTTTGCAGTTGAAAACCAGTTTAAACAGTGTTAAACAGGTTTTGAACATGTTTTGCGAATTGACGTCATTCTTGGCAAACAGTAATGAATAGAGACAAATAATTAAAGCTGCTGTAAATGCCAATTGATGACAAATACTAAAGCATACGGCAGCTATTTCACATATGGTTTGTTTCCTTTCAAGCCTCTTTCAACCAATGATGTGTGTTTAAAATAAACACTGATTGTTTACATTACACTGAAAACTAAAACTAGTCAGGCACAGGTTGGACTAACTTTAAACTAGTCGAGCAGGCTAGTCAAACCTGCTGGACTAGCTTAAACTAGTCAAGCAAGCCTGCTGGATAGGTTATGGCCGGCTTGACTAGCTTAAAGTTAGTCCAGATCAGCCTGACTAGCTTGATTTGTTCTGCTGGACTTACTGATGCAGTCCTCACCTAACACTCCAGGTATATTGGGATACTATCAGCCATGTGGCGGATTTCAGGTATCTTGGGTCTATATGGCACAGATTTCAGGTATCTGTGGGTCTATTATGGCACAGATTTCAGGTATCTGTGGGTCTATTATGGCATCGGGCGCAAGTGACCTTAAAATATGCAGGACTTTAGCATGGTGTGCATTCGGGAAGTTAGAATATCAGAGGAGGAGCCCTAGCTATCACAACAAAAATGATTCCACACGTGAGACACGTTTGCTGTATGGCTGTGAATCTCAAGATATGGAATGCAACATTTATGCCTCTGCTATCTCTTGCTACAGGATAATCCTTAAATAACGCACGGATCATGCTCCAAACCACAAATTATGACATGGCCAAGACAGAGCCTCTTATCCATCGTGTAAAGTGCCGCTACCTGAGAATCCTTGGACATAGATTTCAGCTCCGTCTCCTTGATGAAGAGCAATGTATGCCACCTATATATATACATACCAATTGCCGAAGGTTAGGCTTGCACGACCTGGTCGCCCGAAGAAGACCTGGTTGTCAATGTACATATTTTACCTACATACAACAAGTAATAGTGGACAATGAAAGCCTGATTCAAGAGCGACTGTGACAGATAATCACTCTTGCTGAAGACCGACGTACATAGAGAAAACTTCTAGTCGCCTGCTTTTCAGCCGAAGGATGATGATATATTATCACGAAAGCGCTTTTTGCCCCTTAACATTATCACAGGCATTACGGAAGATTTAAGGCTACAATGAGCCAAAAGAATGTTTGCAACGCGAGCACACAATTTTTGTGTGAATTAATTCAAAATATTACAATTTTATTATTAATTTTGAAAACATTAAGTTGGTGGTAATCTCGATCGGTTGCACACTATTTTCGACTCCAAAATGTGCACACAATGCACTGCAAATATTTGATATAGAGCAATGTTATTAAATTTCCTATATTTGAATGGCGGCCATTTTGAAATCCAAGATGGCCGCCGCACCATTGCTCGAAAAAAGTGGGTTCCTGGCTTTTTGAAATCAGTGCATCAAAACACCCCTATATGCCAATTATTATGCTTCCTGCCAGAAGTGAACATCTTTTTCACATATCCGCTCCACTAACTAGTCTGTGGCTGAACTAGCTTAGGGATCACGTCAAAACTCGACCGCCCGGCAACCGCCGGTTACGGCCGGTTCCGCCCGGTTCTCACAAAACGTGTCTTCTGTTATAATATACACACATAATGAGGTCAAATAGTTACACTCTGGTGAAGACGACCGGTTAATAGTGCCTCGTCACACGCGTGAGCAATAACATCTTGAAGTAATGGGCTCAGTTGACAACCAGTACAATACAGCTATTGATTTTCGCTGGGGTTGGCTTTTTCAATCTGTTTATAGCTCAATTAACTTTTTAAAATCAATACCGAAAGTCTATGAATGGTTTGTTTTTTTATAGAACGATTATAGAGAGAGCTATTATGACCGCAAAGTAACAGATTGATAGTGTAAATTGGTCCTGTTACAGCATTAAGTCAACCGGCGGTTGTTCAGTGTTGCATGCGCGAATATTCATATACCAGTAAAACATTTGACCTGAAAGAACCGGGCGGAACCGCCCGTAACCGTCGGTCAACGGCCGGTCGAGTTTTGACGTCTCCCCTTATGTTAGTCGAGCTGGCTTGACTAGCTTTAAGTTAGTCAAGTTGGCTGGACTAGCAGTAGGTTAGTCCGGCTCAGCCTGACTAGCTTGATATGTTCTTGGACTAGTCTGTGAATGGACTAGCTTATGTTAGTCAAGCTGGCTGGACTAGCTTTAGGTTAGTCATGCAGGCTGGACTAGCTTTAGGTTAGTCAAGGCACTGAGATGCAATTTAATGTTCTTTATATCAGCTTTAATTTTGCCATGTTTAATGTATTATTTCAAATCATTAATGGTCCTATAATAAATTAATGCTTTGTCTGTTATTTATTTTGTTACGTACGTTTCATGATAATTTTGTCAATGTCTGGCTAGACGTCCCGTAACTCAAGTGCGCAAGGTATTTTTAGTATTCATTTCAGTCTCGGATCACATTAACAAAGATGTGTATCCCGATCAAAGGAAAAGATTGAAACTGATAATTATGTATACAATTACAAATGTTTTACACTTGTGCTCACATAAATATTTCTTATGTCGAAAAAATATAAGACAATGTTAAACGAACAATTCTGCAAAACCGAGATTCGAACCAGCAGCCTTTCGTTCGGGAATCCTGTGCTCTATCAATTGGGCCAAACAGAGACAGATGCAAGGTAAATTCTAAACTATATTATATTCCTTCAACAATATGTATAATACAATAACACGTGTGTAAGTCGAATCTGTATCGCGTACAGCGAGCTTTCTGTGAACCGCGCCCGGGCCGACGATGTTGTTATGTTATTGCGCAGTAAATTACGCTGACAATCAGTTGTACTCGAAAATGTCTTTCAAACATTCTGATAATCATCTAGATTTTAGAGATGTCACTCATCCACGGCGGACTTATCCACTACAATATAAGTATTATTTGTTATCGATTGAATCTGAAGGTTGCAATTTATTGCAAAGATTAAGGCTAAATAAAAGCCAATATATTGCTGTGAATATGTCATTCAGAGACATCATGTCAATCCTAGCAAGTGGCCAAATTGTCCCACCGAGTAAGTGGGCAAATATGGCCACCAAGACAAAATGCGTTATCAATTCACTATTTTTCATGTTTGAAAACCAAAATAGTTGTTCCAATGGAGTAAAAATCTGCTGTGGAAAGGTTTAAGTTTGATTTCCTGTTTGAATTAAGCAAATTCTGATATTTAGGCCTACTTGATGAAGAGATGAAGAACATTTTGTGATTTTGGGTTTGAGACTGAGAGGCTTGATATCTCCCAGCACTATATCTGGGTGAATCCACTAGCCTAAATGAGTACTTGTGGCCATAAAATACAAGGGGTGTGTCAGAAACATCCATTCAGCACCAAGAACAAGTTTTGTCTATTGTAAAAAAGGTTTTGTAGTGATGGGCGGCGCAACGATAATCGAAACCATGTGATTTTTGTAATAGGGGGTTTTGTGGGAGGTGGAGTATAGGGAGGGTGTTTGTGATTGGGAAGGGGTTAGTGATGGTGATGGTATTTGTGGTTGGAAGGGGGTTAGTGATGGGGAGGGTGTTTGTGGTTGGGGAGGGGGTTAGTGGTGCAGAGGGGTTGTGGTGGAGGGCAGGGGTTTGTGGTGGCGAATGGAAATGGGATGGCCCTGGGGAGAGGGTTTGTGATGGGGAAGGGGGATGGTGGCGTGGATGCATGGGGTGGGAAAGGTTGGCCTAGGGGTGAAGTGGGTAAGGTGTTTGTGGTGGGGGACGGGTTTTGTGGTGGGGGAGGTGTTTTGTGGTGGGGTAGGGGTTTGTGGAGCGGTTGGGAAGGGGTTGGGGATTGTGATGGGGAGGCGGTTGTGGTGGCGTGGATGCATTGGGTGGGGGAGGGTAGGCTGTGGGTTGGGGTGTGTGTGGTGGGGAGGGGTTTGTTAATGGGAGGGAAGGGGTTTGTGGTGGGGATGGGAAAGGGAGGGGTTTTGTGGTGGGGATGGGATGGGAGGGGTTTGTGGTGGGGATGGGGAGGGGTTTGTGGTGGGGATGGGAAGGGGAGTCTTGAAAGCTCATATAAACATCAACTAGTATACACATTTTTTAACATTTTCAGCAACATCAACATAATAGAAACACTGTATCTATATCTGGAATCACTGAAACCATGTTTCTCAAATCCAATTCTCCGAGATTTAGTGTCATTTAAAAAGAAAAAAATATCCACTCTATTCAACGTTTCTAGAAAAAAACAAAAATAGCACTATGCAATCCATGGAGCAATAAAGTGCTACATGTAACCCTCAAATAACTAGTAACTGGTTTTTTTACAAATTTGTATACGAACGACGACTCCAACATAACACATAATCTGCTAAAGACCTCATACTCTTTGCTTATTATAATTATACGCTAATCAAATTTCTCATCTACTCTGCCAAAAAAACAATTCATATCAAACCAGTAACATGTAGCACTTTTATATTTACACCCACCCCTTCAATTGTGTAGGCCTACTTCAATGACACATGTATCACATACATACAAAATTACTTTTCATGGGTTTAACCACCTATAGATGTTATTTCAATATTTATCCTATATGCATTATCAAACAGTGATATCTTGTGATCAATAATAAAGACATTCATTAAAATAAGTAATCTAGATATTCAGATCCAGCGGACGGGCTCCAGCTAGTAAGTAGGGCCTACCAGATAGAGCACCTACAAAATGAAACAACGAACGCATAAGTGTTGGAAAATGTATCACGAAAATGGTAATACATTTATGAGTTTAAATATAATGCATAGGCCTATTTTCTGACCTGAAATTGAATGCTTCCAGTCATTACCGAATATCCCATACATATGAGTAAATATAATGCAGGCCTATATTCTGACCTGAATTTGAATGCTTCCCGTCATTTCACCAAGCTATATCTCATGGTTTATACTTTTAAGAAACCACACTATTTCATTACACCTCGTGGCCCTCAATGTTATATACATAAATTAGTATCATTAAAATCTCGTAAATAATCAGGACTACCACCGTGTCAAATTCCACATCTGACACCATGTTACGCGATTTAGATTCACCATACCACATTATTTCCGTACCTCATCATGGCCCTCCAATGGGTTATATCCTCCCCCGCCCTGTGGCTTATCTCAACCCCCAACGCCATACCTTCACAATCTCCCGTAGCACAGCGTATTTCTCCATTATTTGCCCGCCCGCCTCGAGTATAATTATAGGGATGCGTGTGGCTGGTGCGGGGTCGCACACGGTAGTGCATGTCCGCAGTTTATTTTGCATGGCGTACTACGACGCGTTATGTGTTACGCGCCGACTGCATAGTTGCAGTCCGCATAAAGATAGACAAACACGGTCCAATTTTTTGCTCATATCTTGGTCAATTCTGTACGGTTTTCAGCCATTTATAGCTTATAAAAAACTCTAATAAAAACCGCCATATCTCAACATGCAATTTTTAAAATTCGCGGCAATCGAAAGTCCCGGTGTCGATACAGTCATAGTTATACAATGCACTTACGTAAATTTGAGCACCAATAACCATGACGTCATCGACACCGGGACATCGATTGCCGCGAATTTTAAAAATTGCATGCTGAGCGATAGCAGGTTTTATTAGTTTTTGTGACAAGTATGATGTTTTGTTCTATATAACTACGCGATTTGGGCTTGATATTTATTTTCTATTTAACATATTATGCATAATGTTGTGCTTGCGGGACCCCTCCTTTAACATACCCTGCTTCTGGAGTCCTGTAGCTGTCTATTACTATTACTCGGTACACTTCGATGCAGATTGATAGTGTAATTCAAAACTACAGTTCTCAAAAAAGAACATAACCAGGTAACAAAATATGCTCTCAACTCCAGAACTATAATAGCTCCTACTTGAAAAAATATTCAATTATAAATTTGATATATTACACATGAATATTGACTGCATGACTAGTATAGTAACACAGCTACAATTCTCACTGAGCACAGGACACAGCGTTCAACGTTCGCCGACAGATCTTTTTCTTGCTATGGACCAGGGATTATATAATTATGGGATAGGTCACTCCTCAGACAAAATTTCGCCTATTAAAACCAAATTCACTGGTGAAGGTTTTATAGGGGGCGCACTATCAAGGTCGTAACAAACCAGACGACATGAGACTTGGTGGTTTTTATCGGCTCAAAACATGATCTGTGGCACGGAAATAGTACATCAATGGTAAAAAAAAAAGCTGATTGTGATTTAGAGTAGAATTTATTTGTTTTGATGATGGCAGAATTTAGTTCTTATATGACACGAAACATTCAGATTTGGTTATTTGAAATTAATTTACGTAGAACAAAATACGAATTTTAAATTGTGGATGGCTTCGTCTGACAGTAATGACAGAGGAGGGGCGTGGCGTTATTTGCATTTTATGAATATTGTAATCAGATCAGTTGGGAAGGATGCCGGATCGCGACGATCACATCGTGTGAGGTCATGAACAGTCATGACTGAATATTCATTCACAACGAATGATTGACAGTTTACGCTTAACTTCCGGGTGAAGCACTGATAGAGTGCGCTATACTGTGAACCAAATCTCAACAATGGGCAGATATGAGAGTCATAGGCCTGTATGGACCTAAACTTTGGAATGCATTACCAAATCATGTTAAATGTGCTTCCTCAATTCACATATTTCATGAAACTGCTCAAGCAACATCTCTTCTATAATGCTTACAATAACTTAATTTATCATGTTTGCATTGACTTTTCTGCTGTTATTTGACTTTTATTTTCATCCATTGTTTGTGTTTTTATGCGACTTCGTGCAATTTTATTGGGGTTTTTTGGCGCGGTATAAATGTCAGGTAGTAGTAGTAGTAGTAGTAGTAGTACAATGTATGTCCAAAACCAATTTAAAAGTTTAGCATTTGATCTTCTACACGTAGTGACGGTGTAGCAATAGGCAGGTTATTGATTAACGGGTGTAGCGAGAACTCACCGGTCGATAATTATACGAGGATTGATTAATGCAGCCTATGCACATACCTCACCTGCCATACTATCCTGCGTGTTCAAAACTCAAGTGCGAACATGAACTCCACTTTGTCTCCTTGCTTGGGGTGTAGCGTTCTTAATCTTTAACCGATCTTCGCAAACAATGTCTCTAAATATTGAAGAGGAGAAATTAGTCCGTAATTTTTTTATTTAATATTTCTAAGTTGGAACCATATTTATAGAGTTATGAGCGTTTATATTACCTGGTTAGTTACTTCTTGAGGACTGTGGTACACTTCAATACACTTTCTTCAACGATATAATTTATTATACATGTAAGAAGCGTTTTTAAATCATTAAACATACTTTTTCCAGTAATTAATAAGGGATGGTGGAATTATAGCATTGGAGAGTAGACAATAAGGGTATTACATAATGTTGGCCCTAGTAAGCCGTAGCTACATCACCACCATGTTTGTCAAATTCAACAGGTGGAGGCATGGGTACTTTACTTCGTGTCCACGTTATCGTAAGTCGAATCTGGATTTTCTGTAGGCGATGGAACGTTAGTACGAGGTGTGTTGGTGTCATCAGTCGTGGCGTTATCATCCGGGCTCAGATACGTACTATAGCCTGAGATCATCGATATAGGTGGATCTACATCAGCGTATGTTTGGTCTGGAATGTTATTACTACGCGGTACATCTACCGTTTCCTCTGCGCCATTGTTTAGATACTCATACGTTTCATAGGCCGTGTAACTCATGGTTGATGGATTTAAGCCCGTGTAAGCCGACTCCGGATTCTCTGGTGGAGTTGTATCAGTAGTCGACTTACTCCTCCTGTACGAAATGAAAATGTGCGAATGACAGTACATGAAGGTATATAGTTTCAATGAACAATATTTTGAAACTGTTTTTAGTATATCGTGGATATATCAAGAGAGCTATTAAACACGTTTTTGCGGGATAGTTTCGAATATGGATCTAACATAATAGAGCAAGATTACAATTGCAAAAAAAAAATCTTTAATTTTCTGGGTGGATGTGTATTAGGGGAGGTGACGTCGCTAACAAACTGTAACCTGAAGAAAATAATACAGACTCGGTCTGGTACAGGTCGTCTGTTGTTACGGGTAGATTAAGTGAGCATCCTGAGGTCAATGATTTTATATGAAGGTTTCATGTTACAGTTATGAACAAAGTTTGTTTGCAATTGGATTTAGTTCCAATCGTTCTTTGTATTTCTGGATGTTTTCGGTCTATTTTACAACTTGATCGATCTTTGTATGAAAAGGAAATGTCATTGATTATGCTTTCAGCTGATTTTACAACTTCGAATCACATGACTTTTGACCTTGATTGGTAACCCTTATTGGATATGAAGGTTCCCATGTTCCATGTATGATCCAAATTTGGTTGCAATCGGTATAAAAAAAGGAATGTCATTTGTTGATGCTTCCAGCTTATTTTATAACTTTGCCTCAGATGAACTTTGACCCTGATATGTGACCTTTGACCTCATTGACATATGAATATTGACACATTCCCATGTAGAATCTTTGTACCAAGTTAGGTCACTGTTGGACTTTGTATGAAAAAGAAATGGAGAAAACAAATTAATAATGGAAACTAAATGTTTGACACACTGACAGACTGACACAGTGACTGATAAATTCACACACGAAGGATGCAGCCATAAAGTCTCTCCCATTGACGAATAAAAAAGAGATTCGATCCAAATAACAACGCTCCGACTCTAACAGAGTTAAATAACGTAAGGCCAAATATCTGTAAGAATTGAGCACCTACCCTGATTTGAACTTGAAGTATAGCAGACATACATTGACGCCAATGATGATAGAGCCGATTATTGGGACGCTGATAGCAATAGCAAAAACTTCATCTGACGTGTCAATGGAAAAGATTCACATTTGCATATTAAAGCATTTTTTTTATTTTTTTTACAAATACACTGTAGTCGTTGACCAATGGACGAGTCCTAGGTATTCACATCCGTTACCATGGTACATGCCTTCGCGGATTTCATGTTTTGCAGGCTTCAAAGAAGTGTGCGGCCACCTCTCATATCCGGTAGAATCGGTGTTGTTGTTGGGTTGTTTTTTTGGGTGGAGTTCAAATAGTTCGTGATATGTTGAAGAATTATTACACAAAAAATTGAAATCCCCCCCCCCCCCAAATAAATAAATGACACAACCCTGTGTCACAAATATGCGGACCTTTACCATACAATGACGGTACCCTTGTGACGCACAATTGATTGATTCTGAAGGACCAGCACTGTCTCAAATGACGCACCCCACCATCATACATCATTGTTGACTGAACGGGATTGCAATATAATTATAGGAAAATACTTCTTAAAACGTATACAATGCTTTCTTCAAGAGCGGCACATACCAGTCCTATACGTGAGTACCATCCCCCGATATCTGTATTTAAAAGGTAATATGGCGATGGGTGATTTTACGCAGGCATTTTTTGCACTGAACACGCGGTGAGAGTATTGGAATAGTGATGTTTGCACTTCGGAAGTTGCATATCTTAAAAATAAAGCGTGGTTGGTGGTGATCGAATAGGGCCTGCCATGTAAAATATAATGTTCGTATTTTGTTGTATGCATGAAGACGTACCCTGTGACGCACCGTAGTGACAAGTGACTGACATTGACGCACACATTCGTCAATATTGTGACGGACCAAAGGCTGCCCATGACGTACCCTGCGTCAAGAATGTGGTGGTAAATGACGCACCCACGACGCACCTCTCCCGTGGGTCGTATAGTGCGTCATACAACTGATATACGCGTATATCAAGAGTTAGACAAGTGTGAGGCGATTGTTACTTAGAATCATTATATGAGGATTGGGCCAAAAGAATACCCCACCTATCGGTCATTTGATTGTTTATTGATTGATTATTCATCTTATACCATGCTTACTATAATTGTCCAACTTCTGATCATCTAAGGTTCCTGAAGTAGTGGTGGCATCAGATGTAGATGACGGTATTGTCGTTACAGGATGCATCGTTGTTACTGTTGCATTAAACGTAAGGCGATTGTTAGTAATTGATAAAACACTAAGGGCTGAAAACATCTTTTTGGTGAAATGTGACAGTTTTGGGAAAAGTAAACATATGATACTGAAAAGGGGAAACTTTGTGGTGGTAGCCAAGGGTTTTTCCTTTTCGTAAATGTTTCAATCTCTCAAAACGCCTTATTGTGGGTGGATTTATGCAAACTCGTATAGAATCTTGAAAAGTGCCACTTCTTTTTAAAACATAATTTTTGTGAAATGTGACTATTTTGTGAAAAATAATAATGATATTGAAATTGAGAAATTTGTTATGGTAGCCAAGTGTTTTTGCTTTTCATAAGTGTTTCATTCTCTCTCAAAACGTTTCAATTGTGTGTAAAGTTATGTAAACAAACGTGATCAAATTTTAGGGGGGACTTACTTTTTTTACCCCTTGATACAGGGTGTATCAAAAAAATAGGACTCTGTTTCATGATAGTTTTAAACTTTTCAAAACCACTGGACCATAACCAGTTCACCGTCTTTGCAAAGGCCAGTTAATAATGATAATATTCTGAAAATCTGAGATTAATCCAATAAAAAATAAGACCGCTAGCATAATTTGCGTAAACCATGTCATTTACTAGTCTGTACAATGGGATCTACACTAATGTTGCTAAGAGTTCTCAGGAGAATGCCTCAGCATGTAGGAAAGTTGTGGTAGGAAAACACTAATCATGTCAGTGTTTATACCAATCATTGACAGAGAAGGACATTTAGACTTAGAAATTGGACTTGTTCTGAGTACTATTAATTTGACATCGTAAATAACCTGATTAATTACAGCACTGTAATTATTACCCAACGGGGTGGGTGTGTGTGTGTTTAGTAGATGATTGTTTGGTGAGAGATGTCCTACTGTGAAAGTGGTGTGTATATGTATTGAGGTGGCTGTGCAGGGATGTGTAAAGCATAGTTCTGCTACATAAATCATTACTAATAGTACTGTCGATGAGTGCTATTAATTCCTTATAGCACTCGGCAGCTGCGTTGCCTCGTGCTTTAAGTCATACTTAAATTTAGCGGGTAAGCGCTACGTAATCCATTTCTTAGTTCAATTCGTGTGTTCCGACCCAGACGACCAAGTGACTAACTACATGTACCTACCTGGCTCAATATAAAGACCCGAAGGCCATCCAAACTCTACATTTCCAACATCCCTCGGTACAATCACTTGACCTTCTTTGATATTTTTCGGAATCTTCTGTAATTTCGTATGATCTCTGTTCACCATGTAGATCTCGTTCTTGTATAAGCCGATGGACATTGGCAGTGTCTCGGTGGACACCCACGGGTATTGGTATAAGGTACGGAGGTTTTGACCCCTCAACGATGACGTAGAAATCCTGTCGGTGCCGAAATCGGAAAAGTAAAGTTGTCGCGCTATGAGTATAAAGAAAACAATGTTTTAAATGATGTGATATTGGAAGGTCAACACTTCATATGATAAGTGGGATTTCAGACACCAACACCCACCGTTGATGAAGTCAGTAATGTCTCGAAATCGTACTTTGTGTGTAAAGATAACGATTAAAATGTTTGTGACGTTTGGGAATGTAATCGAACCATATCAATGTGGTATTCATCATCAACCTTTGTGGCCATACGTGTTGGGTGGCGGCATTGCATTTTTGGTGACGAATCATCCATCTCTCTTTAATAACTGAACAACCAAATGAGGTAGTGCTATGGTTTATATTAGGTGTCATTTGAAACACTATTTATCTAGCTACATTGTGCGTATAAATCAGGTATTTCTATAACTGTTTGGCTGAGATATGATTAATTATACTTCGAAAGTCAGGGATGGAGACGATGGCGGTGGCGGCGGTGGCGGTGGCGGTGGCGGCGGTGGCGGTGGCGCTGTGTCTCTATGAAGAATATACAATATGTTCCCGATTCTACGTTCAAGTTACAATAACTCCTCATCCCTGTATGGTACAAGCATGATTTTGCTCTCATTTTATAAGATTGTTTTAATATTCTATAGGATTCTGTTTCAACAAACGTGACAACTTTTATGTAACAATTGTAATCATGAATCGATTGAATTGTTCTTGGCTTTCTCCCTATTCACCACACAGTGCATTTGCCCTTAATCATCGGTTTTACATACATGCATATAACAAAAAAGGTATTCAACCGATGGTAGCAAAATTATTCATTTTTGGAAAGCTCTCAAATAGGGGAATTCAAAAAAGCCGTTTAAATCAGGATAAGGTGCATCTCTTTAAAAATATACTTGTAAACTCTAATAATTATGATATTTAAACGTTTGTGCTCATTTACTTCCCGATATAGTATATTTCAACAAGTTACCCTTGACAACCATTATTTTTTGATGGTAATTGCATGAGGAACTAATATGCACAGTACAATTATGATTGGGATAGGTATAAAGAAATTATTATCATGTTATGACCATTGGGTCCTATCTAAATTCCAATAGCATATTTGGAATCTTAAGAGTACCGTTCAGAAAATATATACTTTTTATGGGGTAGAACAAGCAATCATTGCGATATGCTAATTCGAATTAGACGTAATATACGCCCTCTGTCTCCCCTCTAGCCCAACACGCAGTATATCTGTGTATGAACCAAGCATATAATACTTGCATCAAATGGCTCAACCATAGCTATTCTAATTAGCGCCATATCCCCGACTCTATTTGCCGACCACCAAGCTGTTCCAACCAGCGGTCTACTCCCATCGGAGAGTGACTCTGAACACAATTCTCTTCGACGCATATGGAATTATGACCCCAATTCCAACTCCAAAGGGCACATCAGTGTCAGGAAAATACTATTACACCAATGTATTGCCTTGGGTCAAGAAGTACTATGATACAAGGGGTCCAAAAAGTAGAATGAATGAATTTTTCCTTCCCCATGAAAATGCCCCAGCTCACACATTTGCACTTGTGCAGGACTTTGTCGACATCAATCATGTCAATATGGCATTCGCATCTTGCCACATCTTTAATATAGTCTAGATTTGGCCCCATGTGATTTCTGGCTGTTCCCAAAGATGAAGCCAGACCCTTCAGGAATCCGCCATGGTGGTAGAAGTGAGGTTTGAAGCGCCATCCAACAGTGTGACAAGCATATACCTGAATAGAAGTACCTATAAGCCCTCAGGGATTAGATACGCCAACTTTGACAGTGTGTGGATGCTAGATGGGAGCTCTTTGAACAACTGTAGAGGTTTCATGGATGAACTCCATTTAGTTTTTACAGGGGTCTTGCCGGAATATATTGAATGCCCCTCGTATATTAAGATAAGAAAACATTGGTGTTTTGGAGATATCTATGGTAATTTAAGGAAGTCGGGTGTCATTTATCGGGCGGTTTCTCTATAGAATGATAAAAAAGCGTACCTTTAGGCCAACCAAAGAAGAATGTTTGTCTCAGAAGCCCGCTCGCATTGGTTTGTGAAATGTTTTTTTTAATTTTTTTTAATTTTTTTAAATGTTTAAAAAAAGTTGGATAAGCAACAAAAAACAAAAAAATCGCAAACCTCATAGCTTTTTTTCTAAATAACAAAATTAAAAAGAAATCGCAAAGCAATTAGCTTATTTGCAAAATGGTTCTGAGACAAACCTTCTTTGTTTGGCCTTACTGTCGATAAATATATCGCTTGGGTATTGAAGACCGCTAACGTGTGCTGTTCTGTTGCTGCCGTCTTCTTTTGAACTCTCAATTAAAGATGTTGTTGCGTCAGACCACCACACTCGCCTGTGTCGAACATGACAAAAGAGAATTATAAATCACAAATTAAACAGCATTATTTCTTAAACATGTGGTCTGTTGATGTTGGAGAAGTGCCGATTTCTAATGTGCAAAATGTCGTCATCGTCGTCGCGGACGTCATCTTCGTCGTGGAAGTCATACTCGTCATCGTTGTCGTTATTGTGGTCGCCGTATCGCCATGGTCGTGGTGGTCGTGGTTGTTGTGGTCCCCGTCGTCGTCATCGTTGTCATCGTCATCGTCGTCGTCGTTATAGTCATCATCTCCTAGTATATACATACCTTCCAATGGGATCAAAGAATACGTGGAATCCAATTGTTGGCAACTCTCTGATAATTTCCCTCCTACCACTTCCGTCCAGATTGGCTCTTTCCAACGCCATTTTCTCATGCGAGAAGTACATCTTGCGTCCTTGCACGTCAATAGCTATGCCCACCGCGTCTAGCATAGGAGAAAAAAACAAGATAATATGTGGTATGAATTGGCGAAACTGAGACTTGAAATCAAGAAAATATAGTATCATACGGTATTATGAAAGAACCAGTAGCGTAAGGCATTAGGTGGACATGCAATGCATGTGAGTTAGTCTGTCATGGTGTCTTTATGTGTCTGTCTGTCGGTCGTGATATATGTCTATTTGAATTGTTGTCTTTGTTAATCTGATAATTGAGTCGCCGAAGGCTGACTATATAGTTTTGTTTTGTCATTTTTAGAGTAGTTGCTCCAGCAAAATTTGGTAGCCCAATGACGCGCAATGTAGCAACGCTAAATTTTACATAGAAGTTGCACGGTAAGAGCTTTCTAATCGGTTTCCAAAATCACCAAAACGTCTGCGTGGCCCAAAATATGGAGTTTGCAGCGCTTGTTGAAAAAATGAATGCAATAGATAGGTAGAATAGAGATAGCGAAGTTTCCCGAAGTTTGGACGAAATTGAAATCAGCCAGGAAAGTAGTCTAATCGATGGTTCAATTGTGATTTTATACGATGTTTTTTAGGGGAAATTGCGCGACGAGCCATTTTGTTTCTATTTCCATAGACAACCCACCCCGACCCCGACGTCGCGGCATGGCGCAAAATATGGAATTAGCCGTGTTTGTTAGAATAGAAAATGACATATTTAGATAGAATAGAGTTTTCTAAAGTGTACCGTGATTTGGTCGAGATTCAATTCGTCCATGAAAGTGTTGCAATCGATGGTTCAATTGTGAATTTGTAGCATGTTTTTGAGGAGAAACTGCGTGACGAACCATTTTGTTTCTATTTCTGAACACACCACACGTATGCGTGGCCCAAAATACGGAGTTTTAAGTGCTTGTTAGAATGGAAAATGCCATAGATAGGTAAAATAGGATTATATAAGTATCCCGTTCTTTGGACGAAATTTAAATCATTCGGGAAAGTAGTATAATCGATGGTTCAATGGACTCTAATTGTGAATTGTTGGCGTGTTTTGTGAATAAAATGGCGTATTGGGCTGGTCTGGTTGGTAAATTGGAAATAGTGCAACAGTCCGCACTGTGTGCATGGGTGGTCTCTTACACCGAAGATAGTTAGTTATTAGGCCCGATACAGCGTGTGTTTGCGTTAAGTTCATCATGCTTGTGACATGACGAAACCTGAAATAATAGGGTGCAAATTGGCCACTTGAGATTGCTTGACAATTCATTGTTGAATCCCATTGCATACGGTGGATTTGACTACCTAGGTAGTGTATAGGTCAATGAACCTGCTATTGATTATTAAAGTGAACTATGTTTGAGTTTTGGTGTTACAGATAACTTACAGTGGAATTGCAAGTTGTTGGCTGATTCTTTTCTGTATTTATTCAAGTTTGATTTAACCTTTTGATTTAATAGTGCATTGATTCCTGGATAATTAGGACACTATCAAGCCAAATTGATCCCAATTTTGAGATTACAGTGCTCACTGTCACCGATGTTTTATTATGAATTTGGAATAACTTTAGATTTTGATTGTGTTGAAATGAAAGGTAGATCTAAATTTTTGAAATGAAGACAACTTCTCCCAAGGTTGTTTATGACATAGTTAAATCATGGACTTCTAATAAGTCCATGGTTAAATAAACGTGGAATGATCCAAATATCATTAAGTCCAAGTAAGTAAATAAAGCAGTTTTAATGGTCCCACTTCTATAATTTTCTTTTATTCCCTTAATTTTTGCCATAACTTTTTTGTTAAAATATTTAAAAGGCTGACATCTTGGTAAGGGAGCGTTCATAAATACTCTGGTGGGGGGATGGGGGGGGGGGGCAAAACGTGTTGATACTCTGCAAAGGGGGGTCAAAAAAAGTTTTTGAAAACCCATCACAAATAGAATATGATACATGGTCAACAAAATCCCATAAAAACTATGATACCTATGTTCTCTGAACTTGATAATGAACGGGACAAGAAAGTTTCAGGTGCAGGCTGTAATACACGGGGGGGGGGGTCAAACAAGTTTGTGGCATGGCGAGAGGGGGGGGGTCAAAAAGTGTTGATATACCAAAAATGAAATTATCCAGCCCCCCCCCCCCCCCCCCCCCGCCCCCAAAAGTATTTATGAACGGTCCCTAATAGGTTTACTTTAATCCAATGACCATTTTAAAGCAGAGTTTGTATTACTACGGTAGTAACCAATCCCCCAGAACCATGAAGAAAAATGTGTTTACAAAGGCTTCGTGCTCTTCAAGTTATGCAATTATCAATTGCAACCACGGCCCCTGGGTACTCAGGGATGGCCGGGACTTTGTCATCATGTTTGTTGGGGATTTGACTCAAAATGTGTCCCCGCAGGGCCGAGCGGATGCGTGGACTTGTTGTATCAATTTATGTCGGTCCACGCGTTTTGAACTCGCCACCGCCCCCCCCCCCCCCCCCAAAAAAAAGGTGGCGTCGTTGCGCTTTTCTGAATCGTGTTCTGCTCAAATCACGATAACTAACGCAAAAGGATATTGTCATGGTTTTGGTCTCATTTGAAAGCTAAATAATTGCATTACATAACCTGCAAATATGACGCATATAACTTCTTAAATGGGGGAGATGTGGTTGATTGAGTTGGGAAGTGGCGGGGGGGGGGGGGGAGATGCACATAAACTCTCTGGGGAAAAAGTGTGTGCCAAGCGGTGCCTTTCCTTATGGATAAGTCGCATGATCGGCTTTTCCCCTATTCGCTACACAGTAAACGCAAATATTAACCCCAATTTATTTTCTCTATCTTCAAATACCAAATACAGCGTATGTATACTCTGCGTGCACAATGGAAACTTCGTAGACAATACAACATATACATGCTTTTGGGTTGGCTGTTGAACATCGAGAAATCCATGGGTCTATGTTTGCACCTCGCTTCATTGTTTTAACAATAATAGGCCTACTGGTACACTTGAACAAATCGACTAGACTCAGATGTACTGTCTATACTATAGCAATATGACCAAACATGACACCCAGTGAAATGAAAACGAGACTTTGTGTAACAACAACAAAACATCTGATTTTTATATTATAATTTATAGGCTATAACTTAATATACGGAGTTCGAAATAATGGCAATGCACAGACAAGGTTTAGGCCTACTAGTTATGGAACATCACTTACACATAATTTTCATCACCTCGGACCCAAATACGTAGTTTTAATCATGGACTGTGCTTCAATTCAATCCCAAATATGACAAACAAGCTGAATACAAAACGACAGTCCAGCATCACAACTTCCACATTGGTAAAACCATGTTAATAGCAGCATGAACAATGGGAATCGCATCAAAGCTACCAACATGTTAACGTCACAATTTAATAAAATGTCAGCATTTATAAAATATGTGTAAAACAGAGGAGTGGCGAATTTATATAAATTACTCTAACGAATTTTTTTTCTCGCAAAAGTAGGGTCTATAGATTTTTGGAAAGCTCTCAACATTGGCAATTCAAAAATGCAGTTTAAATCAGTGTAGGGGGCATAGTGAACAAAATATAAGGTAAACTCTAAAAAAATATTTAAACTTGTTGGGGCACTTTCATTAGCCTGTACTATACTGTATGTTATAATTAACCAGCGGCAGTAACCCATGGCAATCCTATAGAGGTGCTTGTTAGTAATTTCATGAGGAATTCAAAAATGCAAAGAACATTATGTCATGGGTAGATATAAGAATTACATGGATCTCAAATAAATATAAGATTTTTAAAAAAAATCAAACATTGTGAATCATACATTTTACCAAAAGCAATTGCGTTTAGGTAAACACTATGTCCAAGTTAGACAGGTGTTTAGCTTCAAACCGTGTTTAACTACGTACAAAAATACAGGCCATCGATGCCAAACCTTCATAATATTTTCAATCATGAGCATCAATGATTAACGCCTATTTACTATCATGGATCGGACTATCAACTACTGAAGATACGCGACCCGATGTGATCGCGTGCGGGATGGGGATTTCACTCGCGAAGTGCAAAAAAGGTGTTTAAATAACACTTACCTGCTTACCACGCGACAATTAGTTTTACCATATTATACACTAAACAGATTTTTGAGAAACCTTTCCCAACTTTTAAAGTTGATCTTAAGAATTACGAACCAATACTAGACAAGTGTGTACGTATTTGAATGCACTTCTCAATGATTCCAAATAATATGGTGACGGCATTAAATAATCTTGATATTTTTAAAACATTTTGTGAAGTTTAAGAACTGTCGTCTGCAGACGACTTCCACGTGGAAAGTGTTCAGATTATTTGAAATAAACAACGTTATTTCTCGTCTGTTATTCTACGGTTGGTTACCTTCAAAAATATTTATGATTCTTTATTTTTAAATCAATTAAAAGTAATGTAATCGGGTCGATAATATGTTATGAGAGGAATCATCCAAAAAAAATCCTTTTGACTGAATAGAAAAATATATTCTGACCTTCAGTGGAAATCGGAACAAAATCTAGGATCGAAGGTAGGGAACTTATCATACACAAGATACATTGAGTGATCTGTGAAACTACTCCCAATGATATCGGGCCCTATGCCTTGAATTGAAGAAGTCTTGTAAAACATAAAACGGTTCAAAATTATCTAACCATTAAATTCAAGGCAATTATATTGTAAAACAATCAAACGTGTAACAAGCTTTATTCCAATTGAATGCTGATTTTGCGAATTTAAATGCCAATTGGTGTAAATGACAATTTGATTTAGCTCGAATCACAATATCAAGTCCACTATACTTCCAAACAGATTGATGCTTTTACCAAATCGGCCGCGCATTCGTTAACATGGCAGCGTATAGGCCCTAAACAGATTTGAATCTCAATAAATTTATTTGATTTTGCATGTATCAATTTAAATTCTTTTAAATGAAATTGACTGCTTGTTTTGCAAAAAAGATACCCCAATACACGTCGATAGCAAGATGCTAAGATTTCTCGCGAAATTGAATACCCATAATACAAATTGAACTTAACAAAGTGCGAAATTCGCCGGGAAAACCTATATTAAAGGCATATTATATGATCTTTTCCAGGGAGCTCATGATTTTTGTTGTTGAAAAAGTAGATTTTCTTGCAGATTTACATTTCTGATCATAAATCATACATACATTCCAAGTTAGAGAGCAATGCGGTTCCTAATTACCTCAAAATCATGGTTTTAGAGTGAATTTAGACTAGAGTCAAATCAGTTTATTTTCACTCTAAAACCATGATTTTAAAGTAATAAGAATCGTATTGATTCATGTAACTTGGAATGAATGTACGATTTATGATCAGAAAATGTAAATCTGCTTTCAATTTGTTGTCAATGTTGAGGGCGTTCCCTGAAAATATCGCATAAATTATACCTTTAACATACGAGGGGTATCAAAAAGTTCTTGAATTAAAACATTATGGTGCAATAAATGGTCTCATGAGTATAATGTTTACTGATACTTGTGGGACGCCTTCCAGAAGAATATTAGGCATTTTTTTAAATGTTGTCATTTGTCACTCATAGGTAACGATTTATCTCTGAAAATGACAACATTTATAAGCCTCATACTCATTTGGAATGCGTCCCACAAGGATAAGTTATTGGGCCATTTAATTAACCATGTACACAGCACCGTTACAAGACGTCATTACTTTACATGGCCTTGGCATCTAGTCAGGCCTTGAAATAAGATATGAAAAGGGCAGGCAATTTAAGGCAATTTGAAAGGGAAACAATTCCAATTCTAGCTGCAATAAAACGAAAATATTACTTCTAAAACATGACACCATTTTTGCCCTACATTTGCAGCGAAAGAATTGAACAGCTCAAATCATTCATTATATCCTACATATTGTCTGTGACAGCAACAGCAAATGTAAATAATAAAATATATGTTTTACTGTTTTGAGAAAAAAAATAGTGTTTTTGTGTGATTTCTTCTTGCAAATGTTTTCTCCACATTAACTTTGAGTTACATTTAAGTTCCCTGCTTTGGTTACAACATTTCTCGGGTCCTAACTGTGCATGCATTGTACTAGGAGAATGGGGTCCACATCTATTGACCTATCTGGGGTCTTGAACTTCACTAACGGCTATGAAAGTAATAATTAATAAATACGGAAGGGATTCAGATTGTAACAATACTATTATTAAAAGTAATAAAATATTTAATACGTTTGGGTCTGAAACAAAGATTGTAATATGATTAACATGACACACTAGATCAATTAAAACATTGATGAATGCACATAGTCTATTATAGTCTCCTCCAATGATCACTTTATACTGTGAGCACTTTCGCGACATGCATACTGAACCACACATACATGGGATTATAAATGTACCCTTAGCGAGAAAAAAATCTTATGCTCCTTACGACTCTTCCATTATAAATGATAACTTATTTCCAATTTGATAGGCCAAGAATGATGATATTTTTAGTGATGTTAATATTCATTTCAATTTATAATTAACCCAAACCACACAAGCTATGTTATTGTGTGGAAATCAAGAGAGGGGGACATAAAATTACCCCCAGTCATCTACGCAAATCCCCAGTTAACCACTCAATTAACCTATCCTACGCTCTCCTGAGCACGATTTTCAGTTTTGTAGATAACGTCAAACTGAATCCAATCTTGTGCCTCGCGCGTAAACAATATTTCCTGCCATAGTGAATCAAACATTCCAGGAACGTCAGGGTATTTTAACCATAACCAATCACCTAGTTTTTTATAGAAATCAGAGCGTCCCAATTCTCCCAACTGACCCTCTGTTCATTTTTTACTACTAAATTATTAAATGACTTTGCCGATGCGGGTTACATAACAATATGCAAGATTATATTAGGCAACTGTTTCCCACCATGTTTCACTAAACATAATCACAATAATCAGCAAATGAATGTAATTATTCACATCAATAATGGTTTCTTAGGACAGTGGTAATAGATCAGTCACACTTACCTCCTACAGACAATGTCGTCTAGACCTAGACATCCCTTCATTTGCAAATGGCTACTTTAACCAACCTCTACAACCTATTCACCTTACTTATCTCTCTAAACTTCAACAACCATTAACAGCAACTATATCGGCGACTCATGGTTCCGGTTGGATCCAAAACATGCCTACACATATCCAAACTATAATCAATACCAACCACCATAATCACCAAATAGGAAAACCGCCCCATACGAAAACCGCCACATACGAAAACCGCTACACCCGAGAACCGCTCTAGTTTAGATAATAGATGGCATTGTATTATACTTACAATCTAATTCTTTAACCAACTCCTGATATCCATTTCCATTCAAATCACATCTTGCTATGAGACCAGCTCCAGTCCATTTGCTGCTCCACTGTGTCCAGTAAATCTTTTTATCTACAGGATCATAATCCACACAAGCGGGTGCCGATATATTTCGTCGACCACCATCTATGTTGAGCATTTTAAAGTACAGCTTTGGTCCCATTTGCGCAGAGTAAATGGCGGGAGGACTGAAGTCGGATACTATGATGAGAGCTGGAAGTAAATTTATGTTCGTGAAAATAAAATCAACTGAGAGTGGTATCCTTGTATAACTTAAACGATGAAATAAAAACTGTGCTAAAGACTGTGCTAGCAGGAAACAAATATTCTGATGAATTAGAATGATTTTATGTGTGGTTTGTGGAAGCAAAGACAAGGAGAATGTTTGGATGCTCAGATTATCCCCGGACTTTGTGAAATAATGGAAAAAGAGAATGGAAGAACAAGATATGAAGGAAACGCAACAGGACGAATGAGGTAAATTAATGATGGCCCCATCTTGTTTTGAAATATGTCATATCCAAACTTCCTTTCAAGAATACGATAAATGTGTAACATTATATGAAATAATCTCAGATTTGAAAATTATATATAGGTCGGTTGGTTTGTAATTAATGGTCTCGCCAGCTTACTGGCATTACTTACAGGAGAAGGCACCGGCTAACATTGCACATAAACACACAACGAAGTACTGCATATTGCACATGGGCGCTGTAGTTAATCTCATTGTGAATATTTTAGTCTGGTACACGTGAGTCTGAAATAAATCATAATAAATCAAGTAAATTATTATTTCTTTACAGCTTAATTGTTAAGCATTATCATTTCTAAACCATGAACTATAACTATTTCTAAACACCATTTTGCAATCTAAAGAATCGTATATTCCTTGCCACCATCCTTTGTGAATAGGTCTACGAGTAGACATATTCACAAAATGTGGACATCCAAGGACGTATTAAGTAAAATGACCGGAAATTTAGATGAAGAAAATAAAAACAAACTTGACATTCATGTTTCTAACCAAATCTCCATGTAATCGTATGTTAATATAAATAGTGAAGTAGCAACATCCAGTATTTTCTTTGAAATTTCCCAAAGCAAAAAGTGTATTGAAATATAAAATGCTAAGTTGTTGAAATCGTAACAAATTGTGTGTATCTGATCAGTATACTCAGTAAAGTAGGCCTATGTCGTTTTGGTGTTACAACTCATTAGACTTTGCACTCTTAAATTTGGAAAATTGTTAAATTACCAACAAATATTAATAATAAAATGCATATATTTTGTTCAATATTGCACATAAACAAATACTAATTTTTTACAATTCATACAGGGCCGATGAACGGAGCGTTGCTGTGGGTCAAACGATATCGAGCTGCAACATCTTCGATTTCCGTGACATTCGTTGAATGTGTTTCTTACATACCTCTCGTTGACCATGCGTAATTGGAAAACCGATTGTGCAATCTTGGATTTTAAGTCATCAATAAAAAAAATGAGATTTTTAAAAGGTTTTTAGAATGTGAAAACATGATTGTAATCCGTAGTGTAAAAATGAAAATAAAACTACTTCAAAATAAGTTTCTTGGACATCCTGTGGCATAATTTGATAACAAAAGCTCTACAATGGATTAAAAAAAGGTTAATGCCACATTAAAGATTGCTGAATGTGATTATTAGTACTTGGTTATGATACCTCCAACCAATGCCTTGCTCCAACCATCAATGAGCGCGGAAGTGCATTATAATACATACCACTTAAATACAATATTATCATACTTCGGACTATGGTACATAGTGTACAAACCTTGAGCCGTAGTTAGTGGATATTCACATAGTAATAACAGGTAGATGCAGACACAAATTAAAGCGCAGACACGTTCAATGATACTCGTCCCTGTTACCATCAGCATCAACATTTCACCTTTAGCAATACTAAAGAAAGCATTTTTAGTTACGAAAATCTCCTACTTCAGACGTAGATCTCAACAAAGTATCACAGTGCCAAAGTTAATTGTTTGTTGAGTTCCTCATTGTCCTAAGTGTTTTATCCATTGATTTCCAATTTATGAACTTGGCTTTGCCTGTCTTAATAAGTGATTGAACGAAATGGTTGACTGAAATCCACGCACATTTCCCGATGACTAATTTCAAAGGAAAGATGTTTCTTCTTTTTTACAATACTCCAACGCATGACCTTGTCGGTTCTTTACATTCAGTGAACCATTGTACACGGACGGCTTGGTTTATGACAGTATTCCTTGGTTATATTTGACTTCCTACTTCCTTTCTCTTGTTGTTGTATAACGCGTGAATATATTGGCATAATTTCATTAGCTTTCATAAGTTGATACCATGTCACTTGACTGACATTGGTTAATTCTACTATTTCCCCGAATATTCACAGGCGGTCCAAAAATGTACTATTGACCGCTCATGACGTCATTAGCGGGCAATAGTAGGTTTTGGTAGCACATTTTTCCCCAGGTGACATATCACCATCCGATCCGATCGTTGACATGAAACTGAGCAGCATTTACACCATAGATTCCTTCATAAAGCTTACTCTAAATATTTCTACAAATCTGGTTGTAGGCCCTATGATAATAAATTGATTCCACCACCGTCTGTGCACGACATTCGGCTGTCCACTCAGCTGCTCAATGCACAACGGGAAAAGAGCCTGAATCGCTGAAAATGTCAATATGTCATCGTCTGTATAGTTACATATGAAATTTAAACGTTTGTGCTCATTTACTTATCGATATAGTATTATTTCAAGTTTACCATTGACAACCATTATGTTCTGATGGGTAATTGCATGAGGAACTAGTAAAATTGTGATTGGGATAGGTATAAAAATATTATTGAGCTTAAATCAAAATATGAAAAAAATCGATATTTTTTGAACATTCTAAATCACAACATGTTACCACTAGGTCCTATCTAAATTCTAATAGCTTACTTGCTTAATTCGAGTTGTGTTCTCGATCTACAATGGCTCTCCACACTTTCCTGTCCTGCATTGCTGTCTTTAAGTCTCCTACATCCAAACCAGTGTCCTGTTTAAGCACATCGATGTAAGTTAGGGCAGGTCTTCCAGGTTTCCTTCTCCCATGCTTTGGTATCCAGTAAACCAGCTTTGACACACATTCTTGACTCCTAAAGCAGTGGCCTGAGAATCTTGTCCTTCTCTCCCTGATCTTTTGGGCGATTTTGGGGAGATCTCCATACAGCTCTGTGTTAGTTGTATGTTGCTTCCAGTGAATGTTGAGGACAGCCCTCAGCATACGAGTATAATAGCCGTCAAGTTGCTTTGCTAGCTTAGGGGTGGTGGTCCATGCCTCACAGCCATTATAGTAACACAGATTCAACAGTTGCTGCGAACAGGCGAAGTTTGAATTTTCTTGGTAGGGTGGATTTACAGATCTGTTCAGCTTCCCACAGGCTCTCCAAGCTGCTGCCTTGCGTTGCTTGATATCCGTTTCAGTGCTTGACATCCAGGCACCTAGGTATTTGAAATCGTTTACTTCATCTAGTTTGGTTCCATCATTTGTTCTGATTTCCACAGCACTTGTTTGGTTGTATGCCATGAACTTTGTCTTCTTTGCATTCATAGACAAGCCAACTTTAGCCACTGATGTCTCGACCCTCTGAAGCAGATCTTGTGCCTGGTGTAGTTCTTCAGACAGCAGGGCAATATCGTCTGCAAAGTCAAAGTCTGTCACTGCTACAGGTCCAATCCTTCTGCTTCTTCGCTTTTCAAGGTGGAATCCAAGCTCTTCTTCCTTTCCTGTTATAGCCATTCTCAGGGCGAAGTCTAGTACAATAACAAACATACGGGGCAAGGGTGTCACCCTAAAGTACACCAGCTAAGATTTCGAACATATCTGTTTCTCCATCTGGAGAAATCACTTTAGCCATAGTTCCCTCGTACATGTCTCCAACAATTCTAATAGCATATTTGGATTTCTTGTGGGATTACCGTGCAGAAAATATATACTTATTATGGCGTAGAACAAGTAGTTATTGCGATATGCTAATTCGAATCTCAGATGGTGTAAAATGTAAAAATCTGGTCATGCAACGGTAAGGGTGGCGAGTTCAAAACACATGGCCATATAAACAAATA
Organism: Ophiura sarsii; assembly: GCA_035610835.1. NCBI lineage: Eukaryota > Metazoa > Echinodermata > Ophiuroidea > Amphilepidida > Ophiuridae > Ophiura > Ophiura sarsii. The sequence continues at coordinate 82,427,533 of CM069441.1, read as the reverse complement.
TGTATTGCTCTATATTCGGGAAATGGTGCAAAATAGGTCCCCTCGGTAGCTGGAGACCGTGGGCCTACTAGTTTAAAATAGGCACACGGTCTCCAGTTACCTCGGGGAGCTATTTTACACCGTTTTCCTCATGAACAGCAAATATTTGTATACTACTAGCCTATTATTTTAAGGTATTTTTTATTTTTCATTTCATTATTGCAAAATTGCACACTAACATATTTTCATGTGTTATATAAAACAAATATACATGTATGGACTGCTCTTTATTCGTGAAATAGGTCGCCCGGTCATCCGGGTACTTTGTACCGTTTGCCGTTGACAACAAACCAGACGTTTTAACAACCTATCAGTTTTACGCTCTACTCGCCCATACTCAAGAGATCGAGTCATCTGTGTAAGAGGCCTGCCTTTATTTACCCCCTTTTGGTTGTGGTCAACGGCATGTGACGTCACTCCGGGGTGACCTATAGGGCGAACTATTATCCCTCGTTGATCTGAGACCGTATAAGCATACTATTTCCCCTCAGCTTTCTGCTTCGTTCGTGAAAATAGCAGGCTTTCGGTCTCCAGATCAGCTCGGATAAACAGTTCCACCCCATCCATTTCCCTCATAAACAGTCCATATTTGTATAACATTGCTTCAACTCGACTCGCGCGCCGATATCCGTCGACATCGACCCATGCTCAACGAAGGGAGTATAAACACGCCTACGTCCGTTCATACTCAAGTTGTTGCGCATCAGTCGACGTCCCCGGATGAAAGTTGACATTGCTCCTGTCGTTGCGCATCGGTCGATGACGGATGTCGGCGCACGAAGTGAAGCAATATCAACTTGTATCCGCCGACGTCGGCTGATGCGCAACAACGCGAGTATGAACGGACGGGAACACAATTAGGGCACGGGAACATATTAAGCAGTTTTTAAAATACACGTGTTCTATGGGGCGCTTCGAGTGAAAAAATCAAAACAGGTTATTGGTTAAATATTATTTTGAGATTAAAAATTAAAAATACAATTTTCCCAAATTGTAAACAAAACTGCTCCTATTATACATAAATATTATAAAAAAGGTAACAGAGGTGCTTATTTAATCCAATTTGTAGCTATCGGTTTAGTATTAGTAAATTGGTTTACTTGGTGAAAGTCCTGAATTCATCAATGTTTCATGAGTGAGTACCAATACAAGTTTAGGGTGAAAGAAAATCCTTCAATTGTGTGAGGTATAGGTGCATTGAAACAAAAATAGCTACATGTATACAGCTCACTCTCTCCGCTAAACTCACGGTACACACAACTCGCTATACATTTACTCACTCCACAATTTAATTTTAAACCCTAACAAACTCACGCCACAAATCACCAACTCAATAATCCGCAACTCGCCACTTTAGACATCAACTCCCATAATCTGCGATTAATCTCTAGTCAAACAAGATTAATGTCTCTCTGTTGGCCGTGCAGCCCTTGGAGGAGATTTGCAATCGTTTCCGATTGCCGATTGGGAAACTAAACTGCTCACAAAAAGTATCGAAACACTTAGAAATGATCCAATATATAACGGCTCGAAAGGGTATGCATTACTCGAAGCAAATAACCAAGTGCATAATTTTGTTCTGCGTATTTTGACACCTCGATCGATGATATACGATGTTGCGGAGCGGAGTTATTGTCATTTCAATGGTCGTGGGTCCAGTTTCAAAAGTGACAATCACCCTATAGAAAGAGGTTTGCATTACTGTTTAGAATGATCAGATTCGTGATTTTCAATAGGGATGAGTGTCACCTTGGAAACTGGACCCACGATCATTTAAATGACAATAACTCCGCTCCGCAACATCGTATCTCAACGATTGAGGTGTCAAAATACGCAGAACAAAATTATGCACTTGGTTATTTGCTTCGATTAATGCATACCTTTTCGAGCCGTTATATATTGGATCATTTCTAAGTGTTTCGATACTTTTTGTGAGCAGTTTAGTATCATACCATCTGTTTACGTCTCACGTTTGTTACAATGCACACACAAAACAGTCCCTTTCTTTAGCCATACAAATCAGCAATGACTGTTTCGACCTTTTTTGCAGTTAAAACCAAGGTTTGAACATGTTCTGCCAATTGACATCATTCTTGGCAAACAATAATGAATAGAGACAAATAATTAAAGCTGCTGTAAGTGCCAATTGATTGGCACTTACAGCCGCTTTAATAAAACAATAAATGTTCTAATAAATAATAAGAATTAAACAAATTAAAAATGTAACAAAAGCCAGTCTGTCCGAATCTAAATAGTATTTAATATTTTTATTTGATGATTGTGTTATGAATACGGTGTGTTACTCACCAATGTCACAGTACAATTATAATTAGTCTATTATTATATAATATGAAAGATATTGCACAAGCCATCGCAGGTGACGAGCTGTGATATTGTATTTATTATGCAGAAACCCATTTGAAAGTAAAGAATAGTACACTAAAGTTATGGGAACTGAGATTATTATAAACACGCAGGGAAACATGCCAATAGTGATGGATTGTCGACTATTATGCGAATCATTAGATACATTATAGTCGATTCGCAGACATTGGCCGATTTTAGCGATTTACCATTTCAGTAAAGAGGTAACAGAAGCAAAAGAGGGGGAGGCACTCGAATTTAATCGTAATATGCAAGGTTAATACCGTGTCTTCGTGTGATGTACTACTGTGATGTAGTCACCACTATGTACCTAGTGACAGGGAACTTGCGGTTGGATTATCGGCATAACGATAAAGAAATGTATTGTTATTCAGATAAATTGGTGGTCTCATAGCCAGAAATACTTAAAGTAACGTTTATAATCCGTATCTTGGTTGATATAACTGTTTTTCCATTTAATTAGGACAAATAAAAAAGGTATTTAAATAAATGATTATTGAATTATTTTCCGGTTTTTTTCTCGCAAATAAATACGTAGAACTGTTATTTTCATTTTAATGTTTCCTTTATTCCACGTGCATAATAAAAACGGAAAATAATTTAAAAAAGTATCCACTAAATTATGAATAGGTAAAATGACATACATAATATTTTTCTTTCGAAACCTGTATACGGTCGATGATGGTAGATTTGTTTTTATTGTGGTAACCGCTTCCAAAGGGATAACACATTTTAAGCTGCTGGATTAAGTTATTGGTTGTCGTGATTGTAAAGCTATATGATCAGCCCTATTCATAAAGCCACATTATCATGAATAGCATTTGATTATGGAGCGCAAATAATCATGATAATAACATCTATAAAAGTACCGCTGTTTCATCATTGGTCAAAATGGGTTCCTCTAAAGCCCAATGGACGAGGTCCAAAATCGATACCGATGCGCCAGAGTTTATGAATCTACTATAGTCCGCAACTGTTCACTATGACTGGAATCATACATTGACCCATGCAACTATAGAGAACATGCTTGATAAAAGCAGATAATTTGTAGACAAATGAAGGGTAGAATAATGCGCCATAAAATTGGGTGTACTACTCTACCACAAAGTATAATAAGGGTCCATATCCAAACTCTCAGTGCTTTTAAAGCATTTTTCTAGCGATTTAAAAGCGCTTTTCCAACGGTATTTCGTTCTATTGTTAAAAGCATCGGAAAAAGATCGGTGATTAACTAGAAACCTCTCTACTTATCTGGCGTTAACAATAGAACTATTGTAGTACTCTCGATGGCTGCATTAGTGAAGCAGACAGATCAAAGGCGCAAGGAAGGTTGTGTTATATTCTTTAAGAAATACTATAATATAGTATTTCTTAAAGAATATAACACAACCTTCCTTGCGCCTTTGATCTGTCTGCTTCACTAATGCAGCCATCGAGAGTACTACAATAGTTATATTGTTAACGCCAGATAAGTAGAGAGGTTTCTAGTTAATCACCGATCTTTTTCCGATGCTTTTAACAATAGAACGAAATACCGTTGGAAAAGCGCTTTTAAATCGCTAGAAAAATGCTTTAAAAGCACTGAGAGTTTGGATATGGACCCTAAATAGTAAATATTTAACATATTAACATGGATAGTTTATACGTTGACAGTTGGCCGCTAGTAAGCCGTCGAGTTAAGAAAGTTAAGAGAGTTAAGAAACAAAACTACAGGGTGTCCCAAAAGTCTATACACGTTTTTGAAGAGTCATATCTCATAAAATATAAATCATTTGGTATAAATTTAACCATCTTTTGATAGACGAGATTTGGGAAATTATTTTGATACCAAACACAACCCTATTGGTGAACCCACAACATTATAAAACTGGTTAAAAGTTGTTGGCCGTGTATCAGACCCCCATACCAAGTAACACACATTGTTGCTCAAATCAGGTGCGCACAAAGTAACGGTATGAAAGCAATGTTGCGCATTAGTCACGGTTTCACTGCTTACCTTGCAATATTTATGTTATTATACCAAACTCGGTCACTCGCAACATAAATAGGCGTAGTAGACAACAGTGAACAGCAAAAGTCTTCAATCAAGATGGTATACAGCATAGATAGCGAATACAAATTGTATGGTCCTACGCTGAAACAAATTCAGTTCAACTTACTCTACAAAAGTTCAGTAAACATTTCAAAGTGAAACATTTCAAAGTGAAACGCGCACCAGAAAGAATATCCATTCTGAAGTTGGTGGATAATTTTTTGAACACAGGAACTGTGCATGATTTGTCTCGCTATGGTAGAAAAAAGACTGGTAGATCAACAAGTCACATTGATTTCACAAGAAATGCAGTAGCCAAAAGTCCAAAGAGATCTATTCGCCGACTTTTCCGCAGAAAACAAGATTAAAAGATCAACTGTTCACAGAATCTTGCGTAAGGAATTGAAGTTTCCATACAAGATTCAGATCAAACAAAACATTAAAGCAGCGGACAGAAAAGCAAGAGTGGCATTTTGCAACTGGATAAGCAACCAAATTTTATTTTTTCAATTGACGGATCACTTTCCGTGTAACCAACTCTACCCGTATTTTTTAATCTCAATAGGTATGGATTTATGAACTTTATTCCTCCGAAGTATAAAATTACATTTTTGCAGTAATACATATTTTACTTCTAGGGTGGCATTACAAACAGATGTTACTCTAATGTTTGGTATCAAAATTATTTCCCACATCTCCTCTTTCTAAATATGTATTCATATTTTCAATATGACTTATATTTTGTGAAATACAAAGCTTCAAAGTCGTGCATAGACTTTTGGGACACCCGGTATATACATACATTGAAAACGTCTCTTAGGAGTTTATATTAGGTAAAGAGCACACCTATATATCACTCCTATTATATACCACCATCAGTGATCATAACAAGAAATATGCTTATGTATAACTATATGAACAGAGTCTCTGTTAGTCATGATCATGTAAAAGGTATAAATTTCTATCCGACCCGCTTTGTAACTTGTTATAACCCCTCTCCATCCATATCGATAATTGTTGATTCTTGTGCATTACTCGATCCGGTTTCCCCCTCTTCCGTGTGCTCAACTATGAACACTTCTTCGGTGTTGTATGCGGCGTTCTCGTAACTCGCCCATATCTTGTGTTCGTCCGTGTCTTTCGTACCTGCTGAGTCAACACCAATATCATCCTCGATGGTTGATAAAGGATCGCTGTAAACTGTTTGTAGTTGGTTCCCTTCGATATCGTTAGTACCCGAGGTGATACCATCATCATCTTGACAGATTGACAAGTGGTCGGTGTGTCTTGGCAGATCACTGATGGTGTGTCCAACGCTTTCCTCGTCTGCCGACTTAAAAGATCTTAAGAATCTTCCCTTCATCATGAGCATGCGTCGCCTTGCGCTGCTGCGTTGTGAAAACTCTCTCAGTGAATGAAACCCTCTGGAAATATTATATCGATGATGAATGTTTCTGAATCCGGCAACGCTTCTTACTATCCTGTTAAACACTTCATCGTTTTTATTGTCATTTCGTGCTTCTGAGTATCCAGCAGATTGCTCTTCCTCAATGTTCATATCAGATGATGTGGATACCGAAGAGGGTCCTTCCCGGATGGTACCATCTGGAACACTTGCTGGTGTCTCTGTCAGGTTTTCACGAGACAAGCACTCGTCATCGTCACCTGGGGTGTCGGTCATTGCCGGTTTTCTTTGGATTCTCTTTCTGACTTTGTGTTCCTTTACCAAACGTTTCGCCTGTACCGCAGCATTAGGGATACCATTCCAAAATACCCTGGGAACATCCCCATCTATCGTATCATTGTCCTGTTTCGCGTTCTTGGACTTGGACTTTCTCCTTTTTTGACATTCATTGGAAATGATGATAATCACTCTATAGGTTTGAATCAGCAACAGGAGAGCATTCTTGCACGTGAAGAATATACTGGATTGATTGATCGATCCGTGTACTACCATGAAGAAAAGTCGTGTGGCCAGAAAAGGCCCATCCTGCATAAAGGTTGTCACCATTATAGACCAGATCTCGGTTTCTAAACATAAACATCCATTTGGTTTTAAGGTTTTTATCTTCTCCGCGATTAAACTGTTCTTCTTCTCTCTCCTTCTTACCATCTTCTTTGACGACCGCTTCTTATTAGGATCAGTATTTATTGTTGCCGTCAGACTTAACGTAAACTGTAGCAGGCTCCAAGACCACACGGCTAGCACCAGCATAACGTGCCGAGAATTGCACATCACCACGGGACTCAACAGTCCTTCCGTGACATATTCCAGTATATCGGCTGCCATACCGATATACACCAGCAACAGTTGGGAGAGTTGATCTCGTGAAATGTCACCTTTGGGACTCATCCACCTGCCGACAATGAGCACGAAGAGCATTATCTGCTGAAGTGCTAGTGACCAATCGGGCGCCGTCATGCCATATGTATTGGTCGTCCAATTCTGTCGAGGGAAAAAACATTAATTTTAACTAAACTGCTCACAAAAAGTATCGTAACACTTAGAAATGATCCAATATATAACGGCTCGAAAGGGTATGCATTAATCGAAGCAAATAACCAAGTGCATAATTTTGTTCTGCGTATTTTGACAGCTCAATCGTTGAGATACGATGTTGCGGAGCGGAGTTATTGTCATTTCAATGATCGTGGGTCCAGTTTCCAAGGTGACACTCATCCCTATTGAAAATCACGAATCTGATCATTCTAAACAGTAATGCAAACCTCTTTCTATAGGGTGATTGTCACTTTTGAAACTGGACCCACGACCATTGAAATGACAATAACTCCGCTCTGCAACATCGTATCTCATCGATCGAGGTGTCAAAATACGCAGAACAAAATTATGCACTTGGTTATTTGCTTCGATTAATGCATACCCTTTCGAGCCGTTATATATTGGATCATTTCTAAGTGTTACGATACTTTTTGTGAGCAGTTTAGTTTAATATATCTGAAAAATGTCATTGTGTACAACGTCGAATTATCATAAAGCATGTTCTTAAAGGAGCACTGAGAAATACATATTGGAGTGCGCCCTCAGTTATCCTGGAAATCAGGTTTTTTTTCGGCAATCACTGAGTGCCAAAGTTCCAGAACAAAACATTTTACATTTTAACATCTTTAAGGTGTTCATCAGAATAGTTAGAATATAAGAACATGTTATGATCATAGGTGGATGGATTTACAATTCAAGCTTTCGTCATAATCCTGTCAGTAATGTAAGGAGGCAACGACGTCAAGACTGAAGGCAACTGACATTGGAAAAGGGTATAGCCGCGCTGAAGAACCCCTTTTTCACCCTCTGCTGCTAGCTCTTATGACCCCCCTTTTTGGCCTGTATCAATTCTTAAGACCCCAGTTTTGTTGAAAATGCAAAAATCGCGAAATTTTGCGTTCCAAAGCCCCAATTCTTCGAAAATGTTGCGTTCTAAAACCAAAAAATATCGAAAATTTGCGTTATAGCTAATCAAAATTGAACTATGGGCCAGTTCTCAAGACCTACTATTTTGAAAAATCAGTTCCTTAGGCCTAAGACCCTCTTTTTCGTCATAAAATCCACTCATTTCAGTTCTGTAGCCCTCATTTTTGAGACCCTGTGCGGCACACCCCTACCAAAAAAAAAAGTTGAGTGCCCCCCCCCCCCCGGGACACAGATACAAGGATTGAGTAGAGAGGAAGGTCAGTTCAATCTCAGTCACCATGGTCTCGTGTATGAAGATCTTCTGGTTTTAAAACAAACTATTTACGGAACTAGAATGTAGTCCGAACAACACGGGATCGTCATTGTATCAGCATTGAGAAATATAATACGGTATTGTTTTAAACAACATGTAATAAAAGTCGCTGCATGTCATTAGTGAATACATCAACTTTCACAAGTGGTCGAAATTAGCGTTCACGCGTCCATAGTCCATTTTAGTAGCCTACGTCATAATAATATAGACACATTAATCATCTCATAGATGCATGGATCTATGGAAACTAACTTAATTAGCCTCGACTCGGATATTTGCTTTCTCTCGCGAGATTGAAGATAATACAGGAAATTCAAGTTAAGCTAGTTTGAGTCAATTTGACATATAAAAAATTAAGATAGCTTACGCAAATATATAATTAAATACATCGCAAATATATAATTAAATACATCGCAATTGCATTGATTGACGGCTGTGACCGAAATGTAACACCATTCACGTCCCCCACTTCCCCCACTTCCCCCACATTAACATTACGGGGACGTAACCCGTAACGCCCCCCCCCCCCCCCATTTGCCCCGCCTATGCCCCTACCCTTTCTCCTCCCCTACCTCCTTCTTCTCCTCTTCCTCCTTCTTCTCCTCTTCCTCCTTCTCCTCTTCCTCCTTCTTCTCCTCTTCCTCCTTCTTCTCCTCTTCCGCCTTCTTCTCCTCTTCCTCCTTCTCTTCTTCCTCCTTCTTCTCCTCTTCCTCCTTCTTCTCCTCTTTCTCCTTTTTCTTCTCTTTCTCCTTCTTCACCACTTCCTCCATCTTCTCCTCTTCCTCCTTCTTCTCCTATATCTCCTTCTCCTCCTATTCTTCTCCTTCTTCTCCTCTTTCTCCTTCTTCTCCTCTTCCTCTTCTTCTCCTTCTTCTCCTCTTCCTCCTTCTTCTCCTCTTTCTCCTTCTTCTCCTCTTCCTCCTTCTTCTCCTCTTCCTCCTCCTCTCCCTCCTTCTTCTCCTATTCCTCCTTTCATCTTCTCTTCTTCCTCCTTCTTCTCCCCCTCTTCCTCCTTCTTCTCCTCCTCTTCCTCCTCCTCCTCCTCCTTCTTCTCCTCTTCCTCCTCCTTCTCCTCTTCCTCCTTATTTTTAAACTCTTTTGACAATGGGGGGGGGGGGGGGGGGGGGGGCACATGGCCTGCTGGGCCTACTGGGCACGCCACTGAGTACTCAACAGCGTGATCCAGTTTACATAGTGATAATCGGATCTCATATTGGTTGATTTACGTAACCATTTTGGTAAAAGAATAATTAAAGTTTCCTTACACCATCAGGAAGTCCAGGTAGCATCAGCTTGTCGTCCAAGACACCCTCAAAATCGTTTAGTTCACAGGTGTCAATGGAATTGTTCCTTTTATGTTCATTTCTTTGGTAGAACATCTGCCATTCCAAAACCCAAATAGATGGTAGCACCACCAGAAGGTAAAGAAACACGGAAGGATAAAACCTGAATAGGAAACAAGAAATAACGTGTTTCGGTATTTTTTTAATCATAATTAACGCCAAATAGCGTAAATCAAAATAGTAATCCATATACAATATTATTCGGCCGAGTGCACCAATGACGGGTAGCTGAAGAATAGCGCTACCTCGCTAGTAACTGAGGCGTAACCCAAAATTTTGAGAGCGCCAATGCGGGGTAAGCTACTAGGCTAGTAACTGGCGGGTTATTTACGCTAAATGTTATACCTGACCGGACCCAAGAGTAAGTTGGGGCATAACGTTTTATGCCACAAGTCAGTCGATTCTAGCAGTATATAGCGTACATTTATTGTGAACATAGAAGGGGATGATTCGCTGATGCTGAAGAACCAATTGCACTTGCATGCCCAGGGGGTGTTTATTTGAAGTGGAATGTGACCCCTCATAAGCTGAAAGATTTTTATATTTTTGAAAATCCATTCATGCAATTTGGTGATTTTTTTAGTCAAAATTTAGATCAATTCCTTTTGCCCATTCAAACACTAATCGCACCGACTTTGGGTCATATTTTGACCAAAGTGTACTAATTGTCCAAGGGTCTTAAATAATGACTAAATACATAAACTTATTATTGTTTTTATTAATTAAAAACTGATAAAACAAGTTTCAACATTATTGTGAGAGGAAGGGTAGAAAAAGAAGAAAAAAAGGATATCGTGCCGCGCGTGGTCTGGGAGTCGAACCGGGGTTCCGCGATTAACAAGCGTAGGACACGGTGTCTACGCCACGGAGGTATTTGTGTTAAGAGATGTGTTATAATTGTATATAATTGTTTCCATCGGGTGCTTGTGTTTTTCATTAAAATTGTGCTTTTTGGTGCAATGTTTGTATGTGCCCCTCGCCCAAAATATGTTTGTAATGTCATGATAGTCCTTATTTTTGAAAAAGTGATAAACAAACTTCGAAATTTTTGGCCATAAAATGGCATCATTTTTTTCCGGATCGCAGTCCGACTCCACGTGTTCTTGATTTACACTCACCTATGACCTAGCGAGTGACGACACGTTTTTAATATTACGGAGGACCATCCACGTCAGAATTTTACAGTAAACTATAGGTTAACATTTGGCATATGCGACACTTGATTTTGTAAGGGGACGATGCTGATTAATGTGGATATTTACCTCGCTAGTAGCTATTCTGGTGTTACTCGCCAATTATGCTCTAAGAATTACATCGTTAGTAAGTTATGCTACAGTTAGAGCATAACTACTAGGGAGGTAGCTTACCTCCCTATTAAGTTACCCGTCATTGGTGCACTCGGCCGATATGTGTTATAAAAAATTATAACACTGCATCGCAATAAAAACATTTCTAGACTGACATTATCAGGATGCTGTAACAGACATTTGATGCCATCTATACAAAGCAAGCAATATACACTGACCCGTAAAGTGTTATGTTGATATCTATCAATCTTCCGATAAGTTGAAGAAAAGAATGGTGAATTTTCAACAAAAAATATTGAAATGTTAGAATACTTTCAAAATATTTCATTTTTTAAAATAATTCACATTTCGAAAAACAGAAGAGGGATTTTTTTTCGTCGCCTAAATCAAACTTACCATTTCCATTCTCCTCCACGTTTTACGATCATTGTGACGATACACTCGGTACCCGTTAGAAATAGGTACACTCCAAGAATGCCCGCGACGAAGTACCCTGCGTGTAGCTCACCGAATATTACGGGGATGATGATATCTGATCCCATCGCCACACCCAAGACTCTCCATAAGCACAGAGTCGCGTGGATTGCGTACAGGGTTCGAACCGATATCCCCTTCACCGTAGCGATACAACACAACGCCAATGTTTTGCACATATTGTTGTGAATTAGGTGCAAAAAAAGTGATTCATGTTTTAAAATTGAAATTGTGATGTAAATTATACCATGTGCATGAAATGACTGGAAAAGATCGTATTCGTTTACCATTCGATTGGTTTGATACAATATCCTCGTCTACCGTGGCTAGACCGTATCGGAAGTAAACATAATAGCCCAAAGCGGAGGTAACTGGAAAAAGAACTCAATTCAGATATTAGCGTAATATTATTAAGTGGTAACACGCCTGAGTACTTAACTCTGACTAGCATGTCATATGCTTTATTAAACCAGAAATAATTAGTTTGAGCAGCATTTTCGTCTCGATTTATACAAATATAATAAAATACGCATGATGGAACGGTGATATTTAACGCTTTCCATGCGGTTATTACTTTTGCCATGTAAAACAGATTATTCAGAGACCTTTCCCAACTTTCAAAGTCCATCCCAATAATTACTAAAACAATACTAGGCATGTTTGTACTTATATATTGTAATGCATTTCTCATGATGATTCCAAATATGGTAACGACATTCAATAATTTTGACATTTTTGAAACATTTTGTGAAATTTTGGAACTGTCGTCTGCATGCAGACGGCTGCCGCTTAATGCATTTATAAAACAGAGCGGGGTTGACTTAGCTTCATTACGCAATTATATCATTCCCATTGCATAATATGGAGAGACAACACGCAATTTATTTATATTCCCAACTATTTTTGGTTTTCAAATATAGTGAGAGTCTCTAATGGTTTTCAAATATTGTGAGCGTTTCTAATGCAATATTGATTAAGAGCTGCCTTTACGGTATAGTCACAATATCTCACATTACCCCACTACACTGTCGTAGTATTAAGAGCACACCAGACGACGAATAAATTGAGTCCAATTGAAAGAAAAGCTGTTTTATTATTATTATACGACGGTGCTATGAAGAATTCAAGATAATATTATGTGCACACCCCGATAGAGGGGTCATTTTTAATTAACAAAACATCGCCGAGAGACGCCGAGTCTTTAGCGTCAGTTTGAAGTTACCGCCTTTCGACTTATATTATAGTCTGATTCAATATCCTTCAAACAAACCAAATCAGGATAGCGCTCCCGCGATACTCAATTCGTAACGCGTCTTGTGATTCAATTGTGTTTTGGCGGGCATGTGCCCGTAGTAGGTCTAATGTATATGCTATGTGAACTGTATAATGGATTGTGATCGAACGACATAAATTCTAGATCACGACGGTAGGTATGCTTTATGCCGTTTTAGTGAACCCGGTCAATAGTCAAATGCGTTACGGTCAACATGGTCAATAGGAAGCAAATATTTACTGTTCATGAAGGAAATGGTGCAAAATAGCTCCCCGAGGTGACTGGAGACCGTACCGGAGGTCGATAGTAGGCCCACGGTCTCCAATTACCGAGGCGAGCTATTTTGCACCATTTCCCGAATATAGAGCAGTCATATTTGTTTTATATCACACATAAAAATATTCCATTTGATAAACAAAAGATAATGCTCACGTGATAAATCCTCATGAAAACATCCTTGTTCATCTCTTTCCAACTAATTAATGTTCCAACACAAATGCTCCAATTTCTAAACGCTGAACCGTGAAAAAGTCAATGTCTAACTTTCTTCAACTTCACTAGCATGGCCTTCCAAATTTTGTTGCTCTCTTTGAACTCGATTCCATCCACAATATCGTAGCCATATTGTAGGAAAGAGAGAAACTAGATTCTCGGCATTGTCAGTCTCCATCATTTTCTGCTTACCACGGCCCGGTTTTTGATCATTTTTCTCTCGTCTCAGATGACGAAATATCTGAGTTAATGAAGAAAATGCCCACGAAGGGTTGCATCTTGGATCCGTTGCCAACTGACCTGGTTAAACAGTGTGCCGATGATCTAGATCCTCTGATTACTCGTATCATCAATGAGTCTCTTGTATCTGGTGTCGTTCCTACCCAATTTAAACAGGCTGTTGTTGTTCCAATCCTTATGAAACATGGGTTTGATTGTAACATCCTTAAGGGGTTACATGACACATAGAGTACGCGCAAGCCGTTTTCACTTTTTTTCACCAACTTGAAAATGCTAGCGTATTCCGCTGTATGCGCTTGCAAACACGCGAATTTTGACGCGCGTACTTTTGACGCAAGCTGTCGCGTTTATCATTTCAACAACGCACGCATTAAATGCGTAAATCATTCGTGCGCGGCGGCAAGACAATTTAATGGTCGATTTACATCATCAGTGGGCCATATATAATCCGCAGGCTCTTTGCCGGTTGTAAATTTGAAAAACTAGCTTTGGTGTGCTGTTTACAAACTAAACACTGAAAGGTACAACCCGTTCTCAATGTAGACGGAGGGTGCATGACGCGAATGACTAGCCAGTCATGCCAGTAGGCCGTATACTGCCATATTGAACTCCTATTTGAACCTCTGATTACTAAATTATCCTATTTTTAGTTATCTAATATCTAAATTATCCTTTATTTAATAGCTTAACACTGAATGAAACCCTATTTGTAAAAGCACGATATAATAATTGTGAGATATTATGGGATTCTCATTGAAAGAACATTATCCTGTTTTAAATTACTCTTATATTTTTAATAACTTTACTGAATAAAACCCTGTTTGTAAAATCATCATCTTAGTGAAACCCATTTTGCAAACGAAATTTGAATTAGAAGATATAGTACAATGTATCGTGATAAGTCGACATGCTGAAATCTCGAGTTTTCTTTTTTAAACATTAAAATAATGAATTCCCACATTACAATTGTTTTGATTTGGGTGCTAGGTGGGGGAAATTGGGGTGGGGCGAGGCAGGACAGACATGGGTGTCGGGGTGGGGTGGGCGGGGTTTGATGACCAATATGAATATGGTTTATATTATGATGATACTCACGCACGTTTGCCAGGAAGGAGTGCAGTGCACACCAAATTACTCAGCTTTGAATTTGCATAATACTGCGAGGATAAGAATTTCCTCGCTTTCCAATTACTAGTGTAGGTCTATTATAGGCTATAGTCGCAAAGCAATTTTCAGACATCATCAAGCAATCGCGTTCGCTGGTTTTCGTTGGAAAATGTGAAAAAGGACTCACTTTTCAAGTAACGCCAAGCGTGTCTGAGAGATGTCCTCTAGCTGATCACGAGATAAACTGCGCGACTCAAAGTTCAAAGTTGCCTCTGCGTCACAGATAAACGAAACGCTTTATTCCTAACGCACCGTACGCGCGAAGATTATCTTTTGCTGCATGCGCATCTAACGTGTGTTTACGCGCTAAACGTTACACTTTAATTTGCAGGAATTTTCTCATTTAAAGCCAATTATCAGAGAAAGTAAGCCGGTGACCCCATTTTTTTAATTTCATCATTTGAAAGAATGTATGAAGGCGCAGCACATATTGAAAACACAAAAAAAGTTATCGGGCAGATTTTCTGGAATCTTCCGTTAAATTCGAATTTTTCTTCATTTCCCATAGAACCATGAAGTATTTATTGGAAAAAACACCATTTTTAAAACGGATATAGCTCAAAAACTAAGCCCGTTACCCCATTTTTTTAATTTTAGATTCGTGGTTAGCACCGTTGAGAATACCTAATATCAAATTTTCAAGAAAATGTCTACGTGAACTCTATGTGTCATGAAACCCCTTAAGAACCTCGAACCTCCCATTTGTTTCTAAAATATTGACAAAAGTGGTTCTTTGTCAATTACAGAAACACCTACGTGACAACAACCTTCTTGAGAATCAGCGGCAATGTACTTGCTTGGTTTGCTTCATATGTTTCTCAACGCGTCCAATCCGTCATTGTTAATGGATCCATTTCTAATCCACACCCTCTTTAGTACGGTGTTCCTCAAGGCTCCGTCCTTGGGCCTTTTTTTGTTTAGTTTATATTCTCAACCTCTTTCTGATGTTATTATTCAGCATAATTGTTCTTTTCACAAGTACGCTGATGATACCGAAATATCTCAATGTGGTCTGCCCGCAGATTTTGAGTCAACTAAGTTGTCCATTCAATAATGTATTAGTGCTATTTTTTGTTGGATGGATAGTAATAATCTCATACTTAACACTGATGATAAGACAGAGGTTATGATTGTTGCTACGGCCTTTCGTGTTAACAAGGTCATTGAAGGTTGAGGGAAATACTATCTATATTTTGGATTACGATATTGCATTTCAAAAGTCTTTTAAGTATTTCGGTGTGAGACTGGATCAGACTCTATACATTTCCGATCATATCAGTAATGTATGCCGCTCATCATTTCTATCTTTGAGACGTATTGGCTGTATTCGCCCTTATTTGTCTAAAAAAGCTACCTCGTGTCTTTTCAATTCAATCATTTATACTTCGCGGCTTGACTTCTGCAACTCAACACTGACTGCTAACCACTGATCAACTTAACCGTCTTCAAAGAATTCAAAATTGCGCACCTCGCCTAATCGTTAAGAAAAGTAAGTATGACCACACAACAACCATTCGCATCGAGCTTCACTGGCTGCCTATTCAATTTCGCAATTTAAGCTGGCTATTTTGGCTTACCGTCACTTTGATGGTTCTCTACCGTCTTTCGTCTACAAACCTTCGCGTCCGCTACGATCTTCTACAGAGAAACTGCTCATACCTCCGCGCGTCAATCTCAAGTCAGCCGGTGAACGCTCATTTCGTTGTGATGCGTCGGCTGTCTGGAATTCGCTTCCAGACAGTCTTTGCAACATCCCAAAACTCCCTCAGTTCAAAAGCCAGTTAAAAACTCATTTCTTCCGCCAGGTGTTTCCTGATTCACAAAATAAATTATTTGTTGTTTGTTTGATTTATGTTTTGCGCGCTCTGAGTTCCTTGGACGATTTGTTTGCGCCTTATAAGAACAATCTATTATTATTATTATTATGTTTTTGCAGACCATACCGGATCGCCTGCATGGATTTCTTTTGGTACAGCTCGCCATTCTGTTGACGAAGACTAGCGAAGAACTTGCCCAGGAATAAACCCAGGTCAATACAGCCGTTAGGCCTACCTTTATCGGCGCTGACAGCATATTTGATCTGCTTTTTGGTATTAGCACTGTTTACATCATCGAGTAATTGCTCCAATGCATCTTCACCTACTAGCTCAAACCCAATATTCTCCATTTTGGTGATAAACAAAACAATAAAATAGTTCGACACGAAACATAAAAGTAAACAAAAGCAGACGACAGACGACACGGAACTGATCAATGACACAGATGTCACGAATGAGTAAAAGGTCAAATCAATTAGCCACGATCTGTGGACAGCGAGCAATTTATTTCTTCGTACATGATCCTAGTGAAATTCACTTTGTTCCGTTTTAATACGGAATAAACAAAATTCACTGAATAAAATGATTTTTTTTAAACAAATCAACTGATTTCACTAGGATCATGTACGAAAAAAAATCGTGGACTGCGATCGCGAGCCGGGAGAAAAGTTCCCATAAAAAGGTACTTTTACCCTGGTAGCTCCAGTCCTCATCACACGGAAATAGTACATTTATGGAAATGTTTTCCCTCCTATCCTGTGAAATATTGGGGAACTAGTCCAAATATTTTATGTCACGTGATGTAGCATCCACCAATCAAATGACATTAATATATTTTTACGTGTGACTGATATAATACTTTTTACACCAGATGTTGTATTGCGAAGCATTTATAGTGAATGTATAGAATCTATATAACAATTCACGTAAAATGCACCCGATGGCCTAAATCACACTGTGTCCCATAATCGCTTGCGCTCACCCTCGGAAACCGAAATCATCCCCCTGCACTTCCTCAACGGATTTAAAGTCGGTATAAATGCTTAAAAGTTTGTTCATTAACCATCATTTACTAATTAAAACCCTCATGGCCGACGAAATCCTTTTAGTTTTTGCTTAATTTATAGTTTTTACGAAATGTGAATTTGCATTTTTGAACCGAAGGGTATCCGCGAACCAGGGGTAACTGTCACTTTGCGATGTTGCTTGCTAAACGTATGCAAAGGGGCATCACTGGGCGTCATTTTGCCTGATGTGAGAAGGGTGGACCATGTCAATTATAAAGGTCGTTGGCTCCTTCACAAATCAACATTTATAGCAACACTGCTCACTTGAACCGAACGTTTGAACAAAAGGTAAATTCAAGGGAGAGTGAGTCTTATTAATATCCTCTTTTACACAGTTTTATACATTTATACACTTCAAGGGTTGATTGTACACTATTTTTAACATAACTAGCACATAACCGAGCCATAATATAGTCAATGTTGGAGCTCGAATTGTCATGCAAGCTTACAATTTATGAACAAGCGACGATTCGATACAGAAGAGTGGAGGTGCAACGCTCAAAATCAACTGGTTTAAATGCATGGTATGGATTTTAACCTTACACGAGAGATTCAATTGTGGCTGCTTTCGCTGAATATATTTTACAGATACATGCAGAGCATTAATAACCTTGGGTTGCAGTATACGTTCCGTGCATTATCATGATTAAACCGATAAACATGTTTGTAGGTTTGAGAGAGGGGGCCTTAAATAATAGAATCATTTTCTGAAGCATCTGTTGCAAACCAAAATACCAGGAAATGGTGTACCGTATGTATTTTCCATAATTCAAACCAAAATACAAATCAAAACACCCCAGTCCAAAATAGTACGGGGGGGCGGGGTACCGTCTGAAGAACAATCTAGGTATATGACATTGTACTTGGTCTGAAACGTTTGGTCCAGGAATCGCTATAATACTAATTAAAATGGCATTCCGCGATCATGGTTATCCATATTGACATTTCATTAAACCAACCCAGGAATTATTATTAAATATTATACTAGGCGGTCACCCGGGATTGCCGGTTCTCGGGTTTGGTGGTTTGTAGAATGCATGCATAAAGCCCGATCGGACAAACTTTGAAAATTCGACCCTTAGACGACCTTTGACCCCGGACGACCCAAGAAAAGCAAAGCCGTTTTATTAGAGAGTAGCGTATTATTATATAGATAACCCGAAACTCAAACATCCACAGCTAGCTAACCACTTATTAGACAACCCCCCCCCCCCCCCCCCAACAATTAGTCAAACCAGGGAGGTGTAGTTGACACCTCCCTGGTCAAACCATCTGTGATCAAATAAGATAAGCTATTATGTCTCTCTGTGGGGAGTCTAATAAATATCTCTCTAAAATATGAATCATCCACTTCTATTCATCAACTAAACAAATATAGCTTTGACTCCAGCACAGACTGCAGGTACTGTTAAAATAAACGGCATAGGTGCATGTATTTACAAAGAATTCAAACATGGCTGCCCCCACTTATGTCTAGAAAGACCTAAATGTGTAAGTTTTTGCAATCCCATGCTATAGGGTGGCTTCGCCCCCCAAAATAGGTAAAAGTTAGTTAGGCAGTTATCGAAGCAGGCTGACGATATGTTGAATAGCACCATGAATAATACAGGTGAATTCCAACAGGATCAGTACCTGTTGGATATAATTAGGTTGGGGATATCCTTTTACATGGAAACATAGACAAAGATGAGACAGCTCTCCAATAGTACAGTTCAAATAATTTATTTAAGACATTGACGATATCGGCCGATATACATTATTCAACTATAGATAATCGCGGATTGTAGTCGAGCGTGTTGACCTCAGACTTTGTTCAAATATGGTTGAGCATGTCTTAAATTTTACCCCTATATGAGTTCAATGACCCGTAGTGACCTAGTGACCCCTGTGTGGACTTGTTGACCAATTTTGACAATCACCAGTCATTTTCACTGAGACAAAATAGTATGTTAGTGAAAGGAGTGAAAATATACGCTACACCCTAATGACCTTTACCTGACCTTTGACCCAAGGTCATGATTGATTGATCTTCGTGTCTCATCAACGTATGCAAGTCCAGTCAAAATCAGAGCATATGTCTTAAAGGTATATTATGTGATCTTTCCAGGGAACGCCCTCAACATCGAAAAAAAATTGAAAGCAGATTTTCTTGCAGATTTACATTTCTGATCATAAATCGTACATGCATTCCAAGTTACAGGGCGATACGATTCTTTTAAGATTAAAATTACTTCAAAATTACTTCAAAATTATGGTTTTAGAGTGAAAATAAACTGTCGTGTTAACACGACAGTTTATATTTGTACTAAGTAAATTCACTCTAAAACCATGATTTTGAGGTAATTAGGAATCGTATCGCTCTGTAACTTGGAATGTATGTACGATTTATGATCAGAAATGTAAATCTGCAAGAAAATCTACTTTCTAAAAAAAAGCATGAATAGAGGGCGCTCTCTGGAAAAGATCACATATGCCTAGGGTGGGGGGTACCGCGCCATCTTGTCCCGAAGCAATGGTCATGACGTCATATTTTGGTCGATTTTCTGAACGTTTGTATTGGATTTACGTGTAAAATATATGCCCTTGGCATCATACTTTCCCAGGTGTGCGGGTCCACTTTAAATTTCAGATGTTCTAAAATGGATGGATTTCTAGCCAATTTGATATAGAAACACGATCCGCACACCTCAGAATTGAAAAAAAAACCTTAAAACCAGTCCATTTTTTGCCTTTGAACAGAGTGTTTGCCGGGAATGTAGAATGACCCCGGTCCAATTAATAAAATTAGAAATTAATAAATTATTCGCCAACATTTTGTTAATTAGCACGGTTAGTGTAGTTGGAACGTTGACATGGGAGCGAAAGGTTGTGAGTTCGAGCCCCATTATGATCACTTTTGTTTTAAATGCGTAATCTTGCCGCTGGATTTGTTTGGCCTGCCGGCATCATCTGTATGCGTGCCCACACGGACAGCTCTGTTATGACGCCATTTTTGTGTTCGAAAATGTCAAAGTTTTTTACCGTTCTTTCAAAAATAAGGAGTATAATCACATGACAAACACATTTTGTGCGAGAGAAACACACACATTTGGCAAAAATTGCACAATAAAAATCCGTTCACTATAAATAAATGGATATAGTTAAATAATAAAACTATCACAATTATACTCGTGGATCTCTGTGGCATGCATAGGTTGGCCATGTCGTTGGCAATCGGCAATCACGTGTTCGAATTTCGAAAATTCCTTGATATCCTTTTATTTTTCTATTTTTTAAACTTGATGGTGGATTAATGTAACATCATTGTTATGTCAATTTTTATCAATTATAAAGGCCGCCGATTTGTTTATAGTTTTCTTTTTATTTATTTATCTATCATAAATTTATCTCTTGATTTATTTAACTTTGTATCTAAACAATTAAAATGCATAAACAATTATATTATTGCTCGATAAATAAGTGATTTAACTTGAGATCAGTTTGATTAATGATAGCAAAACTTGTTGTAAACCATTTTACCAGTGTAAGCTGAGACAGGTATACGTATGTCTCGGTTATAATCTCGAGGGATTGTTGGATTGTTGAGAATTTTTAAAATGTCGGGACATTTTCGGATTGTTTTTTAATTAAGCACTGTCAAATTTAGGTTCCCCAATAGAGACTTTTCAAAAGAAAGCGCACATATTTATAAGTGATTATCTATTAAGGACATTTTTTTAAATCCAGTAAACTGTTTCGAAATCGTCGTCGTCGTCGTCTACGCTTTCCGGCTATGTTGCAATTGTGCTCGCAACTATTGCTTTCCAGGTCTTGATGTCGACCTTTCAGACCTTTATACGCCAAGTTGCGCTTTGACATTATTAGAGTAATAAACTCAGTGGTCCGTCACGATCCACTCCCGACTAAGCTAACCTAACATGCCATTACAAATTTGCGCCACGCTTGACCGCAGATCGTCGCTTGACCTGCTGTCGCGTTCCATGTCAATTATTATAATAAGCTAAATCGCACAGCACACACATCCTGCACTACATTGCATTGCCTATATCTGGATGTACATGTACGTACACACAAGGCTCCAGGGTTCAACATTCTCTACTTGACCCACAGTTGATAAGCGTGTATGGTTTAGCTGATAGTCAATAATGACTAGTAGTACTAGTAGTATGCAGACGGGGAAATTACCATTTTACATTAAAGTTGGTGTTATAAATACGTCGCGTCAGGACTCATAAATATCCACTATACCTCGCTTGTATTGCTCAGCGCGCATTACACTATATCCGGACAAGAACCACCACTATCTACTCGTATTACTCGACTATACAACGATGTCCACTGCGGCAGATGATAACCAAATACCAGCGAAGAAGACCAATCCTTCTTCAGCAGAGGATGGGGTTGCCTCTGGTGGCGTCAAAGTGTGTGTAAAACTTGACGAGGATTCACGAATGGTTGTATTGACAAAGAAAGACGGCGGAGGTCCTATTGGGCGATATCCGTATGTATGGTTGCGTGATAATTGTCAGTGTTCTGACTGTTTCCATCCCTCCTCTAGAGGTCGCCTGCTATTAATGAGCAATCTGGATCCTGAAATCATCCCGTCTTCAGTTGAAGTAATATCGCTACCGGAACAATCGTTACAAGTTCACTGGTCAGGTATTGGACACATCAGCCAATTCCCAATCGCTTGGCTGGCTGAAAACCAATTTTCAAAAATGCGTGTCGATCCTGTGAGTAAGCCAACTCGACATTTTTGGGGAAATGAAATGGAGACGAAGATACCTACCTTCTTATTCAGTAATATCCTCAACAGCGACAAAGCGCTTCATGATTGGATAGAAGCACTGCAGGTATATGGATTGGCGTTGGTTAAGGAAGCGCCGCAGAAGGAAGGGGCGCTGGTAGAAATTGGCAAACGAGTATCTTTTCTGAAAACTACTAATTATGGGTAAGAGGTTGGGTTCTAATCTTATGTGATTCTCCACAATTTTGAGGTAAAACATGTAACAATTTTCACGTTTAAGTTTTCGAAGTCAAATTAACTCAGGGGCTACATTAGAAAATGATTGATCAAGGTATATTTATTAGACTTGTGAGTTCACGATAAATACTACTAGACATAATATCAGTGTTTTAAAAGTACTTCTTTCATTTTATTTTGAGATTTTGAGATTTCGAGCGTTAAAATAACATACAGATGTACATTTAAACAATTAGATAGTGTGCAAGAAACAAGGAAGCTAAATCTCCAGGCAAAAATAGGAGTAATCAATATGTAACAGCTACTCATTAATTGTACGAATCTGTTGATCTTTTTAGGCACACATTCCAAGTATTCAGCAAGTTTGATGCCAGCAATCTCGCGTATACCAATGCCGAATTAGGACTGCATACTGACCTGCCGTTTTATACCTACCCGCCAAACGTATGTTAGACTTCTGATCATTTTGAAAATGTGCCAAATGCTACATTATGATAACACTTTGACATGTTGGTTTTACGTTCTTGAATAGAGTGATGGAAATGCACTGCTCAAAATAGAATAGAAATCAAAGGTTATTTCGCGTTGAATTTCGTCAAGGCACATAATTTCACATTTTGTTCAATGTTTGTAACGTTTTAT
Source organism: Ophiura sarsii (assembly GCA_035610835.1). Taxonomy (NCBI): domain Eukaryota; kingdom Metazoa; phylum Echinodermata; class Ophiuroidea; order Amphilepidida; family Ophiuridae; genus Ophiura; species Ophiura sarsii. The sequence goes on along the minus strand of CM069441.1, from coordinate 82,404,531 downwards.
ATAATTAATTCAGAAGTATGCGCCATGATTTTGTAGAGGAGTCAGGATTTTTTCGTCAAACGTTTGTCCAAAACATTGCCTTTTTTGGCTACAATGGGAGGGGACCATTTAGCGAAAGTGATCCCTTTTAAAGGCCCTTTTATATCAACATTTTTTTCTTTTAAAAACCCTTAAAAACGTAAGGGCAAATTATTTCATATTTTTAAAAGGCAGTTTTTACCAACCGTTACAAATGGTCCTCGTGCAGATATATTCGGAATACGGCAGATTTTTATTAAATATTTTTATAGATTCAGCTACTCCATTGCATTCAACAAGTGAAAGCAAAAGGCGGTGAGAATCAGTTTTGTGACGGATACAAAGTGGCTGAAAACCTACGAGTGAATAATCCGGAAGCTTACCATATTCTAACGACTACACCTGTAGATTTCCGAGACTGGGGAAAAGACTACAGCATTTATCACATGAAATACAGCACCCCAGTCATCGAGTAAGTGTATAATAGTCTTATCAATACCGAATATTTTGCTTTATGTTCTGATTTGTGGCTATATTTACAAAGACGACGCTAGTTATTACTTGATTGTCTTCAATTTGTCAGATGCAATACAAGCTGACAATTTGAAATATACAATTTACTTTAACTTACCATCTAATTCCTATTACAGACTCTCATTTGATGGCCGCTACAAAGCCATCAGCTACAATGATCAAGTCAGAGCTCCATATTGCCATATACCAGTAGAAGACGTCCATAAAGTCTACTGTGCCATCAAGACATTCAACACTGAGCTGTACAATAAGAACCATCTCATTGAAATCAAACTGAGTGGAGGTATGCTTTTGAAGTTTCACATTTTGAGTAAAATGCTATAGGCCTACAAGCAATCTTTATGTTCTCCCTACCTTAAAAGCTGAGTAATTTGCACCTGCGATTTGAACCAAATTTCTGCTCATAAGATATATCACATAAAATAAGCGTTACAGATATATGGCTATATTTATCAACTTTAGCAGTCAGGCAATTAATCGAATTAGTAAAATTGGCATTTGTAGTGTAAGCTGGTTTTCTTAGTAACTAATAGAAGATTCCAATTGAATCACTTTACTGATTTATCGATTTAAGACAGGCTGCGCCTAATGGAAGTGCTGGCAAATGAACATGATTATCGTATTTATAAATTACAACACGATAGAAGGGAAGGATACTTTGACGAAAGTAATATCAGTATGTTTTATGCTGCTGAATCAAAGTAATCTTTATTGTTATGTTTTTATTTTAAAACCTAATTCGGTTGAATTTTACCTACCGACATCCAACTATATATGCGAACCATATTGTTTGGTCAAACAGGCTGATCATATTATCTTGATGTTTTTATTTTTAAATGCAGGTGAAATTGTTTGTTTCGATAACCAGAGAGTTCTCCACGGTCGTAGTGCCTTCACCCTATCTGAATCCAGTACCAGACACTATGAAGGGGCATACATCGATTGGGATGCTGCCTGCTCAAGGAGGAGGGTCATACGAGACGAAATGTTGGATCAGCAACCATTGTAAAACTGAAAAATAGACAACAGTGTAAAATAGGCAACAATCTCCCTAGTTGCAGTGCCTTCTCTCAATTTTTTAATCTTGTGCCAGACATGAAAGTGTATATCGATTTGGTTGTTGCGCGTTCGGTGACAAAAGCCATCTGACATCACATACCAGTAGAATAGAAGACGTTCATAAGGTCTTCAGCACTGTAGACCTTATATGAACGTCTCACACCAGTCTACGATTTTGTATTCTAGTATACAGAATGTTCATAATCCTATGTTACTACCATGTCACTCTAGTTGTTGGGTGGCCTCTGTGAAGGTGATCAAAATATGGTGGCCATATAGGGACGTGGGAACTCTGTCTGACCTTTTACTGTAAAAATGAGGAAATATTCTAGCACCTCTCAAATTGTTTTGTTTTTTCCTTAAATGTTAAAAAACCTTAATTTTTGACATTAACTGGGAATGAAAGAAAATTGGACTATTAAAAGTCCATTTTGACAATATCTGGGATTGAAAGAAAATTGGGAATGCAAGAAAATTTGACTATTCAAAGTCGGAGAGCCTGTTTTCAATTACTGTCCTGAGTCCCCCGCGGCATTCTTTAGTCACAACAAGCTTGTCGGTTATATTTCATACCTTGCCCCCCCCCCCCCTCCCAATATGAAAAACCTAGTAACGTCACTGATTTTCAGCATGTCCAAAAAAGAGGTTTTTGGATGTGTAGGCTATAGCCTACTTTGGAGTTCAAAATGTAAACTTGTTTACTTTATTTAAAAGTTTTAACATTAGGCTATTGGGTATTTTGGAAGTTGTGAGCGAAATTTAGTTATTATCGCCATATGGCGATATCGTGATATTTGTATTGCCACGATGTGCCATATGCAGTGCACTGGTGGTGATGCCCAAGCCTACTACCAACCATTTTGCAAAACCAACAAACCACTGAGCATGCGAGGTGCCAAGTAGCATGAGGAACCGTATTGATCTCTTGCATAGTTATTTCATTTATTATTCAAGGTATTTCAGGCATGGGAAGTAATTTAAATTATCTGTTTCATAGTAGAATACCAGAAAGTCCTATACTATTAAACATTGCACTCCGTGGTCGTCGTTATCCATTGGCGAAATGTCTTAAATCAACCCAGACTTATTTTTATTTAATATTCATATAAACCTGAAAACATTCTTAGTTCTATAATTTTTGACCAAAAAGTGATTTTGTTAATACGTTGTCACAGTATATAAATATCGCATGATTCTAATTTGTGTCCTCTGTTAATTTATTTCTCCGACTTTGACAAGAATTTTTTTTTAAATATCTTGTTAAATTAAATATTTCATAAAAGACAGAATTATGCAATTAATTGTCGAATTTTACATGTAGTATGTACCACATGATTTCATTGATTCTATCTTTACCCTACCGTCATTTGTCAAATAACGATATACATTTGTTTAGAGCCATACTGCCAAATGCGACAACCCTACATGATGTACATCAAACTGTATTGAAATAATTGCACAATTTGTGAATTCAGATGATTCTTCTTGACGCATAATTTATTCACGCATAATTTTGTTTTAGAATGAAATTTCATCTGGAATAATATTAACGCTTTCCACGCGGCTATTGGTTTTACCGAATACAAAACAGATTTGGTCAGAAACCGTTCCCAACTTTCAAGGTTGCATTGAAAGTTGCATTTCTCATGGTGATTCTAAATAATGGTTATTTAAATTCAATCATTTTGATATTTTTGAAACATTTTGTGACATTTTGGAATGTCGTGCTGACGCCTGCCGCGTGGAAAGTGTTAGCACAGTACAGTGTGCAAGTAGTATGAAAAATGAAACATGAAAATGTATCATTCAATAAAAACCTAACATTTCCAGGTGTCTCTAGAGCTTTATCAGTAGACGGGTAAAACGATGGTGATAATTTACGAATTTGTAATACCAAGAGTTTATGACACGATCCCTAAGTGAAAGATCCCCAATCTCAAATTGTTCACGTTGCGTAGCAGTACTTGGTTTCGCCAAGGGTGATTGCTCTGCTGTCTGTTCAATAGCTCTCGTATTGACCATGTTAGCGTTCGAGATGCCCGCGCTACCGTCGTTCTTTACAGTTAGTTTTTTCCTACTCCGAGTCGTTATTCCAAACAAACTGTAGCATAAAATAGTCTACAGATGTTGGCAAACACTATGATGTACACAATATGGCAACACAATGAAATAACTACGGCAAATTACGACTGGATTGGCTAGCAAAACCGGACCGGCGATGAAGTACGTCTTATCTGCATGCCGCCATGACAAACCTAAAGCTAGTCCAGCCAGCTTGACTAACCTGAAGCTAGTCAAGTCAGCTTGTATAATAAGCTAGTCCAGCCACAGACTAGTCCAGCAGAACAAATCAAGCTAGTCAGGCTGAGCTGGACTAACATTAAGCTAGTCAAGTTGGTCATAACCTATCCAGCAGGCTTGACTAACCTGCTTGACTACTTCTTGACTAGTTAAAGCTAGTCCAGCAGGCTTGACTAACCTGCTCGACTAGTTTAAAGTTAGTCCAGCCTGTGTCTGACTAGTTTCAGTGAATGTTAAAAAATATCCAAACAAGAGGCCAATTACCACTAACTAAAAAATGAACTGGGCACGGACCAGTTATCTCGTCATTGGGGCAACTGGTCCTATATGTTTCAACGGTTATAATACACAGAAATCATTAAATAACAACACGGAAACTAGGCTGTATTTTCTTTACAAACACATTTCCATATTATTTAACGTGTAAGAAGGATACATATCTCATGAAACCCATGCTTTATACAGTTTTCGTGGTTAACGTGTAAATAGCTGTAATACAAGCGAAATGTTCGACTGCACGTTTATCAGATAAAACGGTATGAACCTAGTTAAACGGTTACATGGTTGTGATATTCAGAGATGCCCCATACATTTGTCTATGGTCATGTGTTTTAAGCTCGCCTCCTTTCGCGTTACACACGGAGTTTGGCTTTCGCGACATGATTTTAACTTCACACATTTGTATTTGCTTGTATACCCCCCCCCCCCCCCCCCCCGTACCCCTATCATTATTTACTTTACATATTTGAATTCCTCATGAAATTACCCATCAGATGATATATAATTGTCAAAGGTTAAAGGTAGATGACCCGATCACATTCCGATTTTCAACTTGAAGTTTTCTATTCTACATGAAAGGTCATCCTTAAAAAAGTCGTGTTCCAAAATTTGAGTTGCATAGCTCTAATGGTTCTTATTTTACACGCACAAGATGCTGTGAACTGTACCCATTGAGTAGTACACAAACTATATCGGTGGTATACCACCATTCGCGGTAATTCGACGTTATTTCATCGATTTCTCCGTAATTATACCGATTTAGGCCGTCAAATTTCAGTATGATGATGAGAAAAATACGAGCTTTCATATGATATGAAAATCTCCGTATGTTTGAAATAATTCTGTGTTACGAAAATGTGATCGGGTCATCTACCTTTAATACGTCGGTAAGGTAATTATACCGGCTAGTGAATATCTCCAATTTTTATTTTATATATTTTTAGAATTTTTAGATATATTTGTTAAGAATGTACCCTTCCCTGATCTAAAACTGCATTTCTGAATTCCTCTAGTTACAAGCTTTCCAAAAATGTATACTTTTGCTATCATAGGTTGAAAACTTTTTCTGTTATAGTCATTTTTATAAATCCGGTAAATTGAGGGTGATTATTCATGTTGACTGTGTAGAGAATAGGAAGAAAGCTGATGATCATAGTCTTATCCATAATTAATTAGTTGTTACAAATAGTTGACAAGTCTGTTGAACCACATACTTAAAGACTACTCGATATCCTTTAAAATGGGACCGAAATGGTGTTTCTAATATTAGGGGATGACTAGTAATTGTAAAAAGAACAAAGCATGGGATTATCCCCATTGAGTTGTACAGGCGGCACCCCTTCCGGCGGCACCCCTTCCGGCACCACCCCTGGTCCCCAAACTTCAAACAGCTGTATCTCCCCTTCCGTATTAGCTATACCAATGCCATTTTGCAGGCAGATACCAAATTTGTTGAGATAGCTTTTGTGGTTTTAAAAATATTTAAGGAATATGACAGCATTAACAGCACCACCCTATGGGGAGGCGAGTTCATAACGCGTGACCCTATATATTCTTCTTTCTTTAATGATTGTATTTACTTCATATAATCATCATCTGATCATTTAGTACTTACAATAAACCATCTTGATATTTAGTCAGCTTTTCATGTTACAGGGGAAGTTAGTCAATACAGGGTGTATCAGAAAGAACTGTACCGTGTTTCTAAAATACATAAAAAATACAAAATGATTATTGTTTTAAATTTAAACACCTGCAATATAAAGGTGAACATGTTTCCTATATTATATGTTAATTTCATTGAGATATCTCTTTTTGTTCTCGTGTGGCAAGACATAATCGAAAATCGATGAAAAACGTGTTTTCAATTTCAATCAATCTTCTCTACCACTACCCCAACATTTCAAACAATGTAGCCCACACTACAAAAAGCAATATTCAAACTCCCGCCAAAGAAAGGAAAGTTAAAACCACTCAAGCAGAACAAATCCTGGTTCATTTGCGGATTAAAAATCAAAATTTATCTCCAAATTTCACCCACAAATGTATGCAAATAATAAATAGTTATACAAGTGATGTGAAAAGTTGAGACATGGCGACCAAAAATAAACCCTTTCCTATGGACGGTTGGATATCTCAAGTAGGGTTAGTAATTTCACAGATTTTTTAAATTGATAATTTCGAACAAAATTGAAATCTACCATCTTTACCAGAAAATCTGTATTTTCCATCAGAAATGTCCGATTTTTAAAATTTAAAATTCTTATGAAAGCTGGGCGTTTGCGCAAGATATATGTGAAAACTGTTTGAACAATATCAATCGAATTCATACCGTAATAAATCATATTGCCTCGGTACAGTTCTTTCTGATACACCCTGTATGACAATGATGACCCAAACGGTTAATATACACAAAAAGCAGTAAATAAAATACATACAGGGTGAGTCAAAAAACATTGTGCACGATTGGAAACGGCCATTTGACCTTGATACGTGCATTGAACCATGGATTCCATTTGTCAGTATAAAGCGTTGTTAATCAAGTTTATCCTCCCAAAACATGAAAGTAATCGACTGAAAAATAACTAAACTGTGGCAAGTTTGGTGAACTGACAGCGTTTTTCGCCATTCCTATGGGATTTACACACAGTAAATTGGTTTTGCTAAAATGGTCAGTATAATCATATCAAATGGTCAAAATGTTCCTGAAATATGAATTCTTTAACTCTGGGATAAGCAGTTAATCTCCTGATACTGAAGTGTCAAATGAAAAGACAAATCTGAATACCTGCATCAGTGACTGGTGATGCTGCATCACCAGTCAACCTTCAAGAAGTGGAGGCATGTGTCAGAGCCGAAGTGACATTCCTCCAATGAAACGGTGCTCCATATCATCATGCTGCAGTGATATTCATGTCTTAACTGTGTAAATCCCATAGGAATGGCGAATAAAAATTCCATTGAAATGGAATGGGGGCGATCCAAGAGAAAGAAGCATGTTTTGTAACCAAACATCTGTTTCATACCAAAATACCAGGCAAAAGTGTGTATGTATTTTCTATAATTCAAACCAAAAAAAGAATCAAAACACCGCAGTCTAAAAATAGTACAGGAAACCAATAAAGTTAATTTGTGTGCATGGAGGGGGAGGGGGGGGGGGGGGGGGGGGGGGTACAGTCTGAAGAACAATCTAGGTATATATGACCTTGGTCAAACAAGATAAGCTATTATGTCTCTCTGTTGGGAGTAGCACATCTCTAATCAACTAAACAAATATAGCTTTGACTCCAGCACAGACTGCGTTAAAATAAACTGCATAGGTACATGTAATTTACAAAGACTACAAACATGGCGGCCCCCACTTATGTCTAGAAAGACCAAAATGTGTAAGTTTTTGCAATCTCATGCTATAAGGGTGGCTTCGCCCCCCAAAAACGCGGACAGTTTACAAAACGTGTCGCAGTAGGCTTATTTTTCAGTTGATTACCTTCATTTTTGGGAGGATAAACTAGGGTAACAACGCTTAATACTGACAACAACAAATTCATGTTCCAATGCACGCATCAAGGTCAAATGACCGTTTCAAATCGTGCACAATGTTTTTTGACTCACCCTGTATATCATAATATTTCGTCATTGAAAATATATTTAAAGACACCATTTAAAATGTAATACAGATGTAATTCATAATACCGAGGTTTTAAACCATTCTAACGCAAGTTCGTATCATATTAGAATCATTCAATAGAAAAATAGTAGTATTAGACCCAAAATGTCTAAGAACTAGAAAGAATGTGAAATATTTCATATTCTATTCACATTTCAATACCGCGTCATGTTTTATTTACACATCATTTTCAAAATTAATTTTACAATTTTAAAGTTTTTGCATGTGGACCAGTTGGTTGCCCCATACCCATTCGGACCACTTGCCCCAACAAATGATTCAGCACTTTGTCGAGATGAAAAATTATTCAAGCACGCCTGTGACTTAAAGGAGGTGTCCCGCAAGCATAAAAGTGTGCATTATATGTTAGAAAAATAACTATCGAGCCCAACTTGTTTAATTATATAGAACAAAACACCACACTTATGATAAAAACAAATAAAAACCGCAATTTCTCAACATGCACTTTTTAAAATTCGCGGCGATCGAAAGTCCCAGTGTCGATGATGTCATAGTTATACAATGCACATGCGCAAATTTTAGCACCGATACCCATGACGTCATCGACACCGGGACTTTCGATCGCCGCGAATTTTAAAAATTGCATGTTGAGTGATGGCAGTTTTTATTCATTTTTGTGACTAGTATGGTGTTGTGATCTATATAATTACGTAATTTCGGCTCGATAATTATTTTTCTAACAAATAATGCTCAATGTTGTGCATGCGGGATCCTTCCTTTAATACATTTTACGCCAAAATGTTTTAAAACATGCCACCATTTGTCATAATAATAATAATAATCTCCAAAACATTTCAGAAACAAAAGACAAAACTGCATTTTAGTTTTTAGCCATTACGCAGTTTTCTGTAGCAAGCGAGTATTTTTGAATTCGCAATTATAACGGCGTTCGGGTCCTACAAGTAGAGGAGTGTCTTTCGATAAAATAAGAAATGGTATACTTTGTTATTTGCAAATTCATAAGCTAATAACTCTACCAAATGAATACCCGTAGTTGAAGCATTCTTTAAATGATAATTTTGATCGCAAATCCAAACCACCAATGTCACAATTAGCAACATGCGCCATTTTCCGGTTGTTACAACCACAACCTATGGTTTTAATCATATTTTGAAAAGTCCCTGAGCACACTACGATATACCACCCATCGAATGCAATATGCACTTAGCATCTTAAGATGACTGTACTGCATGTATATGTTTACCGTTGCATATCTATCAATCATATTAAATACATTAAACATGATCTAAACCCATCTTCATAAATTGCCCATACTATCTGTGAATTTTCAATAAGTAACTCAATGAGGTGGCTTCAAAGATCTGGAGAATATCACACGTATAAATACCCTAAAGTTGCAAATGTTTTGGAATCTAGAAGGTAAGGATATACGTCAAATTTCAACATAAGTCGTACTGTTCAAAAGAAAGCAGTATGCCCATACAATTACAAAATCCTTCATTTCGAACCAGTTGCCCCATAGGACCAGTTGCCCCATATTCCCCTACTAGTCTGTACAATGGGAATTACACATACAAACCAGAAAATGACATGGTTAACATTTCAATACTTCATAAACATTGTAAATCATCTATCAATAACAATAACAATAGATAGCTTCTTATGTTTTGTAGAAAATATTGCAATAAATACCGTTGAATGTTGATTTTCAACAAGTCAGTAATCGTGTGACTTCGCACGGATTTATGGTGAACTGATTTTTAATTTTGCATTAATTCAATACGATATAAAGTACGCAGAATCTCATATCTACCTTGTGATTGGCCAATAAGTTAACAAATAATAATAAGCTCCGACTAGCCTGTCGTAGCCTGATTGGTCAACATTAACGTAAATACATCATAACAACTTTAATTTATGGGGGAATCCCCCCGATCGTTAATCTGACTATAACAGCTAGTCTCATCTCGATTAAATAAGTTTAAAGGCGTACTTCCGGACTTACGTTACTCAGCGATAACATGTAATCGTTTTGCTTTGTACGATCTACCTTATTATCACATGTGCATAATAATGTATATAATACCGATATTATTATTAAAACAATACCAAAAATGCTGGTTAACTGCAGGTTTAGGCAGTTGGCCACCAGTAAAGTCTTTTGACCACCCTATGAAAAATCTACCCTCGGTGCCCAAGTAAGTTCATATGGGTCGGCCATCATGGCCATGGACATTCAAAATGGCGCAATTTCTTTTTGGGTGGAACACCTTTTTTTCCTTATACCATTGCAAAGGAAATGTCAATTTACGTACGGGACTATAAAGCAAACACACAAATGCCCACCCCCAAATGTCTTTCTCTAATACCTTTGAGCGTGTACTTCTTTGCTATATGTACCTAATTTAAATTGAGTTTTATTTAATCCCATTGGCACAAACTTATTGTTCAATTCGCGAGTAACAGAGCTGACAAAGCAGCAGATGTGCTCTTAGCGTCGAAGTCCGTTCTTAGGATGTTTGCAAATATATCCCTCACAGCTGGTTTCAGATCTTTTGGAGGTTTTTTCAGGAACTCGTTAAGGAAAACCTTCATCAATTTGATCAAATTGCTTTTAGCGTGGTAACCATGGCAACGGTTGGCGTTACAATTAACTGCAAGAGGAGAAGAAGAGGAAAAAACAATGGTGAAATAAAGATGAGTAGTGATGTTGATGATGCTGATAATTAGTATGATGATGACGATGAGACGACGATGACGAGGGCGATGACGACGTGGACGAAAACGAGGGTGACGATGAGGACGATGATGAGGGCGATGACGAGGACGGAGATGAGGACGAGGGCGACGACGAGGACGACAACAAGGGCGATGACGATGAAGATGAGGATGACGATCAAAGGTCATTGCGGCATATATGATTGTTTCAATGAAGCGAGTCATTTTTCAGCCTCCTGTTTTCGCCCAGATCCCTTTTAACGGGAATTTTTATCACAATATTTAGAGGTCGAATAACTGGCCCGCTCCCGATTGATACGAATGTCAGGTTACACTCTCATCAATCATTTATGCCCAAGGAGACAACAATTTGATAGGCCATTCAGCGCTCTTCCCAAGAGTCAACATTTTCGATTAACTACATCATTCGCTTCATTTACTTCCATAATCACTGTTAATGTCCTTACTTACTGCTGCTGTTCCCATTTGCTCTTTATGGTTAGCTTATACAGGGTGAGTAAAAAAAAGGGTACTCAAAGTAAAATAATTATTAAAAATATTTAGTATCAAAATATGAAGGCAACCAATGTATGCGGCAATAGATGCATTTGTTCACTATCATCAGCAAAAAGAATCATGACATTTCATGGTACAGTTTACCAGATATGACTATTTTGGTAAAGTTACTTCATTTTGAAACCTAACACAATATTGCATATTTTACTCAATAATGCTTGATATTAATGATCAAGTGGATTCACTTGATTTCTTTAATAAATAGTGGGAGAAGTGAAGTGCATGGTATACACAATAGCTAACCGAATCAAACATTCTCAGTTATTTTTTCAAACATTAAATACGAAATAATGACAATACAATGTCATTATTACACAAATTTAGCAGCAACAACAACAACAAATGTGGCTTTTGTGATAGTCAGACTCAGCTCAGACTATAGAGTGTGGACCGTTTTCAGTAGTGGAATTCAATAGATCTTAAAAGAGAAAATATCGCAAATTTTGTTCGGTTTATAAAAATTTGACTTTTACGCAAATAAGCATAAAATATGTTTACCACAACCAATTTCAATCAACTAAAATTATTTAGAAAGCTAATGAAATAACCTGTCTGTCTCAATACAAAAGCTGTGCAATTTTTGCACAGATTTTAAGATATAAAGTCTTAAAGTTGATTACACTTTTTTTTTACTCACCCTGTATACCAGTTTTAGAAATCACCCAGAAGTGAAGGAGCCAGAAACTTCATTTTGATACGTGATCCTTCAGACATCTTTACAAAATGTCTGTGCAAAGTCACACATTTCTCCTACTATTTATTACCTGTCCACAGACCGCCATAATAGAGATCCTCAGATTGAACGCCATTGATTGATCCTCAGATTGCCTCAGATTGTGGTATTCCCAAAACAGCAACAACTAGTTTAAAGGGTTGACAGAAAGGGTCAAAAGTCATGTAGGGGTCATTAGAGGTCAATCTGTGTACACCCCGTGTTACCCATAAGATTATTGTCACCAAGCTTGTTTGTAACTATTTATTGCTGTTTTGGGAATAACACAATCTGAGGCAATCTGATAATCAATCAATGGCGGTCAATCTGAGGTTCTCTACAATGGCGGTCTGTGGACAGGTAATAAATAGTGGGAGAAATGTGCAACTTTGCACAGGGAGATCGCATATCAAAATGAAGTTTCTGGCTCCTTCACTTCTGGGTGATTTCTAAAACTTTTTGATACCCCTCGTACATACGGTCTTCTACACACGTGTGTGTAACAGTAAGTGATTTCGATTAGCAAAATTGTCGGCGGTGATTTTGAATTTGCATTGGTTTCTAAATTTATATGTAAATATAGATTTCTTTATATTCCAAAATATTGTTGAAACTCTATTATTCCAGCTGAAAACCGTTGGAGTTGGAAAATCCACTCCAGCGTAAAACATTTTAGAAGCAGTATTTTAATTGGTTATTCAAATGATGATATATTGGAATATGAAGTTAAATTTTCGATCTCAACACAAGAAATGATTACCTGGAATTTTCAGGTGTTTCTACACCTTTCATCAGCAGACTAATGACTCGACTTGACCTTTTGGAGGTGTGACGTCAGAATCGGGTCATAGACTCTTGGTAATTTGTATCTGCCCCCGTCTTCATTGAGTGATGGTTGGTTGGCTCTGATGTAAATTGCCTCCTTGACCCCTCTCTCACCCCGTCACACCTCCAAAAGGTCAAGTCGAGTCAATATTCTGCTGATGAAAGGTGTAGAAACACCTGAAAATTCCAGGTAATTATTTCTTGTGTTGAGATCGAAAGTTTAACTTCATATTATTTATCACCAACACAGATGAACTTTCATTCTAATGATATATTGTAATAAACCAATCATGAACACGGTTAGTGTTATATATAGGTAGGTTAATATATGAACTTACCACCAGCTACCGTTGTTTTTCCACTATGATTCACTTTGATGGTACAATCACTGGTCTGGTTACATTTCGGCTCCATATCAGCAGCCAAATCGTCCAGGTCATTAAGTTTTAACGTTTGGTCAACTAGAATGAACTGCGACATTTTGAAATCCCATATGGCCAACGAGCCAACCGGAGAATGCTCCAAATAGTCCATCAGATCTGTTAATTGGATGGCATGCTGCATGCGTCGAGAAGAGAAACGGTCAGTTTTGTTATTAAGGATTTTGAGCAGAGCTAAAAATCGATTTATAATATTGTGTCAATTAATGACAATTTTGACCATTTTTGAGATCAAAAAATCAGAATCTTCCTATAGAAATTTTCATGAGCTTATCTACAGTGGCGGCACCACGGGGGGGGGGGGCATGGGGGCATTCCCCCCCCCCCCCCCCAGAAAAAATCTTGCTCCCCCCCCCCAGTTTCCCCCCCCCCCCCCAACATTTTTCTAATTTTTTAAAATAAGAAAAAATAGACAGTTTAAGCATAAAAAGGCAATTTTTTTCACGCTGCGCGCACATTTTCGTACTTAGTTAGGTTAAATTAGACCAATTTTTTTTCAATTTTAGCATAAAACAGCTAAATTTTGCGTGCAAGCGCGCAATTTAATACCAAATTAGTTAGTACTAGACCAAATTTAACCATTTAAGCGTAAAAAGGCACAACAAATTTGCGCGCTTCAAGCGCAACATTTTTTTTGCCCCCCTAAAAGAATCTTGCCCCCCCCAAAAAAAATAATAATAATTAGGAGGCTGGTGCCGCCACTGCTTATCTAGGATAAGAAAATGGTTCTGTTTCCACAATAATTCTCTTATTGGATTAAATTGAGGAAATTTCGGCCATTTTTTACCAAAAAGGTCATTTTTTCACCGTATTTTTTGGTAAAAATACAGAATCTTGCTATTGACGTTTTTATAAGCCTATCTAAGGTGAAAAGTTGTCCTGATTCCAAAAAACATATTCTTATTGGCCTAACTTGTGAAATTTTGGTCATTTCAGCCATTTGTTACCAAAAATGTTATATAGCGATAGTTCACACGGCATGCTAATATTTATTGTACTAATTTCACTCCTTCACTGAAAACCAAATCCGAGTCAACTGACTCATCCAACCGGGTCTGGTGACATTGAGGTCACTTGGACTCATCAAAATGATTCCAACAACAATGACAACCAGATGTGACTCATCTAGATTAGTCAATCAGTATCAAATGACTCATTCAGCATAGTCAATCGGATATTGAGTAGACTGAGTGAGACACATGGACTTATCAATATGTCAAGCATCAATGACAACCATGAAACATTCAGCATAGTCAATGGGATATTGACTAAACTAAGTGAGTCGAAGCGAGTCACGTATATGAAGTTACAATTTAAATGCAGCAAAAAGTCATCGTCAAAATGACTACCATGCCAGTCAAACGGCGGAGGCAGCGGAGGGGTATGTTACTTATAAAGAATAACAACAAATATTATTTCCATGTATTCAATTTCATCTATAATATGAGATTTAATTAAAGAACTATTTGAAGACATGTCCCACAACGATGAGTCAAGGCTGGAACTCATCTTCATTAGTCACGCTGTCTCTTTGTCTAAAATGACCCAGTTAAGTGAGTCAGTTAAACGTTATATTGACTCACGTAACTTTGTCATTTTTGGACTCATGTTTTTTAGTCACCGTGACAAGAGTTTTGGTATTGGGTGATATCTTCAATGAAATTGTAATAATGGTACGGTCCGCGATTAACTCAAATACGAGTATAGGACTTTTCGTGCACGACACTAAAGGTAGATGTACTGGCCCGACTTTCAACTTGATGTTTTCTATTTGACATGAAAGGCCATCCTTAAAATTGTCGCATTCCAAAGTTTGAGTTGCATAACTCCAATGGTCCTTATTTTAGAAGCACAAGGTCCCAACATATTTGCCCGTTGAGTAGTACACAAACTGGCGGTGGTTAACCACCTTTGGCAGTAATTCACCACATGTTAGCCTATAATTTCTGGCCCCTAAGATTTTACAGATATAATGAGAAAAATATGAGGATTCTTCTGATATCAAAATATCTCTATGTGAAGAAAAAATCATGGCTAAAAATAAAATAAAGTGATCGGAACACAACAGCAATGACCATGAAAATAATAGTACCTGTATCTTCTGATTCCATGAGTACGTTTTGATATCAGACGAGTTTATTTTCGATCCAAACTCTTTCACCAAAACGGTCCCATGATCTTGTAATGATGACGTCACTAAGTCACTCCTCACGCAATATCCAAGAGTCTATAAATGAAAATAAAATATAATATAATTAACATATAAACACAGCCAGTTTTACGAATATGAATGGTCGGCCAATTTAGTAAAACTTTTAAAAATGGATTCTTCTCACCTACAGAGATACAAAAGGACACCAAATCAATAAAATTGAGAATACAATACAATGGAGTTACATACATTTTCATAAAGAAATGGCCAATTTGACCGGCATCAACTCATTATTTGACCAATGTCAATAAAAATGCTCAGGAGATCACACTGCGTCCTAGGACAACGATGGCGGCCATTACAACGGTTCGTACCACAGTGCCGCTGGGGTTAAATCTGAGGAGGGGGGGGGGGGGGTACTTGGTGGATATGAAGTTACGGGGATGTGCCGCCAAACAGGGTCCCATTTTTACCCTCTGGTAACTGGATGACCTCTTTTCAAAGCAATTTTTGGTAAATTTATGTGTCTTAAATCCTTAATTTTGCTGTTTCTCGCCGACATTTTAGCAAAATCTGTCAAATATATTGGAAAATAATGGGTATCTGGTAAACATATGGGTTCATCTTCTCCACAAAATTGGTAAATGCTTGGGTCAATTTTCATTTTGTTGGCAGCACATCGCTACCAAAAGAATATCTGAGTACCCCCCCCCCCCCCCCCCCCCCCCCCCCCCCCCCCCCCCGGGACACGCTTTGGTCTTGAACCATTTGTTAAAAGAATCACATAATAGCTATGTTATAACTTTAATAGTGACGACACGTACAGACGTACGAGGAAATACCAGAAAATTGGTAAGGGGAGACGTCAAAACTCGACCGCCCGTTGACTGCCGGTTACGGGCGGTTCCGCCCGGTTCTTTCAGGTCAAATGTTTTACTGGTATATGAATATTCGCGCATGCAACACTGAACAACCGCCGGTTGACTTAATGCTGTAATCTGACCAATTTACACTATCAATCTGTTACTTTGCGGTCATAATAGCTCTCTCTATAATCGTTCTATAAAAAAACGACATTCATAGACTTTCGGTATTGATTTTAAAAAGTTAATTGAGCTATAAACAGATTGAAAAAGCCAACCCCAGCGAAAATCAATAGCTGTATTGTACTGGGTGTCAACTGAGACTTTTAAGTCTTAAAAGAGCCCATTACTTCAAGATGTTATTGCTCACGTGTGTGACGAGGCACTTTCAACCGGTCGTGTTCACCAGAGTGTTACTATTTGACCTCATTATGTGTGTATATTATAACAGACGACACGTTTTGTGTGAACCGAACGGAACCGGCCGTAACCGGCGGTTGCCGGGCGGTCGAGTTTTGACGTGATCCCTAACGTAATATACATGATATATGAACATGAAGGCTCCCAACTTGTCCTCCCACTTTTAACATGTTTAAAAAAAACTATGCAAGGATGTGAAACAAAATCATTATTCAACTTCTTTGTATTTGTAAACGCAGTGCCCGCTTTCAGTTTTGAGGGGGGTGTGACTTCATAAAGCGACAGCAGTTTCAACTACAACGAGAGTATTTTTCATCTCTGCAATTTTCAGTTTTGTAAACGTTATATGAAATATGACACAAACGTTTACGCCGCGCATACATGGAAAATGTCTTACT
Organism: Ophiura sarsii; assembly: GCA_035610835.1. Taxonomy (NCBI): domain Eukaryota; kingdom Metazoa; phylum Echinodermata; class Ophiuroidea; order Amphilepidida; family Ophiuridae; genus Ophiura; species Ophiura sarsii. The sequence continues at coordinate 82,387,587 of CM069441.1, read as the reverse complement.
TAACATTTGAAATAATACATACGTGACATAATACTATCGAAAGTATCGTCAAGTTCAGTAACGTCTTGTAGTTTGATTAGGACCCGTAAAGTTGATTTTTAGTTTCCCGTAACATTTGTTTTCAAATTTAGCGAGGTAACTTTTTCATTATTCATTATTCATTATTTTTACGACTTTCATTATTATACAAAATGTGGATGTCAGACGTATTGTTATACACCACTGCACCATATCAAAGAATAAAATTGGGTCCATTTAGATATGTAAGTTACAGAATGGCTTTTCTGGTCAAAATGAATACTTTGTTCACGACGGACGATTGATCGGACAATTTCGTCACACAAAATGCATGAATTCGGACGTTTTTATTGCAAAAACGGTATTTTTTTCTCCGAAATGTAAATAATGAATTCAAACGCGGGCATGAAAATGAAGCGCGGGCGGGTGACGGGAAACTAAAAATCAACTTTGCGGGGCCTAATATCGAGCGATTGATATTTACTATTGAGCCATTTTAATCATCATACTTTTATAATGGAATTATTTTGTCAGAATAGTCTTTTAAAATTGCGAGTCTTTAATCTTCCCTGTCTCCTTCGTTGCCTTCCCTCATGATCATCATCTTCTTCGAACAATGCATCAAATTTAGATTTATGTTTAAGCATCACTCTGCCCAATGCTTTATCGACATTCAAACCCTTTTCCAATTTTTCTTCGAGATCTTCCACCAGTTCTTGATGCGTGTCATTGTCTTTCAAATGTGAGTAACAGTACATAAAGTCTTTGCCTTTAAATGATAACTTTAAGAAAGAACATAAATTATTACAAGCGTATTAGGGTGGTTTTTTTTGTCCGCCGCAGCCCGCCCCCTTTCCCTGTGAAATTGAAATTGATTTGTGTTTTCTCAATGGTCGCTTTTTTTTTAAACACCACAAAACACCCGGAAATTATATACCTTCTGCGTGTGACAGTGTGTCTTATTATATGTGAACATACAGTTTGAGTCAAAAAGAAGTTGATGGGAATGAATATTGTTCTCCAAAAAGACAAATTTGACAAACCAATGAAGCACATATTCAATTCAATCAGAGAGCATATTCTTCCACTCGTCTATAAAAAAAATAATCACTGGAATCGCCCCTCGATATCAGGAGTTATGCCTGTTCTATAAAGTAACCAATTTTTGCAGCTGGCTGTCAATGACTCCGTGGAATGCTAAATCCTTTGAAATTATCCGTCAAAGTGAGAAGCAAGGAGTACAGATTTATTCAAATTCAAAAGATATGTATCTGTGTATAACCTGTGAGTTTCAAACAATGAAGCACGTATTCAAAGAGCATATTCTTTCACTGGCATTTTGGCATTCTCTCACCCAAAGACCTCTTGCCTATATATAATAATCTGCAGGTTCGCTACCACTGAATACCCTAAAATACAACAATGGGCCATTCTATTTGAAATCCATACACCCCCTAAGGAAGACATACCTTAACAGAGGGTGTGTAGATTTCAAATGGGGTTACCTGCATTATAAATTATAGGTATATAAAGAACCATATCTGGTTCTTATTTGGTTCCTCAGTTTTTAAGAACCATGCTATGCTTAAGGGGTCCATGAAGGACAAAAATGTTCCTAGTTTATTTTTTCTTCTTTCTGAGAGTGTAGGGGTGTATGGTTTTCACCTGGAATAGCCCAATATAGGCTAAGCCTTTCACCGGGCCGAAGCCGAAAAAGTAAACAACCTCATCATGCTCATGACCCTCAGCTCAGTGGCGAGCCAGCTTTTTGAAACAGGAGGGGGGGGGCAAGACATACAGGCTGTAACAAAAAGAAAGTTATACAATTTTGAAAAAAATGTTAAAAATAATTCCAAAGTAAATTCTGTTTCAATTTTTAATACTATGCAAAGGACATTTTCTCAGCTTCTTAATAAGCTTTGTTTTATGAAAATCGGTGGTCAGGAAGAAGAGCAGTTATCAATTGTCTATTGCAAAATCACCTGGGCCACTTTGGCTAAATCACTGGGAAAAACATTATAAATGGAATCAAACCATGAATACAGGAATAGAGCGTTCTTGTGAGCCCAAAATCAGACAGAAACTGCTTGTTTGGGCAAGAATCTTTGGTGATGGAACTTTGATTGGACATCTTTATATGGGAACATGAATCCTTAAAAACGCTTCCTTTGATCTGTTTAACAAAACCTGAGTTGTTAGCACATGGAAGATACCTGCTGAACCAGATTGGCTCCATATCTCGTCTATAGTGGTTTCAGGATGGGTACCATGTCAGAAGGAATAATGAGTCATTTCAATTGTGGACTCAAAGAAATTGGTCAAGATATTTATTTATTAATTAAATTGTATGAATTTATTAATTGAAATTAAATAAAACTAGTTGGAAAAACAATTATGTAGTTCTCATGATCCCTGCATGATACCCTAACCATTTAATTTGAACAAACAAGATCGTAGGCCTATTCTATGCTGAAAGTGGCCCGACCCAATTTCTGGACGACTTAGTAGATTGGTCATATTTTTTAAACAAAAGCAGTTAAAAAGACCAAATAAAATTCTTCTGGTGGTCAACACATCATTTATTACAGAGTGTAAACGATTTTGAAATTGCATGATTTTAAAATTGGATTAAAAATGAAATTGCAATTGTATAACTTTGTAGTCTGTAGTTGTACGAAAGGCATGACGTACCGACAAAAAATAGTAAATGCCCCCCCCCCCCCCCCCCCCCGGCCCCCCGTCCCTGGCTACGCTACTGATGACCCTCTTTTTCAGACTATACTGGTGAACAACAATGAGACATTAGTCGCCTTCAATTAAATAAAAGCCTAATGTTTTACCTTCAGAATATTCGGATGATCCAGCTGTAGCGATAGCATGGTTTCTTTCATCAGTTTGTAGTTAGCCAGAAGGAAGCACTCATTACGGTGCCAGTATTTCCCTCGTCGTAAACAGGCTTTGATATCTTCCGTCTCGGCTGAGATCATCTTAACCACCACGCTCTTTCCCTGGTATGTGCTCTTGTATACCGCCTTCGTGAAACCTTTGTTCAAGAATCGATCAATGGTGAGGTTGCTTATCTCAGCACATGACAACAACTTTGGAGTGGTGTCCGAGACCAGCACATGTGCCGCGTGCATGTCGTGTGGAACAAGCTTTGCAGTGGAGTTAGTGGTATTTGTCCTTATCACATTTCTTTGCTTCAGATGCAGCCGCGAATCATTCGTCGTCAAGGTAGTTTGAGTGATGTTGAGTACATGACGAAGTGGAACGCATGATGACTCTTTCGCATCAGATACCGAAAGTGAAAGTGATTGCGTAATCGGGAATTTGTCCACCAATGTCACCAGACAAAGCATGATAAAGACGTACATTACAGCGACCGCGATTAAAAGATGAGGTATTCGAATCGACGACATTCTCTCTTTGATCACACAATTATGAAATGTGTGGTACCGGTAATCCGTTATTATCCCATGCCAAACTCATGTTGCCGCTGTTTTATTTAAACCGCTGATACACTATTAGCTACTACATCATGACTATGACTACGCCGCCACCCGCGTCACTCATCCAATTTCCTGAAAGCAAAGTACGACACAAATCGTTTATGGTTATCGTTCAGGCGTGGTTTATATTTGCTACCATTTACATACATAACAGGGAATGAAATGAATGATCTTCAAAGCCTTGATGAAAGGCTAATTAAGGCGAACCATGATATGACCTTAATTTGCAATAAATATTATTGAAACTCACTAACATATTACGAAAGAATATTGCATGGTAACCAAGCATTTAATTAAGTCATTAATATAGATTGTTTTCATCTCCGTTATTTAGTTTTTCACCTGAACTTATCCCCTTGACGTATAGAGTCAAACACACAACGCTTGTCATCATGATCATGCGCTTTATGATGTTGTTTGTGCCGTGAATTTAAATTGGCAAAACTATGGGCGGCCCGAAAGGAGCCACAAGGTAGTACGTGTCACATTTCTAAAGGTAGTAGTCGGGTATGTACAGGGGGTACCCGTGCCCCCCCCCCCCCCCCCCCCCCCCCCCCCCCCCCCCCACACACACCACGTACTAAACCAATCCAACCTTTTCAGGTGCTGGATCATATCAAGATACATTTGCCGAGGAATTCCCGATCAGCTTAAAGGAAGTGTCCCACAAGCACAACTTTGAGCATTATTTGTTAGAAGAAAAAAATATCGAGCCGAAATTACGTAATTATATAGAACAAAACACCATACTAGTCACAAAAATGAATAAAAACTGCCATCCCTCAACATGCAATTTTTTTAATTCGCGGCGATCGAAAGTCCCGGTGTGTCGATGACGTCATGGGTATCGGTGCTAAAATTTGCGCATGTGCATTGTATAACTATGACATCATCGACACTGGGACATTCGATCGCCGCGAGTTTTAAAAAGTGCATGTTGAGAGATTGCGGTTTTTATTTGTTTTTGTTATAAGTGTGGTGTTTTGTTCTATATAATTACAAAAGTTGGGCTCGATAGTTATTTTTCTATCATATAACGCACACTTTTATGCTTGCGGGACACCTCCTTTAATAACAAACACAAGCAAGGGTAATGAAGCACATACACCCTCTGTTGCATTGGCCAGCGCCATCCTTTTCATGAATTCTACCCGAATTTGTACTTTTCAAGTTAATTGTAAACCGTTACCGTTGGTCACAACCATGGTGGTAGGTACCCTTGCTTGCTTGTGCTTGTTAGTGAGCTTATCGGAAATTCCTCGGCAACTGTATCTTGATATACTATATCGGGAAGCGTATAAGCACAAACGTTTAAATTTCATATTTATCAGAGTTTACAAATAATTATATTCTTTTGGGTATGCACCCTAGTATCCTGATTTAAACGCCATTTTTTGAATTTCCCTATTTGAGACTTTTCCAAAAATGTATACTTTTGCTATCATCGGTTGAATACTTTTTTGTTGTTGTTATATTAGTCATGTATAGGCCTATATGTAAAACCCATGAATTAGGGCAAGTTCACGTAGCCAATAGGGAGAAAGCCAAGGACAATGCAATCGATTCAAGATTACTACAAGTATTGCTACATAAAAGTTGACACGTTTGTTGAAACAGAAACTTATAGAATATAAAACAATCTATAAAATGAGAGCAAAATCATGTTTGTACTATACAGGAATGAAAAGTTATTGTAAATTGAACGTATAGCCTGGGTCCATTTTATCCTCGAGAAACTTGCACGCCGGGTGGAACATAGAGATTGGCTCGTTGGATTCTGTTGGATTCAGCAGGGTTAGGGTTATAAGACCAAAAATTACAAAATTTTGGAAGAAAAAAAGTAGGGAAAAAAGGCTTATTAACCCTAACCCATTCGGGCACTTTTTTCAGGGTTTTTTTTCTGCGCGGAAAAAAGCCATCCCAAAAGTCACCGCGATCCCCCGGACTTTGAACCACGGACCTCCAGCACCAGCGGCGAACAGCGGCCCACTACACCCGGGTGTCAAGGCTACTTGGCCGAGTAATATTCGGCCGCGTATATAGCCTGGGTCCATTTTATCCTCGAAAAACTTGCAAGCCGGGTGGAACATAGAGATTGGCTCGTTGGATTAGTGTTGGATTCAGCAGGGTTAGGGTTAATAATTCCTATTTTTTATGTAGTAGTCAACCAATTGTCTTTGATCAAACTCAATGGACCCCGTACTCCCGTCCTTAAGAGTGCACACCTCCAAATAACATTTTGAATTTTGGCCATACACGGCAGTGTTTGAAATTAAGAAAGATTCCATCATAAATCTAAATTAAACATCCTAGAAAAGGGGAAAAGTGCTGTAAATGTACCAAAATGTTTCATAATTTGGCATTTGTAGGATTTTCCCCCAATATTAGGCCCAAAATCTTTAGCTTTTCTTGAATGGTATCATTTTACACGATTTCACTTTTCCACCAATTTAGAGCTAAAACCCCTGATCTAAGAATAAAGTCGGGCCTGTCGTACCTAAGATATATATCATTGGCCCGTAGCGGGGGGAAATGCTGGTTACTCCTACAAAAGTGATTGTTTTTAAGCAGAAGACATCTAGATCTTAAATAAAAAAACAATGATTTGAATGAACCAGTTTGCTCTAAAGGTGAAAACAATTAACACGAACTTGACCTCTTTACCACAGCAATAGGGAACTGATTTGGTGGTGTGGGACCTTAAAGCAAGTGAAAGAGTATCCAGTAGATACACACGTACACGGTACCTCCCTACTATTATAGGCCCTAAGCGTAAAAAGAAATAAAGGTACACATAGATCATCCAAATCTGTTCCTCTGTCAATGACTTGATCATAAGCTTCAACGTACCATGGAATCGTTCATCAAACCCATTCATTTGTTGATCTACCCGAATTCTTCTTGCTTCAGAATGCTGAATGTTGCCTTAAAATGCCTTAATCCCAGGAGCTTCCAGGGACCCTAACGCGGGCCCTGGACCCCACCCACTTGATGTGGATGATGTTTTAAGTTTGAATTTGAATGTGCACATTTTGTGATTGGATTTTAGGCCTACTCCTGTTACCTATATAATAGTAATACTTATATGCATGAATAATAGTTAGTATAGGCATGTGAGAAAATGCCAACATTACTGCTTCAGAATGCTGAATCTTTGCCTTAAAAAGTCCGAAAACCCATGAGCTTCCACAAGGTTCAACACCCCCCCCCCCCCCCCCCCCCCCCCCATCAAAACAGTCCTGGATACGCCCTTGTACCTACCTGTTTGTTATTCCCTTCTTCTTTACTTCACCTGCCGCGTGCCGGGACCACTACCACTGTCAACCATAAGTGGGCAATCTCCTCACAAGGCGTAGGTGTAGCTGATTTTACGGTGCCCAGTTATCATCAACGGTGCAGTTTACTTGTGGTAAACGTTCAGGATCAGGTGCACGTTATTCAAAAACAAAGGAGGAAAGAAGTCTCGTAGGCCTTTGTAGAGCGGAGCTATGTGGAGCGTTTTAAAAACGTTGACGCCGGGTTGTTCACATTTTGTCTATTTTTTCAATAATAAAACATTCTTATGTGTTTTCTTATCGCACACACACACACACCACCATGACATTACATATGACTGAGCTTTACAGGATTACTTGGTCTTTGTGTCAGTAATATGGGTGAATGGATAAATCAAGGAAGAATCGACCCAAGGTCATGTACAATCTAATATTAAACTTTTGTCTATTTTGCATGCATGGTTGGCCTAAAGAGATTGTTATTAACAGCCGAATCATATAGAGGGCCTAACTTGGCAGGTCTACCATGGTGATATCTACGTCATCATGACGTTATTGTTCGTTTCATGATTTATGAGTCGACCATTGATGCATGACCTGTGTAAGTCATGATACACGCACTGAGAACGACAGATTTGTTAGCAACTTTGTGTGAAAAAAATGAAACCAATCGCATTTACTGTTGTGTCTTTGGCGCAGTGGCGGAACCGGGGGGGGGGGGGGGGGGGGGGGGAGGGGGGGTGGGGGGGTTAGCGGGAAAAGAGAAAAGGAAAGAGAAAGGAAGAAGAGGGGACAAATGAAAAGAAGAAAAAAGTGGGTACGAAAAGGCGGGCGGGGAGGCATGCGTGGACATAGCCTAAAAACGGTTGGAGTTATTGGACGTCGGTCGGGATATATACGCGTACGTTGACGAGAAATCTGATATTTTGGAGGTAACTAGTATAACTATATCGATATGCTTTTTCAAACCTAAAGATTATTCAACATAACAATTTTGAATCAAGAATATATACATATATATATTTAAGTATATATATAATAAATTATCAAAATGATGCACTGCCCGTATCAAAAGTGCTCAATTCCTAAGAAGAGCGTAATATATTGAAAAACAAGCAGTAAATTAAGAATTATTTATACATAGTAACTGGCAGTTTCATGCACACCAACCACACAGGGTGGTGGCAATCTTCAGACTGGAGTACATCTAATTATAGCATATCCAAGTTATTGACACACATAAGTGGGATATCAATAATCCATATTAAATAGGTGTGAAAGTCATTTTCCAGATAGGATAATCCATTATGAGTTGTATAGGTGAAAAGTCAATCACAAGATTAGGTAAGGTAATCCCTGAGGTAATCACTAATCATCTGTTTCTAGGGTGGGGGGGGGGGGGGGGGGTATTTCCATAAACCTGACCACCATATCCGACCAGCTTTTCTGACCAATTATATCCCTATCCCTAACCTAACCCTAACCCTATCCCTACCCTAACCATAACCATAACCATAACCCTAACCCTAACCCTAGCCATAACCATAACCCTAACCCTAACCCTAACCCTAACCATAACCCTAACCCTAACCCTAACTCTAACCCTATTTTGGGTGGCAGTTGGTGACGGGCCCATTGAGGACCAGACCGATGGAATGATATGTCTATCGTTGTACCCGCCGTAGTGCCGAGAAGACGGACAACGCTGAGAGGGACGAATGCAGTTGTTTGAGGATCCTCTCTCTGGTAAGTTCAAAACACATACATAATTCATTTCAAATCAAATATACCTAAATTAAAACTTATCAAAAATCAGAGGTATAGACCTTCCGGAATATTATCGCTACTCTGAGTTTCATGGACAATCCCATACGGTTATTTTGTCCAATCGTCAAATATTCTTTTAGAAAAAAATGGGAAAGCAAAGCAATATGTGTGTAAAGTGCAACGAGAAAGATCACTTAGTACACTTTTAGAAAGATATGTTTAGAAATTTAAAAACATGATTACAGGCGAAACATAAATTAATGATGCTTTGTTTGGGTTTTGTAAAGGAAATGAAAAAAAAGAAGTATATAAATAGACTAATTGTAATTGTAAAGCTTTGCGTAAGTAAGTAAATTATGGGAAACATCCAAACTTGATATTTTTTATTTAAAAAGAATTGGATATGAGAAAATGTTCAAGTTATAAAAGCAGACATTTTTTTGTGACCGCGCGAAATTTTGTGACCGTGCGAAATTTTGTGACCGTGCGATTTTTTTTGACCATACCCCACCCCCACCCCCCCCCCACTTACGTGAAATTCACTGGGACAAATTTGGGGCAACCTTTTACGAAAATTTCTGTCGGGACGACATACTTCTGCCCCCCCCCCCCCCCCCCCCCCCCCCCCCTGGCTCACATGCCGCGGTACGCGACTGCCAATGCAGTCACTGTATTGATAACGAATCCAGTTTCCGGCAGCATGGTGCTAAGCATTGGTTTCCAGTTTCCAATACGATTTATTCCGTTAAATATAACTACCGGGTTCCAAATTGTCGGTTCCTTTCATCTATGCTTAGCACCAAGCTGCTCAAAATGAGATTCATTGATAACCTCTTCTAAGATCATCTGTCTAGTCAGTTTAAGGGGTTTCATGACACATAGAGTACGCGCAAGCCGTTTTCACCTTTTTTCACCAACTTAAAAATGCTAGCGTATTCCGCTGTATGCGCTTGCAAACACGCGATTTTTGACGCGCGTATTTTTGACGCAAGCTGTTGCGTTTAACATTTCAACAACGCACGCATTAAATGCGTAAATCATTCGTGCGCGGCGGCAAGACAATTTAATGATCGATTTACATCATCAGTGGGCCATGTATAATCCGCCGGCACCTTGCCGGTTGCAAATTTGAAAAACTAGCCTTGGTGTGCTGTTTACTAACTAAACACTGAAAGGTACAACCCGTTCTCAATGTAGACGGAGGGTGCATGACGCGAATGACTAGCCAGTCATGCCAGTAGGCCGTATACTGCCATATTGTTGAACTCCTATTTGAACCTATGATTACTAAATTATCCTTTTCTAGTTATCTAATGTCTAAATTATCCTTTATTTAATAAATTAACATTGAATGAAACCCTATTTGTAAAAGCACGATATAATGATTGTTAGATATTATGGGATTCTTATTGAAAGAACATTATTCTGTTTTAATCCATCGAAATTACTTTTATATTTAATAACTTTACTGAATAAAATAAAACCCTGTTTGTAAAATCATCATCTTAGTGAAACCCATTTTGCAAACGAAATTTGAATTTGAAGATAGAGCACAATGTATCGTGATAAATCGACATGCTAAAATCGCGAGTTTTTTTTTAAACATTAAAATAATGAATTCCCACTTACAATTGTTTTGATTTGGGTGCTAGGTGTGGGAAATCGCGGTGGGCGAGGCAGGACAGACATGGGTGTCGGGTAGGGTGGGCGGGGTTTGATGAGACCAATAGGAATATGGTTTATATTACGATGATACTCACGCACGTTTGCCAAGAAGAAGTGCGGTGCACACCAAATTACTCAGGTTTGAATTTACTGCATAATACTGCGAGGATAAGAATTTCCCCGCTTTCCATAGTGTAGGTCTATAGGCTATAGTCGCAAAACAATTTTCAGACATCATCAAGCAATCGTGTACGCTGGTTTTCGTTGGAAAATGTGAAAAAGGACTCACTTTTCAAGTAACGCCAACTTAAAGCATGTCTGAGAGCTGAACAGTCCTCTTGCTGATCACGACATAAACTGCGCGACTTGAAGTTCAAAGTTGCCTCTGCGTCACAGATAAACGAAACGCTTTATTCCTAACGCACCGTACGCGCGAAGATTATCTTTTGCTGCATGCGCATCTAACGTGTGTTTACGCGCTAAACGTTACACTTAAATTTGAAGGAATTTTCTCATTTAAAGCCAATTATCAGAGAAAGTAAGCCGGTGACCCCATTTTTTATTTCATCATTTAAAAGAATGTATAAAGGCGCAGCACATATTGAAAAAACAAAAAAAGTTATCGGGCAGATTTTCTGGAATCTTCCGTTAAAGTCGAATTTTTCCTCATTTCCCATAGAACCATGTAGTATTTATTGGAAAAAAACACCATTTTTGAAACGGATATAGCTAAAAAACTAAGCCCGTTACCCCATTTTTTTATTTTAGATTCGTGGTCAGCACCGTTGAGAATACCTAATATCAAATTTTCAAGAAAATTTCTACGTGAACTCTATGTGTCATGAAACCCCTTAAAACACATTTCATTTCAAACATACTTAAATTACATGCTTACTATCCTCGTTTCCATTTTATTTCGTACGCAGCCATCGCCTGTGGTATACCCGCTACGGTGCAGACGGACCGGCTTCATCCTCTCTTTGTTCTGACGCGTTGTCTCATCCAGAAACAGATTATTCATATCACAACTCTCTGATTTTGATCATAGATCCTTTGGTTTGATTATAAACTATTGTTTGATTGCCATTGATTATTTGTCATTTTGGTATACTTGATATTTTTGATATTTTTCATGTTCATCCCTATTTATTACCGTTTGGTTACATTTTGCTGTACAAGGTTTTGTGATATTTACATTGGTTTAATGCCTCTCTGCGCTTCTGACTGTCTGTCGCGTTGTCTAGAAACAGTATTCATATCACAACTCTTTGATACATACTTTTTTGATTGCTAATGATTTTTGCCATTTTGATATACTTCCCGATAGTTTGCTTGCATTTTTATATTTGTCATGTGTACATCACTTACTTGTTGTACATCCCTATTTTGAAAGACACTATCGGTCAGGGATAGCACTGGATCCAAAATGTGAGAGGTCCCATGACATTTTTCAGGACCCCGTAGGACTTCAAAAAACAAATTTAAGGGCCCCCCCCCCCCCCCCCCAAGAAAATGAGGGGTCCTGAAGTTTGCGTATTTAAAAAAATACTTTTTTACGGGCAGTTTTAATGGATTTATATTGTAAGCAAAGGATGGATATGTAATTTACAGAATTTCTTAAGGTTTCCATTTCCACACATCGTCAAATTTAACATGTTTAAGGGGTCCCCTCAATTTTGATCGGGACCCGCAAGTCTTTCCAATTTGAAACCTGACGCGTCACTATTAGAAAGTGAGAAGTCTAGGACGCGCAGACGCGTCAGAATGCGACCCCTGCTATCGGTTGTATTTTGCTCGGCAAGTTTTGTGATATTGGTTACTCTTTGTTTTCTCTGATGCAATGCTTTGACTCTCTGCGTTTCTGTCGCGTTGTCCCATTATGCACCACAAACGGGTGTTTCCATAAACTGAGGATTCACCGTCGGCTTTTCATTCGATATGCGATGTGTATCTTCTGGAAATCGCGATTTTAGATTGTTATTCAATCTTCTAAAACACCAGTTCCCCGCTGTTCCAGCAGTGGATCACAATTCACAACTCTGATGAAATCTGACTGATCAAGTCAGATGAAATGGTTTTTGGCGAGTAAATCTCGATTTATTCACCTCAATCACTGGTTTTGATGAACATCCGATAGTTAGTTTTTATAGAGTCCCACAATAGTTACATTCATACAATTATGTTTCTACATGATGTATGTTCAGTCCATGTACATCCTTATTCATACGATATTATCGTTGTATCGTTACAGTTTTGTTATATTAGTCACTCATTGTTTCTCTGATGCATGCTTGGTTAATGCCTTGCCTCTCTGCGTTGCTTGCTGTCGCGTTGTCTCACAATGCATCCAGAAACAGATGTTTCACATCACAACTCTTACTTTGGCCATTGTTTGGTTGCTATTGATTTTTGCCATTTTGATATGCTTGATTTTTTTTTACACCGACAGTCATAAGACCAGTTTATTTTCATTTTGATCGAACCATTGAATTTATATTTATAAATAGTTACATTCATACAATGTATCAGTCATAAGAACTATATATTTTTATTTAGATCAAACCATTGAATTCATATTTATAAATAGTTAAAATTCATTCAATGCGTAAAGCGTAAAAACAATGAACACATGCACTGTGTTTACAACGACAGTCATAAGAACTCTTTATTTTTATTTTTATCAAACAATTAAATTCACCGCACTTTGTTTTATATATTGACAGCTCAAACAAAAGTTATATTAACGTTATTATATTTTGTAAACTGAAAAGTAAACCGCTATAAGATCATGTATGTTAAGCAGCAATCATCGTCTTGTTTGTATTTATCGATATTATGAGTATAGCATAATGTTATAATGTTATGAGGACACAAAAAACCCAAGACCGAATAACGAATTGATGTGACGTCATTAAAGATTTAATTTCATCATACCTGATATAAATTAAATGTGGAGTGAGCAGCTACCATAAAGTTAAAATGATTAAATTAGGCCGATTTTTTTAAAAACACCCTGTTGCTATTGGGGTGTGCTCATTTAGACAGATACACAATAGTATACAGGATTAATTGCTCCGATGCAGCTATCTGTTCCACATTATATCCGTTCAATAATTCAACCGATATTACGTACACTATATAAGCAGTCAACTATATATGATCCAATCAGTTCTTTATGAAACATATTGCCAATGTATAATGTTGCAGATGGATGCCTTCAGTAGATAGCATGCATACATGCAATAATCATCCACATATATTGTAGTAGACATGCCTGTATAAAACCAATTACCCTCTATGATATATGTATACAGTGTATAGATGAGTAATTATGTGAAAATAATGAAAACATACCATATGTAAAAATATTGAAAATTTTGTAATATGAATATTACATAATGTTCAATAAATTTTAATATGAATATTATGTGAAAATATTGTGAAAATATTGAAATAATTGTGTGACTAAGATGTACGTATGAAAATAATAATTATGTATGTGAAGAGAGGATAATAAATACAAAAGATTTAAACAAATGTTGTAACTTGTGATCTTCAGAAAATAGAATATGAAAATTTATAAACTGATCCTCTATATAGGTAATGTAGTTTATCGCTAGATAGCAGACATGGTATAAAACAATTATCTTCTTCCGAAACAAAACAATTATCCTCTGAGTTAATAGAGTAAAAGAAAAAAGTAGATAGCAGTGAAATGAAATGAAAATAGGGGATGGACATAGGGCATGGGCATTTAGAAACTGATCCCCTCTGCAATATAATTTATCGCTATCTTTAGTGGATAGCAGATATAATTATATTCATACAAAATAATTACCTGCTGATACAGGCTGTCCCAAAATTATTAGTACCCATCGATGCCCAAAATTCAATCATTTTTGTCATCATCAAAATCAATAGGATTAGGTCCGCTATTTTTACATCATCTTTGTCATACTGTACTATTTTATTAGAATTTTAGATTATGAATATCGGATTTACCAAACTCAAGATACACTCCATTATGTAAAACATGGTGATTTTACCTTTTTGACAAAGTGCTAAAAAATGTGTGTGCTATTACAGCTTGTTTGAAAGAAACTTGTGTATTCTCATAATCTCTTGTCTACTCAATATAATCTTGTGTATCTTTCTGTTGTAACTGTTATTAGTTACAGGTGTTCAAATCATTAATAATCATATTCCTTAATTCAATTTAACGGGTAAAAGAAGTTTGTCACACTTGAGTGACCCCGTGCATTGTTTTATTTGACAAGTGTTTAGAGACTTCTAAATGAAGAGGTATTTGGTGAATCACCAGATTTCATTTTCACGTTGTATAATGGATTTCGTGAGATTTAACACTAAGGGACTATTATCATTTTCAGCAAATTTGTAGGAAATTGCATCCCCAATATGAAAAATAAGTATACGCCACTGCTAAGTACCCATGACCACGTATTTACCTGTTTAAATGTCCCTAAAGTTAAGCCTAAGAACTAGCTCATTATAGAAACAAAGCTTAGGGTCGCTCATGCGTGACGATCCATTTTTACTCTTCATGGTTTGAACAACAATATGATACAACAGCAGTTTAAAATAGAAAGGAACCAAAGCTATTAGCAGACAAGTGATTGAGAGAATATATTAGTTTCTTTCAAACAAGCTGTTTAAAACACGTTTTTTTTGCACTTTGCCAAAAAGGCGAAATCACCATGTTTTACACAATGGATTGTAACTTCAATAAAATAAGTCCGATATTCATGATCTAAAATTCTAATAAAAGGGTAGAGTATAGCAAATATGATAGAAAAACAACGGATCTAATCTCATTGATTTTGATGATGAAAACAATTATTGAACTTTGGGCATCGATGGGTACTAATCATTTTGGGACAGTCTGTATAATGTTGTAAATTGTTATCTTTAGTAGATAGTAGACAAGCACAAAAACAAAACAATTTTCCTCTGATACAATGTTGTAAATAGTTATCTTCAGAAAATAAGGCATGAACATTTAGAAACTGATCCTCTATGCAATATAATTATCGCTATCGTTAGTGGATATACAGCAGATATAATTATATTCATACAAAACAATTACCTGCTGATACAATGTTGTAAATTGTTATCTTCAGTAGATAGTAGACAAGCACAAAAACAAAACAATTATCCTCTGAGGTAATAGAGTAAAAAGGTAGATAGCAGTCAAATAAAACCATTTTCCTCTGATACAATGTTGTAAATAGTTATCTTCAGAAAATAGGGCATGAACATTGAGAAACTGATCCTCTATGCAATATCATTTATCGCTATCTTTAGTGGATATATACAGGGAGCTTATATAATGGGAGAGGACACTCCTCCCACAAAATTTCGCCTACTAAAACCAAATTCACGGGTGAAGCTTTTGTAGGAGGCGCACTATCATTGTCGTAGCTAACCAGACGACCTAAGACGTGGTTGATTTTATCGGCTGAAAACATGATTTGTGGCACAATAATAGTACACCAATGGTAAAAAAAACCTGATTGTGATTTAGAGTAGAACTGATTTGCTTTAATGATGGCAGAATTTAGTTCTTATATGACACGAAACATTCAGAATTGGTTATTTGAAATTAATTTACGTAGAACAAAAAACGAATATTAAATTGTGGATGGCTTCGTCTGGCAGTGACAGAGGAGGTGCGTGGCGTTATTTGCATTTTATGAATATTGTAATCAAATCAGTTAGGAAGGACGCCGGATCGCGACGATCACATGGTGTGAGGTCATGAATAGTCATGACTGAATATTCATTCACAACGAATTACGCTGTAACTTCCGGGTGAAGGTTTTATAGAGTGCGCTATACTGAACCAAATCTAAACAATGGGCAGATATGAATGTCATACGCCTGATATATAGCAGATATAATTATATTCATACAAAACAATTACCTGCTGATATAATGTTGTAAATTGTTATCTTTAGCTTTAGTAGATAGAAGACAAGCACAGAAACAAAACAATTATCCTCTGAGGTAATAGAGTAAAAAGGTAGATCGAAGTCAAATAAAACAATTACACTCTGATACAATGTTGTAAATAGTTATCTTCAGAAAATAGGGCATGAACATTTAGAAACTGATCCTCTATATAATTTATCGTTATCTTTAGCGGATAGCAGATATATTCATACAAAACAATTACCCGCTGATACATGGGAGCGAGGTGGCGCAGTCGGTTAGAGCGTCGTACACTGCTGTGCACCGTAGTTCTGTTGGTGGATCGTTTGTGAGTGAGAGTTCAAAAACGATACACCAACACAGCCTCGTCCCCCATGCCTCCTTCAGACCGTGCAGACTGAAGGTGGCATGTTTCATGGCGCATCGTGCTTCGGAAGGTACGTAGAAATGTTGGTCCCGTGTATCGGAAGAGCTATCCCCGAGCACGTTAAAAGGTCACAGACTCCTTCGTAAAGAGTAGGGGATCATCCCGGTCTGTGTCTGTACATCAGTTCTAGGTCATGACAGGAGCGTCCGTATTCGTACACGCGGCCAGGGATAAAGCTTGTACAAGCCTGTACAAGCTGAACTAATCCTGTCACCACCACGCACAAGGACCATCTGATCCTGCGTGCCGTGGACACGAGAAGAAGAAGACCCGCTGATACAATGTTGTAAATTGCTGTCTTCAGTAGATAGCAGACATGCTCAAATATAATACAATTATCCTCTGAGATAATAGAGTAAAAAGGTAGATAGCAGTCAAATAAAACAATACTCTGATACAATGTTGTAAATTGTTATCTTCAGAAAATAGGGCATGAACATTTAGAAGCTGATCCTCTATATAATTTATCGTTATCTCTAGTGGATAGCAGATATACAGGGTGAGTCAAAAAAAAGTGTACCCTAATTGAAAAAATCAAAAAAAATATTGTTGACCACAAAATCAAGGCAAACAAAACTTTAAATGATTGCGCCATTTCTTTGCTACCATCTGGAAAAAAAATCGCGCTATTTGATGATACCGTTAAGTAAATATGACTATTTCTGTACAGGAGCTGTTTTTTCACCTAAAACACGGTTTTTAATTTCAAGCTTAACGAGCTTAATAATGTTTACTAGGATTGATTATGATGTAAAGCATTACACATCTTGTTTATTAAAAGAATTAAGTAGACAATAGACTTGTTCAAAATTGTCTCCAATAGATTAAAACAATAGACAGCTTTAAGGCCTATTTATGACACAATTATCACACTTTAATCATTTCATAACAAAGGAATTGATCCTTTCGCTGTCGGTATTGTAATTTTTTATTGGTCGTATCTTATGAAATATAATGGTCAAGATCTGGAAAGCGTGTTCGGACGTTAAATTGGTCACTTTTATTCAAAACAGCGTAAAACAAGTTTCCCTCAACCAATCTAAACCAGATAAAATTCATATTAAAGCTAATTAATTTGTCCTTATACCGCAGAATATTGTTTTGAAAACGAACGAACACTTTTTCTAAAAATAATCGCTGAAGTTGAGTACACTTTTTTTTTGACTCACCCTGTATTCATACAAAACATTACCCGCTGATACAATGTTGTAAATCGCTTTCTTCAGTAGATAACAGAACTGCTCAGAAACAAAACAACTACCCTCTGATACAATGTTGTAATTGCTATCTTCAGTAGATAACAGAACTGCTCAGAAACAAAACAATTATTCTCTGATACAATGTTGTAAATCGCTGTCTTCAGTAGGTAAAAGAACTGCTCAAAAAACACTTTTGAGAGTTGACAACCAGAAAGACGTAACTCTTGTTTTTTTGTCATTTGAGTTATTGGTACCAAAAATATCATCGTCGTCAAAAGATCGCTATATACGGAAAGATTTACCGAATACTCAAAAATAGCCCCATTTTGAGTTAAAAGCACAGTTTATTTGTACACACAACTCGAAGGAATACAATATATTAAAACTCATTTATCTCAGAATGTCCTTTTTAAGTCTTTCTTCTGGTTGTCAACCCTCGAATTACCCTCTGAATCTTAAGTGGGTAGCAGTCATATTAAACAAATTCCCTCTGATACAATGTTGTAAATTATTATCTTCTGTAAATCGTAGACATGAACTTAATATACTGATCATATTGGTAATATAATGTATCGCTATCTTCAGTATATAGCAGACATGCCTCAGAAGCCGGTAAATGAAACAATTAAAGGCTTCAAAAAAGCTGACGAGTTTGACATTTAAATTCAGATTCTGGTGGCTGTATTCAGATTTTGGACCGATAACATGGTACTGGATCATTAACGGATTAAAGCTATGCTATAACCATGATGATAACGAATGGTCCTTGACCATATCTTGGGCCAAAATCGAAGAACGAAAGCTATAGTCTGTGCGGCTTTTTACGCGTATTTAAAGCCAGTATTTGTGCTTTTATGCATATTTAAAGTCAGTTTTTGTACCCAGATGTCTGTAAAATGTATATGAGATCTTCTTGATACGAAAATATAAACATATATATTTTTCTTATTGTTGAGAAATGGTTAAAGTAAGATCTCAAAACTTGTAGAGATGTGGAAAGCTTTATCATTTCGTAATACTAGTCATGACTGTGTTCGAGTACACTGGTTCCCTGAGCCCTTTGCTCCGATCCGGAGAAATGGTTAGTGTCGGGCCATGTGTAGACTGAATCCATCAGTCTCCTAACATGGCGCACGGACGCGAAGCCAACAAGGCCAACGCATGCGCACAAAAGATAATGAGGCCGACGTTGGGGGACTGGTGGAGATAGTCTAGGCCATGTGTGGGAAGACCATCAGCGCAGGGAACCAGCGTAGTGTTCGAGTAGCTACGTAACTAAAGATACTTTTTACAGAAAGCTGAGAATTTTTGAAATTTTAACACTGAATTCGCGCGATTTGGTGTGTACTTTATTTGTAAATTTCATTTACAGTTTTACTTATATTATCACCGGTTGTAGGCCTACACACGCATCCATTCCACACCCACATTGATTGATTTCATTTGGGGGCAAGCGGGAGGGGCAAGGGTTCCAAGTGGGGTTGCTGGTTACGCCACTGGAGTGGTGTGTCCAGGAGATGGCTCAGCAGGCCATGCCACCCCCGGCATTGACGGAAGAGTAAAATAGGAGGAAGAGGAGAAGAAGGAGGAAGAGGAGAAGGAGGTATGGAAGGAGGAGGAAGAGTAGTGGCATATGCGGTTTAACGGTGGTGGTTACGGGTTCACGTTCCCTTATTCCCCGCGCGATTTTTCTACATGTTTCATCATAATATAATGGGTCTCGAGCCACACCAAATTTCTTAAATTATGTGGAGGGCGTTTATACCGAACATTTTTAGTCAGTCCCTGTTTTTCGCGGTTACCGCGTATAAGAAGCAAAAGTCAACAAATTAGAGGCCACAAATTTCTGTTAAAGGAGGTGTCCCGCAGACATAAAAGTGTGCATTATATGTTAGAAAAATAACTATCGAGCCCAACTTTTGTAATTATATAGAACAAAACACCACACTTATGACAAAAACAAATAAAAAACGCAATCTCTCAACATGCACTTTTTAAAATTCGCGGCGATCGAAAGTCCCAGTGTCGATGATGTCATAGTTATACAATGCACATGCGCAAATTTGAGCACCGATACCCATGACGTCATCGACACCGGGACTTTCGATCGCCGCGAATTTTAAAAATTGCATGTTGAGTGATGGCAGTTTTTATTCATTTTTGTGACTAGTATGGTGTTTTGTTCTATATAATAACGTAATTTCAGCTCGATAATTAGTTGTTTAACAAATAATGCTCAATGTTGTGCTTGCGGGACCCGTCCTTTAATTGCCCAAACAGGTGGTTTTATTACCAGCTATTGTTGCCAGACACCAGGGTTACAAGATAAAGACACGGACGCAAAGAATCATGTGGAGCGTAATCTGCAGCACATACCAGAAGTGCATTTAATAATATTATCACTAAACCATTGATTGGTATGCACATTCAATTTTATATTTCAAATGTAATTCATGACATTTTTATAATAAGTATAATTAGACGATAAGCTAACTCAATTGTGTCCATAGATTTAAATTTTGTAGTGACACATATTAGCACATTTTCAATGTACCTTAATATTTTGACAAAAAATAGATCCTGAGCGGCGGAATAACCCCTCGTCTCAATTTTTCTCCCTAGAATATGACTCTATGGGAACCTAAATTTGTCATACGAGGCTAACATTGACTGAACAATTGTAAACTTCATTGATTGACATCACATTTAATTTCATAATCAACATAATTCTGAGCCTACAGTGCAACTTACCATAAACGCCCTTTATTTCAATTGGTTATACACCACCTCCTTTTGGTCCATAAAAAATGAAAATTAAACCAATTCAGTATGTGATCCAAATGCTTTTAAATAAATCAAGTTCAAATAAATAATTTACTCTCCGTATGTGAGTTTTAATGTTGTTATACATTTGTAATTGGTCCTTGCTTCAGTACCCACCATTCACAACTGTATACAGTATAGGGCCAACCATCTAGAAGCTAGCTTTTAACCGACCTTGATTTCACAGCTGAGTACACATCTCCAACCTAAAGAGATGTCAAGAAGCACATACTGGGGAGCTGGTCCATGAAACCACACACACCCTTTGTATGTATCACTGTGCATGACTGCACACATAATGGCATGTGCAGTGCTAACGCGGTAGATTTAAATGCACGTTCCCTGTGGTTATGCCTGGTGAATCATTTGTTTGCATACAAATAAAGCTAAGAGGGCGTGTAGAATGCATACTCATTGCTTAAATATGTGCAGTTTAAAAACAAAAACAAAATCATAAAATGTTCTCATACCATTTTGTTGTGTATGTCTTACGCTTTAATTTGATAGGTCACAAACCCATATTAAAGGTATGGTTATGTTCAAATTAAGTCTCGAACATAGGTACTTAATTATGCAAATATTTAAATAAAGAGAAAAATACAAAGAAATGTTTTAATTTGCTCATACAAAAATGTCGGAATTAAGAATATGCACATTGTATTTTATTCCCAGGCTTCCATGATGTACACATCTTTAGATAAAAAGTCAAATGTGTTTTGGACTAGACGCTAATTAAATATGCATAACATATGCAAATGAGCTTAATTAGCAAAATAGTTGTAATACAAATTTGCGTTGAGGCTTTGATGTCATGTGTCTTCAAACTTGACTTAATTGGAAGAAAAGTGTTGTTGTTATTGTCATGTAAGTGATGTTGGTTAAAACGGGCATTTATGGTAAGTTGCACTGTATTGGACAAGATAGATCCTGGGCGGCGGACTAACCCCTCGTCCCAATTTTCTCCCTAGAGTTCTATCTCTATGGGAACCTAATTTTGTCATACGAGGCTAACCTTATTATTTAATAACAAAGCCTGGGAAGCGGGAACGCGAAGCCAAACCCCTCTCCCAGGGAATTAAGGTAGTGGTTATTAATAAATGTTGTCAAATGTATATTGTTCTTGAAAAAGCAAATGTGAAATGGACAAAAAAGAATGATGATGTGACTCGGGTAATCAAAAAGGTGTATAGCAAACTGCTAACCCAGACGGGTATTAAAACAAACAGTGAAACCAAAGGTCTTACACCAACCACTTGTAATAAGGGTGGGATGGTGGGGAATTTTTCTCTAACCCTTCTGGTATGATTGCAGAAAAACAATAATGACCTACAAAAGAGGACCAAGGAAATAGGGCTGTGTTGAGCCCGATACGCCCGGCTGAACAACAAAGCAAAAAAGCGCGGGACTGCAAATCCGAACTTTGGATTGGTCCAAGGGAAAAAGACAGAGGCCGTCTGAAAAGCCAGGGGGAAAAACGCGCTGGCAACCCTGGTGCTTTGAACAACCTAGAATTATGTTAGACAGGCAAAATAATTCTTTTATTATCCAAAATAGTTTTGACTATGTGCAGCATGTTGCAGCATGATGAAATACCCGTGCGATTGAATAGCTGTCTTTTCACAGATCTCCCCAGGCCTTTAGTAACACCTTCCATACTGCTATTAGTTTTACCATGTACAAAACAGATTTTTATCTCAAGGGTTACTGAATTAATACTAGGCATATTTGCACTTATTTTAATGCATTTCCTATGGTGATTCTAAATATGGTGTTCAAATTCAATGTGTGAAATTTTAGAACTGTCATCTATAGCTGCAGACCATTGCGCGTGGTCACATTTCTTAAGTTGGGACCCTAAAAAGGGTGGATTTGTCACATTTTCCCGCTTATTTGCCATTCAAATGCTAATATTTTTCAAACCATACATCACAATTGAGTATATATAGTCTCATTTGGATGATAATTTATTGCTTTAATAGTACCTAAAAGAAAAATGTATAAATCAAGTTGAGATTAATTACTATAACTCGTTAATTACAATTAGTCAAGGTGGAGGCGGGTGAGGATGCACGCGGGTGAGGATGCACACTATGTATTACCAATGGGATGGGCAACATTTTTTGCTTATTTGCCATTCAAATGCTTATATTTTTCAAACCATACATCACAATTGAGTATATTTAGTCTCATTTGGAAGATAATTTATTACTTTAATAGTATCTATAAGAAAAATGTATAAATCAAGGTGAGATTAATTACTATAACTCGTTAATTACAATTAGTCAGGGTGGAGGCGGGTGAGGATGCATGCGTGTGAGGATGCATGCTATGTATTTCCAATGGGATGGGCAAAATAAATGATTAAACCTTGTGTATATAAGTTCATTGAATTATTATTTTGTGTGATTAGTATCATTATTGTAATTACCAAACCTTAATTAGTGTTAATTACATCCCCAATTAATTAACATTACTAATTAATTACATACAACAAATACCATCTGAAAATGTATCAACGGCAGATTATTACCCATTTCAAATGGTAACGGGGGGGGGGGACAATATCTCTGCAGTGTTTTAATGAAGTTTGACCTGATGTTGAATGTTTCTTAATATTTTAGATACTCTTTGCTAATTATATTGATACTAATTATCTAGGAAGTGCTTATTTTATCCACCAAATCCGCACAATAATATCACCTTTTAGTGTCTAGGATTAACATGTCCATCGCCGTCACCCTACTAGTATATCATTTTCAAATTGTTCAATATCCAATGCTGATTTCTATAGATCAACAGTTTTAACTATGTATGTTAGCAAGATGTCAGTGCAATTAATGCCAGGCATAAACATTGTAATCAATTCATAATACAGAAATGAGGTTGTAAGTAATCAGCCGAATTTGTTTTCTTCATTTTTGGACACCCTGTATAATAAAATTTGAATGAATTGTACCTTTCTACCAGAAAGGTATGTTCATAAACTTCATTAAAGTGTTTCTTTTAAACAAACAGCATTTATATACATTTTTGTCACACTGTCCACACAGAATATATAGTTTTTTTATGTGAAAATTGACACATTTTGATCACCCTGTATTTTCGTTTGACAATCAATTAACCCCTACAAATAATATATGACCGGAAGGGCATTGCCTTTGGCTTCTCAAATATGGGGTTCAATATTTATTTCAATACAATATGTTTAAATTAGGAAGCATTACATTTCATAGTAATATTTCTTTTGTTACACCCTATATATTTCCTAAGTCACCCTGTATACTGGAACAAACACTTGATATTCACAATCCTTGGTATCTCAGCTTTCTAACAATGTATAATTTTGCACACTTTGGATTTATACTTTTTGAGTTATAAGGCTTAGAGCATTATCACATGTAATTTTTGTCAAATGTATTAATGTGACGCAATAGGGTCCCAACTTAATAAATGTGACCACCTGTCAACGATACAAATTTTCCTGCCAAAGTTTATTATAACTCCAAGTGCTACCTGATCTATACATTATATGTGTATATTATGAGGTGATTTACTACGGCGATTTTACATAGGAATTCTGACTTGCTCGATAAAATCATGAATTGAAATGCTTTTAAATCATGAATCTTAATAGGAAACATGAATGTATTGGTATAAAATGTACAATGACCATAATGAACTGGTAATTGGATCTGATGGCTTATTACTTTGTTGACAACTTGTAAGTGGTTAGTTGTGGATGTTTGAGTTTCGGGTTATATATAATATGATAATAATTCCTGGGTTGATTTAATGACATGTCAATATGGATAACCATGATAGCGGAATGCAATTTTTAATTAGTATAGCAATTCATGGACTAACGTTTTATACCAAATACAATGTCATACATACCTAGATTGCTCTTCAGTACTAGAGTGGTAGCATAATGTTCCAGTATCGACCGATACGGGAACTTGTATGTTCCAGTATTGATTGATACTGGTATACCAGTAAAGTACACCTTTTTTTGTTGTTCAAAGTTTAAGTTGCATCTCAAATGGTTCTTATTTTAGGGACCGTTCATTATTTATGGTGGAGGGCGGTTGGGTAAACTATAGGGGGTGGTCATGTAACTTTCATATGTTGAAATAGGGGGCGTTATGTAACTTTTTATTCTTGAACAGGGGGGGTTGTGTAACTTTGTTTAAACTATAAAGATGGTGGTGATTGGAGTGATTTTAGAGGCTATTTTGGAGTGTAAATGCCATTTTGTCTGCGCTTCGCGCATATTTTCTTAAACCCTATCGACTTCAAAAACTTTTACTATGAGACGACTTCTGGACAGCAAATCGACGATATGGTGGAAAAACATCTATATAATCATCAACGGTTGAGACATTAGAGCCACAGGGTGTATAATGTTACAAAATCCAATTTCATGATTTAAAAATGTGATTTATTGCATGCTTTTCACCTCATCTCTGCTTTGCACCAATGCTCACTAAAGTAGAACATTTCACTGGATTATACGTTTCTGCTCAGAATGTTCTAACTTTGTTCGGGTTATAAAGACTCACAAAACCACCCAAAATGTATAAATATGAAAAAAATCCAACTCGCTACGCTCGCCATTACTAATTTCACATAATAAAAAGGGGCATCATAAAATTATTGGCCGTTCAGATAGGGCCCAAACAAAATTTGCCAACGTATCCATGAACAAAATTCCAAAGGTAAAGACAGCCCCTTAAGTATGTGACAAGTTATTTTTTTCGGGAGGGGGGGGGTGTAAAAAGCTACTGGTTAGCAGGGGGGTCATGTAATTTTCAGTTTCAGCTGTAGGGGGGGGGTTAGGTAATTTAAACATACGAGTCTCGAATTTGTCCCAACCCCGCCCCCCCCCCCCCCTACATAATAAATAATGAACGGTCCCTTAGATGCACAAGGTGATGACATGACATTTCTCCATTTGAGTGGTTAACCACGTTTGGCAGTTTTTATTCACTACATTTTGGCCTGTATGCTGTATGTACATGTATAACGTCTAAATGGAACATATCTTGTACACATTTATTGACACAGAATACACAATCATTTATAATCATATATAGTGTTTTCCCCACATATCATTTTATTGTAATGTAATAATGTTAGTATTTTATACAAGGATTGTTCAATTAGTTCTTATATTAGCCAATTGAAAGTGCTGATGATTTTAGAAAATTTTAAGAGATAAGACATATACATATATACATATCGGTTAAGTATTACCATTCAAAATGTGAAGAGGTGTTTTGCAAAAGGGCCTTCATCCACTTTGGCTCTTATTGAGAAAAAGTCAAAAAACTGTTTCTAAATATTCAAGTTGAGCAATTGAAAAACTGAATGAATTATGAAAGAGGTACACTACATACTAATTTAAATTGACATAAATTTCAAATGTGCTAGTTTTCAATTTTTTTAAAATCATGTTTACATTTTTAGAAAATTTGGATGTAGGCCCTTTTGCAACAAAACTCCATCTGTTTGTACATACAGAAAAATCAAAACAAAAAAAATCATTTATTTTAATCATTTAAAAAAAATAAGTTTGATATAGAAATGTATAGGTCACAATCATATGTTTCTAGGAAATAACATCATTTTTTTCAAAAAGACCTACATCTCATTGTAAACAGCCATTGAAGTTGTTGTTTTGTTGCAAAAGGGCCTGTATCCCGATTTAATTCTGGATACAGGCCCTTTTGCAACAAAACAACAATTTCAATGGCTGTTTACAATGAGATGTAGGTATTTTTGAAAAAAATGACTTTGTTTCCTTGAAACATATGATTTTTACCTATACATTTCTACATCAAACTCATTTTTGAAAAAATGCACCATAGCCCTTTTGCAACAAAGCTCTTCATGTATAGATATATATATTTTACATACTGCATTATAAATATAAATATGACTGATTTGTCAGAACAGGTCAACCATCAACCCATCAAGTTCGATGCTCTCCTAGGGGAACACTGCATATTGTAAGTAGGATGGAACTGTGAGAGCTTCAATTGTTACACATGACTATGGAGGGATTGGATTTAAAGTCTATCCAATTAGAGATGATTTTCTATTAATTGTATTATTATTTATTTTTTTATTTTTTTATTTATGCTTTCTTTATTGAGGGTAATATGCTTCAGTGACTTGTACTGCTTTCCAAGCAGGCCCTCATTTCGATAGATAAATACATACAAATAACAAATGTTACAGTGTTTAAAATATAATACAAATTATAATACAAATTATGATATTATTCAATTATGATACAGTGGAAATATAGGATTTGAATTGACCGAGTGACAAATGTTCTAAATCAATACGAATAGATGGTGATAAATTGTTCCACAGATGGCTAGATCTGAAGAAAAAAAGTGCGCCTACCAGAA
Organism: Ophiura sarsii; assembly: GCA_035610835.1. Taxonomy (NCBI): domain Eukaryota; kingdom Metazoa; phylum Echinodermata; class Ophiuroidea; order Amphilepidida; family Ophiuridae; genus Ophiura; species Ophiura sarsii. The sequence continues at coordinate 82,360,539 of CM069441.1, read as the reverse complement.
TTTGAGTTGAATTTAGGAATGATTAAAGTATTGACCATCTGATTGACTATCACGAAGGTTTCATATGAAAATCGACTCTTTTTTTAGATTTGGAGTTTTTCTTTTGTTCATATTCATTTAATGTTTTTGATTATTTTTTTGCCAACTTTTTGAGATATTTTTAAAAATTTGGATGTTTGGAATTCCAGATTCCAGATTACCCCGGGGCAGGCGCGTAGCCAGCATTGTCATTCCGGGGTGGCAAACATCAATATCGTCCCTATTTTTAAGTATTTTCATAAAAGGTTGCCCCAATTCTTTTTCTAGTCACTTACCTCGTGAATTTCACGTAAGTGGTGGTGGTGGTGGGGGGGGGGGTCAAAAAATTTCGCACAGTCCAAAAAAAATTAAAAATCGCACAGTCAAACGGGGACAGAAAACGGGGCCAACATATCTTTGGTCCGAGTGTACGGTGTGCAATGGATTGGAAGTAAGCGTCCCCGTTTTACAGATACCCCCGGGATAATCTGGAAAACAGGGACGCGACCCCGTTTTCGTGTGTCCCCGTTTTCTGTCCCCGTTTTCCGTCCCCGTTTTCTAGGCACCCGAAATATCCTCGTCAAGTGTATGTACGCATACCGGTGAAATATCCCCGAGTCAAGTGTATGTACGCATACCGGTGAAATATCCCCGAGTCAAGTGTATGTACACATACCGGTGAAATATCCCCGAGTCAAGTGTATGTACGCATACCGGTGAAATATCCCCGAGTCAAGTGTATGTACGCATACCGGTGAAATATCCCCGAGTCAAGTGTATGTACGCATACCGGTGAAATATCCCCGAGTCAAGTGTATGTTCGCATACCGGTGAAATATCCTCTAGTCAAGTGTATGTACGCATACCAGTGAAATATCCCTGAGTCAAGTGCATGTGCGCATACCGGTGAAATATTTCAAGAGTCAATAAGTGTTCATTAATCAAATGTTAAGCGTTAAAAGCGTGTCATAAACAAAGTCAGTAAGTGTTTATTAATTAAATATTGGTGATCAAAGCGTGTCTTAAATATTCATAAATCCATCGTCCATTTCGTGGCCCCAATAACGCTTCAGTATGTTCACCAAAATGTTGAATAAATGTTTTTAAAACATTGGCAAAAATGTTTTTTTGAAAATGTTTTCCCGACTAAATCCTAACCATACATTTTGACGTCATATAAACATTTTCAAATAACATTCTCATGATGTTTTGGCCAATGTTCAAACAACATTTATAAAACATTTTTATGTCTTTTCCTCACAATATGCACTCAAAAGATGCAAGCTCTGAGCATATCACTAAATGAACTGAAGTGTTTAGTACAATATCTAGTTTAGAGCAAATAAAAAGTGGAGCTGCATACATTATATGAAGAGCTTTTTTGCATAAGGGCTTACAGACCACTCCTACATGTTACTCATTTTATATTATTTATTAATCAAATTATTGTATGGCTGTCTTCATGACTTGGATTAGTGCATACATGCGCGCCAATTGTTATACACACCAACAATACAAGCCACATTCCACATAATGCAAAATTAGTAACAGGTAGAAGTGGATGTATAGTCGAGTTGCAGGCAACCTTAACCGTGACGTGACTTACATCTGCGATTTTATTGCATTATATGTTAGCTTGGAGGATGTAGATTACAAATCCGCCGGGTGCCAAAATTCTACTTTTGGGCAAAAAGAATTATGACCTCATTTGACCTTTCTGCTTTATCCAATTGTTTGAAATTTAAGTGTTTATCATTATTATGCATAAACATATCATGTATGGTATCAAATTAAAGCTGATAAACCATATAACACGTTGGTATAGGCTCCATGCCAAATATACGTAGCAGCAATCCATTAAAGGTCATTAAAGGTCATATAAAGTATTTGACCATGTACTTTTATACAACCAATTGAAATAGCGTGAATGAAGTAGTTCCAATCTAAAATATGCTTCCATCTTATGGTTTCTAATACTTTATAGTGTTTAGATTACAAAACCAATGGGTGCCTAAATTCATTATTTGCATAAATTCCGTGACGCCTTATTTCTCTCGAATGCTTTTCAATTCAGGAAATTCACGTGTGTAATGCATTTTGACAAACTATAGCATGAGTAATGTCAAATTGCATATAATATCTAACAAAAAATCATTTGCTTGATCCTCGCGTTTATTTAATTAAGTTTCGCTCGTCATAGATTCTGCTAGAATCATGCTTATAGGCCATCATCAATTGTTATTAAAATACATATTAATGTACATCATGTATACATATGGATATATTGTTATTCAATAGACGACCTTTAATTTCAAGGTGAAGCTCATTTAAGCCAATTTCAAATTACTCCTCGTCATTATTCTCCCCCTCTTTGTCATCCATATCAGCGTTGGAAGTATTGTGATGCAATGTATTGATATTCATGCATTTCTCGTCAGCCTTGCAATGACAATAGGGGGTACAAGAGAGTGAAGCTAACCTACAGCTGCAGTTCCCTCTTGAACACGGTGTTTCCGATTTGCAGCCACATGCAACTAGTTTCAATATGCTAGGTGGTGCGACGGAGCTTTGGCCATAATCAGGGACTGGGATACCATTTTCCATTCTCCAACCAAACTTGGATACATCCATCAATGGTGGGTCGGTGCGATCCGACCCAAGACGCCAAGTCACCTGAATGCCAAAAACGAGCCAATGGAAACAAGCCTCGAGAGTATGTGCTTACAGGTAATACACTTCTTCCAGCAAAAGATGATATGATGAAAAGTAGCAAGAACAATAAGGCATTGATCAAGTTTCTCTGTGACACTGACAGCTGCAATGACCATCTGCGACTGATTGGAGAAGACTCAACATACCATCATGAGGAAGCAGATGTTCAGATAATAAGTCATCTTCTTGAACTCTTTCCGGAGAAAAGTCACATCCAAGTGTTAGCAGACGATACAGACATCTTTGTTCTTCTTGTTTTCTTCTGCTGGATCCACATGCCACCTGTACAGATATCTATGAAGATGTATAGTGGTCAGACAATAGACATCAATGCATCTTCCTTGACTTGAAGTTAGGAGTTAAGTGTACAAATCTGCTGGCAGCCCATGCACTTTCCGGTTGCGATAAATCTACTGCTAAAGCCAGACTGCGACATCTCTGCTTTTTCAGATCCAGAATCATCTGAGGATATAATATGGTTAAAAGCTGGTCTGGCGTTTATAATCCGGTTGTATGGTGGTAATATACCATCCAATCTCAACAGTTTGCGATTCGAGCTTTTCAGCAATAAATTTGACATACCAAAAATCAAATCTCTACCACCGACCGACAAAGCAGCCAGACAACATGTTAAATGCGCCCGTCACCAAGTTATGGTATGGAGAGCGGCGGATCGCACTGACCCACTATTGATGGATGTATCCAAGTTTGGTTGGAAAATGGTATCCCAGTCCCTGATTATGGCCAAAGCTCCGTCGCACCACCTAGCATATTGAAACTAGTTGCCTGTGGCTGCAAATCGGATGCACCGTGTTCAATAGGGAACTGCAGCTGTAGGTTAGCTTCACTCTCGTGTACCACCTATTGTCATTGCAAGGCTGACGAGAAATGCATGAATATCAATACATTGTATGAATATCAATACATTGTATCACAATACTTCCAACGCTGATATGGATGACAAAGATGGAGAGAATAATGACGAGGAGTAATGGGTTTGAAATTGGCTTAAGTGAGCTTCACCTTTAAATTAAAGGTCGTCTGTTGAATAACAATATATCCATATGTATACTTGCACATGATGTACATTAATATGTATTTTATTAGATATTACATGCAATTTGACATCACTCATGCTATAGTTTGTCAAAATGCATTACACACGTGAATTTCTTGAATTGAAAAGCATTTGAGAGAAATAAGGCGTCACGGAATTTATGCAAATAATGAGTTTAGGCACCCATTGGTTTTGTTATCTAGACACTATAAAGTATTAGAAAACATAAGATGGAAGCATATTTTTAGATTGGAACTACTTCATACACGCTATTTCAATTGGTTGTATAAAAGTACATGGTCAAATACTTGATATGACCTTTAATGACCTTTAATGGATTACTGCTACGTATAGTTGGCATGGAGCCTATACCAACATGTTATATGGGTTATCAGCTTTAATTTGATACCATACATGATATGTTTGTTCATATTTGAAAAAGCAAACTTAATTTCAAACAATTGTTAAAAGTCTGAAAGGTCAAATGAGGTCATAATATTTTTTGCCCAAGTGTAGAATTTTGGCACCCGGCGGAATTTTGATCTACATACTCTAGGCTATCATATAAAGCAATACAATCGCAGATGTAGGGGAGATGCGGGAGAGTTGAGCCACCGGGAGAGTTGAACCACCCCCTATAACTCGAAAAGTAGTAACTTACTAAAATTTATATTGGCATATATTGTTATATAGCATCAATACGACATTCTTAGTGTTAAACTCTACTGTCATGTGTGCTCAGTATCAAAGATACCTAAACAAAATCTTTTTTTTTTCACTTTTGAGTGAAAAATAGAAAAATAAATGTTTTGTCTTTTTTCCCATAGCAAGACTTAGAATATAATAGCGGTAATTTGTTTATTGAAGGGGGTATATATGACCATTATTTTAGAGAACTATTGTAAACTGCCAAAAGTTCTACACCAGACAGGATTGGGTTATTTACAAAATGGTCACCATGAGGAGAGTTGAGCCATTAGTCATGGGGAGAGTTGAGCATAGGGAAAACATGTAGTAACATTTTGATTTTTTGACTAAAGGTGAAAATTGTATAATAAATGAGAGAAAATGTTATTTTGTGCCATGATAATAACAATTGAGCACCATATTTACTTTAACGATTAATACATCAAAAGTTGAAAAAATATGATTTTGGTTTTTTTCACCAGCCATTGACTTATCATGCTGGCTCAACTCTCCTGTAATGGTGGCTCAACTCTCCTATACTGTAGGGAGAGTTGAGCCACTTCACCAATTTGTTTCAAACCTTTTGTATAAATAAGCCTTAACTGCTATCCCAACTGTTATTGTTTCACAACGAAAACAACACTCTAAAGTTTATCTTACACTATTTTTTTACAGGTTTGTGCTTTTCTTCCGCATATGGTGACACAAAATATAAAAAATGGCTCAACTCTCCCGCATCTCCCCTAAGCCATGTCACGGTTAAGGCCAAATATCGGCCGCTGCAACTCGACTAGTAGGCCCTTTTGCAACACAGTTCTTATATTAGTCGAGAAACGACTAATATACTGTATTATATTAGTCGAGAAACGACTAATATACTGTATTCGTCCTGTTTCTTTCTTCTTTCTTCTTCTTCCGCCATGGGACCTATAGCTCCGTAACCATTGAGCCGATTTTGACCATATTTGGTCATAAGTACCCTTATGTGCACCACTACTCAGGTTGTAAAGCATAAGGGGTCAAAGGTCACACAAGGGTAACTAGGGGTCAAAACGTGATTTTCACTTAAAACGCATTTGCAATTTATTGAAATGACCTAGGATCGTGAGAATTGGCCAACATATTCCTTTTGACCGTACGCATGTACAATAGATCGGTTTTTAAAATCAAAAAATATTTGGGGTCACTAGGGGTCAAAATGTAAATTTTACTCCATTCACTCAAAACCCTACTTGTCCGAGGAAAAATAACTGATGATACTCAGAATTTATCAAAAGATTCCTTGGATCATTGTCCATATAGGGTGCTTCTGCACTAAAAGTGACATGTCACACAGGGTCACTAGAGGTCATTGAACTTTACAGGTGAAAATCTTAAGACATGCTCCGATTTTAACAAAACTACTTTTTACTTGCGCGCATTGATAAGCCAAGAAAAAAAGTCAATCATAAGTTTGGGGTCAAAGGTCAAGAAAAGGTCACTAGGGGTCAAAATGTAAATGTCCCTAAATCTAGAATGATTGCCGTGTCCAGCACTGGCATGTTGAGGTAATATCCGTATAATGTCATATACGGCATTCCATCAAAAAAATTGTAATAGAAGTACGAATTAATGCAAAAAAATTAATATCACAAAGCGGAAATGGAGTTAGATTTCCATTCAAACATCTTCGGACTCAGTACTACAAAAGACATAAGTAGTGACAGAATCAACAAATCATATAAAGGATTAACAAATTATTTGAGAAAAAGGGATGCACATATAATCTTTTCTCATCATAAAAACGTGCCAAACTATGGCACGCCCCAGAGGACAAAAACGTGTTGAGACTAATATATATTCGTGATCTATGATCACAGTTCATATCTCTTTCTTCAGCCATGGGACCTATAGCTCCGTAACCATTGACCCGAATTTGACCATATTTAGTCATAAGAACCCTTATGTGCACCACTACTCAAGTTGTAAAGCATAAGGGGTCAAAGGTCACACAAGGGTAACTAGGGGGTCAAAACGTGATTTTCACTAAAGACGCATTTGCAATTTAGTGAAATGACCTATGATCGTCAGATATAGTCAACATATTCCTTTTGACCGTACGCATGTATAATAGTTAGGTTTTTTAAATCGAAAAAATGTTTGGGGTCACTAGAAGTCAAAATGTAAATTTTAACTCATTCACTCAAAATGCTACTTGTCCGAGAGCAAATGACTGATGATACTCAAAATTGGTCAAAAGATTCCTTCGATCCATGTTCATATAGGGTGCTTCTCCACTAAAAGTGACATTTCAAACGGGGTCACTAGGGGTCATTGAACTATACAAGTGTAAAACTGAAGACATGCTCTGATTTTGACCGGACTACTTTTTTCTTGTGCGTATTGATAAGCCAAGAAAAAAAGTCAATTATAAGTTTGGGGTCAATGGTCAAGAAAATGTCGTAGGGGTCAAAATGTAATTTTTCACTCCATTCACTCAAATTACTACTTGTCCGAGAGGAAATGACTGATGATTGTCAGAATTGGTTAAAAGATTCCTCGTATCAATGTTCATATAGGGTGCTCCTTCACTAAAAGTGACATGTCACACAGGGTGACTAGGGGTGATTGAACAATACAGGTGTAAAACTGAAGACATGCTCAGATTTTAACCGGACTACTTTTTTCTTGTGCGCATTGTTAAGCCAAGAAAAAAAGTCAATTATAAGTTTGGGGTCAAATGTCAAAAAAGGTAATTACGGTTCAAAATGTATTTTTTTAACTACTTCAGGGCTGAAATTTATAAAAACAATTATCAAATATAGTACAATTTAAGGTTATTGCCCTTTGACAACATATACCAAGGTCAAAGGTCAAAGCCCTCGACTAATATCCGTGATCTAAGATCACAATTATCTCTAGTTTGTCCTGTTTCTTTCTTCTTGGTCTTCCGTCATGAGACCTGTAGCTCCGTAACCATGAAGCCGATTTTGACCATATTTGGTCATAAGTACCCTTATGTGCACCACTACTCAGGTTGTAAAGCATAAGGGGTCAAAGGTCAAACAGGGGTCACTAGGGGTCAAAACGTGATTTTCACTTAAAAACGCATTTGCAATTTAGTGAAATGACCTATGATCGTCAGAATTAGTAAACATATTCCTTTTGACCGTACGCATATATAATAGAACGGTTTTTAAAATCAAAAAATATTTGGGGTCACATGGGGTCAAAATGTAAATTTATATCCATTCACTCAAAACCCTACTTGTCCGAGGGAAAATGACTGATGATACTCAGAATTGGTCAAAAAATTCCTTGGATCAATGTTCATATAGGGTCCTTCTGCACTAAAAGTGACATGTTAAACGGGGTCACTAGGGGTCATTGAACTTTACAGGGGGAAAATATAAGGCATGCTCCGATTTTGACCGGGTTTCTTTTATTTTGTGGAGATTGATGAGACAAGAACAAAAGTCAATAATATTGTTAAGGTCAAAGGTCAAAAAAAGGTCACTAGGGGTCAAAATGTAAATTTTCACTCCATTCACTCAAAATGCTACTTGTCCAAGAGGAAATGGCCTATGATTGTCAGAATTAGTCAAAAGATTCCTCTCATCCATGTTCATATAGGGTCCTTCTCCACTAAAAGTGACATGTCACACGAGGTTACTAGAGGTCATTGAACTATACAGGTGAAAATCTTAAGACATGCTCCGATTTTGACGGGACTACTTTTTTCTTGTGCGCATTGATCAGCCAAGCAAAAAAGTCAATTACAAGTTTTGGGTCAGAGGTCAAAAAAAGGTCACTAGGGGTTCAAATGTTTATTTACTCCATTTACCACTCGAAGGGGTTAACATGTAACACGCTCGACTAATATTCGTGATCTATGATCACAGTTCATATCTAGTTATATTAGTCGAGAAACGACTAATATACTGTATTCGTCCTGTTTCTTATATTAGTCGAGAAACGACTAATATACTGTATTCGTCCTGTTTCTTTCTTCTTCTTTCTTCTTCTTTCTTCTTCTTCTTTCTTCTTCTTTCTTCCGTCATGGGACCTATAGCTCCGTAACCATTGAGCCGATTTTGACCATATTTGGTCATAAGTACCCTTATGTGCACCACTACTCAGGTTGTAAAGCATAAGGGGTCAAAGGTCACACAAGGGTAACTAGGGGTCAAAACGTGATTTTCACTTAAAACGCATTTGCAATTTACTGAAATGACCTAGGATCTTGAGAATTGGCCAACATATTCCTTTTGACCGTACGCATATATAATAGTTCGGTTTTTTAAATCGAAAAATGTTTGGGGTTACTAGGGGTCAAAATGTAAATTTTACTCCATTCACTCAAAACCCTACTTGTCCGAGGGAAAACGACTGATGATACTCAGAATTGGTCAAAAGATTCCTTGGATCCATGTACATATAGGGTGCTTCTCCACTAAAAGTGAAATGTCAAACGGGGTCACTAGGGGTCATTGAACTTTACAGATGGAAAATATAAGGCATGCTCCGATTTTGACCGGGGTTCTTTTATTAAGTGGGCATTGATGAGACAAGAACAAAAGTCAATTATACCGTTAAGGTCAAAGGTCAAGAAAAGGTCCCTAGGGGTCAAAATGTACATTTTCACTCCGCGCACTCAAAATACTACTTGTCCGAGACGAAATGACCGATGATTGTCAGAATTTGTCAAAAGAATCCTCTTATCCATGTTCATATAGGGTGCTTCTCCATTAAAAGTGACGACGTGTCAAACGGGGTCACTAGGGGTCATTGAACTATACAGGTGTAAAACTGAAGACATGCTCTGATTTTGACTGGACTACTTTTATCTTGTGCGCATTGATAAGCCAAGAAAAAAAGTCAATAATAAGTTTGGGGTCAAAGGTCAAAAAAAGGTCATTAGGGTTCAAAATGTATTTTTTTAACTACTTCAGGGCTGAAATTTATAAAAACAATTATCAAATATAGTACAACTTAAGGTTATTGCCCTTTGACAACATATAGCAAGGTCAAAGGTCAAAGCCCTCGACTAATATCCGTGATCTAAGATCACAATTATCTCTAGTTATATTAGTCGAGAAACGACTAATATACTGTATTCGTCCTGTTTCTTCTTATATTAGTCGAGAAACGACTAATATACTGTATTCTACCTGTTTCTTTCTTATATTAGTCGAGAAACGACTAATATACTGTATTCTACCTGTTTCTTCTTCTTTCTTCTTTCTTCAGCCATGGGACCTATAGCTCCGTAACCATTGACCCGAATTTGACCATATTTGGTCATAAGAACCCTTATGTGCACCACTACTCAGGTTGTAAAGCATAAGGGGTCAAAGGTCACACAGGGGTCACTAGGGGTCAAAACGTGATTTTCACTGAAAACGCATTTGCAATTTAGTGAAATGACCTAGGATCTTCAGAATTGGTCAACATGTTCCTTTTGACCGTACGCATGTACAATAGTTCGGTTTTTAAAATCAAAAAATATTTGGGGTCAGTAGGGGTCAAAATGTAAATTTTTCTCCATTCACTCAAAACCCTACTTGTCCGAGGGAAAATAACTGATGATACTCAGAATTGGTCAAAAGATTCCTTGGATCAATGTTCATATAGGGTGTTCAGCGATTAAAAGTGACATGTCAAATGGGGTCACTAGAGGTCATTGACCTAAACAGAGATAAAATGTAAGACATGCTCCGATATTGACCGGTCATATCTCATTTTGTAGGTATTGATGAGACAAGAACAAAAGTCAATCATATTGTTAAGGTCAAAGGTCAAGAAAAGGTCACTAGGGGTCAAAATGTAAATTTTCACTCCATTCACTCAAAATGCTACTTGTCCGAGAGGAAATGACCTATGATTGTCAGAATTTGTCAAAAGATTCCTTGGATCAATGTTCATATAGGGTGTTCAGCGATTAAAAGTGACATGTCAAATGGGGTCACTAGGGGTCATTGACCTAAATAGGGGGAAAATGTAAGACATGCTCCGATTTTGATCGGGTTTCTTTTATTTTGTGGGCATTGATGAGACAAGAACAAAAGTTAATCATGAAGTTAGGGTCAAAGGTCAAGAAAAGGTCACTAGGGGTCAAAATGTACATTTTTACTCCTCGCACTCAAAATACTACTTGTCCAAGAGATAATGACCTATGATTGTCAGAATTGGTCAAAAGATTTCTCTTATCCATGTCCATATAGGGTCCTTCTACACTAAAAGTGACATGTTACACGAGGTCACTAGAGGTCATTGAACTATACAGGTGAAAATCTTAAGACATGCTCCGATTTTAACAAGACTACTTTTTTCTTGTGCGCATTGATCAGCCAAGCAAAAAAGTCAATTACAAGTTTTGGGTCAGAGGTCAAGAAAAGGTCACTAGGGGTCAAAACGTGATTTTCACTAAAAACGCATTTGCAATTTAGTGAAATGACCTAGGATCGTCAGAATTGGTCAACATATTCCTTTTGACCGTACACATGTACAATAGTTCGGTTTTTAAAATCAAAAAATATTTGGGGTCACTAGGGGTCAAAATGTAAATTTTCACTCCATTCACTCAAAATGCTACTTGTCCGAGAGGAAATGACCTATGATTGTCAGAATTAGTCAAAAGGTTCCTCTCATCCATGTTCATATAGGGTCCTTCTCCACTAAAAGTGACATGTCACACGGGGTCACTAGAGGTCATTGAACTTTACAGGTGAAAATCTTAAAACATGCTCCGATTTTGACGGGACTACCTTTTTCTTGTGCGCATTGATCAGCCAAGCAAAAAAGTCAATAACAAGTTTTGGGTCAGAGGTCAAGAAAAGGTCACTAGGGGTTCAACTGTATTTATTTACTCCATTTACCACTCGAAGGGGTTAACATGTAACACACCCGACTAATATTCGTGATCTCCGATCACAGGTCATGTCTAGTTCTTTCTTCTTCTTCTTTCTTCTTCCGCCATGGGACCTATAGCTCCGTAACCATAGAGCCGATTTTGACCATATTTAGTCATAAGTACCCTTATGTGCACCACTACTCAGGTTGTAAAGCATAAGGGGTCAAAGGTCACACAAGGGTAACTAGGGGTCAAAACGTGATTTTCACTTAAAACGCATTTGCAATTTATTGAAATGACCTAGGATCGTGAGAATTGGCCAACATATTCCTTTTGACCGTACGCATATATAATAGTTTGGTTTTTTAAATCGAAAAATGTTTGGGGTTACTAGGGGTCAAAATGTAAATTTTACTCCATTAACTCAAAACCCTACTTGTCCGAGGGAAAATGACTGATGATACTCAGAATTAGTCAAAAGATTCCTTGGATCAATGTTCATATAGGGTGCTTCTACACTAAAAGTGACATGTCAAACGGGGTCACTAGGGGTCATTGAACTATACAAGTGTAAAACTGAAGACATGCTCTGATTTTGACCGGACTACTTTTTTCTTGTGCGCATTGATAAGCCAAGAAAAAAAGTCAATCATAAGTTTGGGGTCAAAGGTCACGAAAATGTCACTAGGGGTCAAAATGTAATTTTTCACTCCATTCACTCAAAATACTACTTGTCCGAGAGGAAATGACTGATGATTGTCAGAATTTGTCAAAAGATTCCTCGTATCAATGTTCATATAGGGTGCTCCCCCACTAAAAGTGACATGTCACTAGGGGTCACTAGGGGTCATTGAACAATACAGGTGTTAAACTGAAGACATGATCTGATTTTGACCGGACTACTTTTTTCTTGTGCGCATTAATAAGCCAAGAAAATAGGTAAATCATAAGTCTGGGGTCAAAGGTCAAGAAAAGGTCAATAGGGTTCAAAATGTTTTTTAACTACTTCAGGGCTGAAATTTATAAAAACAATTATCAAATATAGTACAATTTAAGATATTATAAGGTTATTGCCCTTAGACAACATATACCAAGGTCAAATGTCAAAGCCCTCGACTAATATCCGTGATCTAAGATCACAATTATCTCTAGTTCTTTCTTTCTTTATATTAGTCGAGAAACGACTAATATACTGTATTCGTCCTGTTTCTTTCTTCTTCTTCTTCTTCTTCTTTCTCCTGTCATGGGACCTATAGCTCCGTAACCATTGACCCGATTTTGACCATATTTGGTCATAAGAACCCTTATGTGCACCACTACTCAGGTTGTAAAGCATAAGGGGTCAAAGGTCACACAGGGGTCACTAGGGGTCAAAACGTGATTTTCACTTAAAACGCATTTCCAATTTAGTGAAATGACCTAGGATCGTTAAAATTGGTCCACATATTCCTTTTGACCGTACGCATGTACAAAAGAACGGTTTTTAAAATTAAAAATCATTTGGGGTCACTAGGGGTCAAAATGTAAATTTTACTCCATTCACTCAAAACCCTACTTGTCCGAGGGAAAATGACTGATGATACTCAGAATTAGTCAAAAGATTCCTTGGATCAATGTTCATATAGGGTCCTTCCACACTAAAAGTGACATGTCAAACAGGGTCACTAGGGGTCATTGAACTTTACAGGGGGAAAATATAACGCATGCTCCGATTTTGACCGGGTTTCTTTTATTTTGTGGGCATTGATGAGACAAGAACAAAAGTCAATCATATTGTTAAGATCAAAGGTCAAGAAAAGGTCACTAGGGGTCAAAATGTACATTTTCACTCCTCGCACTCAAAATACTACTTGTCCAAGAGATAATGACCTATGATTGTCAGAATTAGTCAAAAGATTCCTCTTATCCATGTCCATATAGGGTCCTTCTCCACTAAAAGTGACATGTCACACGAGGTCACTAGAGGTCATTGAACTATACAAGTGAAAATCTTAAGACATGCTCCGATTTTAACGGGACTACTTTTTTCTTGTGCGCATTGATCAGCCAAGCAAAAAAGTCAATCACAAGTTTTGGGTCAGAGGTCAAAAAAAGGTCACTAGGGGTCAATACGTGATTTTCACTAAAAACGCATTTGCAATTTAGTGAAATGACCTAGGATCGTCAGAATTGGTCAACATATTCCTTTTGATCGTACGCATGTACAATAGTTAGGTTTTTAAAATCAAAAAATATTTGGGGTCACTAGGGGTCAAAATGTAAATTTTCACTCCATTCACTCAAAATGCTACTTGTCCGAAAGGAAATGACCTATGATTGTCAGAATTAGTCAAAAGGTTCCTCTCATCCATGTTCATATAGGGTCCTTCTCCACTAAAAGTGACATGTCACACGGGGTCACTAGAGGTCATTGAACTTTACAAGTGAAAATCTTAAAACATGCTCCGATTTTGACGGGACTACCTTTCTCTTGTGCGCATTGATCAGCCAAGCAAAAAAGTCAATTACAAGTTTTGGGTCAGAGGTCAAGAAAAGGTCACTAGGGGTTCAACTGTATTTATTTACTCCATTTACCACTCGAAGGGGTAACATGTAACACACCCGACTAATATTCGTGATCTCCGATCACAGGTCATGTCTAGTTATATTAGTCGAGAAACGACTAATATACTGTATTCGTGCTGTTTCTTCTTCTTGGCCTTCTGACCTCTGACCTCCTGCGCCGTAACCGTTGGGCCGATTTTGATCAAACTTGGTCACAAGTACACTTGTGTGCACCACTACTCAGGTTTCAAAGCACAAAAGGTCAAAGGTCACACAGGGGTCACAGGGGTCAAAAACGTGATTTTTCAAATAAAACGCATTTGCAATTTAGTGAAATGACCTAGGATCTTCAGAATTGGTCAACATGTTCCTTTTGACCGTACGCATGTACAATAGTTCGGTTTTTAAAATCAAAATATATTTGGGGTCAGTAGGGGTCAAAACTCAAAACCCTACTTGTCCGAGGGAAATTAACTGATGATACTCAGAATTGGTCAAAAGATTCCCCTTGACCATGTACATATAGGTTGCTCCTGCATTAAAAGTGACATGTCACACGGGGTCACTAGAGGTCATTGAACTATACAGGTGAAAATCTTAAGACATGCTCCGATTTTAACGGGACTACTTTTTTCTTGTGCGCATTGATAAGCCAAGAAAAAAAGTCAATCATAAGTTTTGGGTCAAAGGTCAAGAAAAGGTCACTAGGGGTCAAAATGTAAATGTTCACTCCATTCACTCAAAATGCTACTTGTCCGAGGGAAAATGACTGATGATTGTCAGAATTAATCAAAAGATTCCCCTTGACCATGTTCATATAGGTTGCTCCTGCACTAAAAGTGACATGTCACACGAGGTCACTAGAGGTCATTGAACTATACAGGTGAAAATCTTAAGACATGCTCCGATTTTGACGGGACTACTTTTTTTCTTGTGCGCATTGATAAGCCAAGAAAAAAAGTCAATCATAATTTTGGGGTCAAAGGTCAAAAAAAGGTCACTAGGGGTCAAAACGTGATTTTCAATAAAAACGCCATTGCATTTGATTAAAACGACCCAGGAACGTCAAAATTGGTCATCATATTTATCATGACCGTCTTCGGTTTTTTGAATCGAAATTTTTTTGGGGTCACTAGAGGTCAAAATGTAAATTTTCACTCAATTTACTCAAAATGCTACTTGTCCGAGTGAAAATTACTGATGATTGTCAGAATAGGTCAAAAGATTCCTCTGATCGTGAACTTGGGGTCAAGGGGCAAAATGTAATACGCTAGACTAATATCCGCGATCTCCGATCGCAGCTTATGTCTAGTTCTTTCTTTCTTCCGTCATGGGACCTATAGCTCCGTAACCATTGAGCCGATTTTGACCATATTTGGTCATAAGTACCCTTATGTGCACCACTACTCAGGTTGTAAAGCATAAGGGGTCAAAGGTCACACAAGGGTAACTAGGGGTCAAAACGTGATTTTCACTTAAAACGCATTTGCAATTTATTGAAATGACCTAGGATCTTGAGAATTGGCCAACATATTCCTTTTGACCCTACGCATATATAATAGTTCGGTTTTTTAAATCGAAAAATGTTTGGGGTTACTAGGGGTCAAAATGTAAATTTTAACTCCATTCACTCAAAACCCTACTTGTCCGAGGGAAAATGACTGATGATACTCAGAATTAGTCAAAAGATTCCTTGGATCCATGTACATATAGGGTGCTTCTCCACTAAAAGTGAAATGTCAAACGGGGTCACTAGGGGTCATTGAACTTTACAGGGGGAAAATATAAGGCATGCTCCGATTTTGACCGGGTTTCTTTTATTATGTGAGCATTGATGAGACAAGAACAAAAGTCAATCATACCGTTAAGGTCAAAGGTCAAAAAAAGGTCCCATGGGGTCAAAATGTACATTTTCACTCCGCGCACTCAAAATACTACTTGTCCGAGACGGAATGACCGATGATTGTCAGAATTTGTCAAAAGATTCCTCTCATCCATGTCCATATAGGGTGCTTCTCCATTAAAAGTGACATGTCAAACGGGGTCACTAGGGGTCATTGAACTATACAAGTGTAAAACTGAAGACATGCTCTAATTTTGACCGGACTACTTTTGTCTGGTGCGCATTGATAAGCCAAGAAAAAAAGTCAAATATAAGTTTGGGGTCAAAGGTCAAGAAAAGGTAATTAGGGTTCAAAATGTATTTTTTTAACTACTTCAGGGCTGAAATTTTTAAAAACAATTATCAAATATAGTACAACTTAAGGTTATTGCCCTTTGACAACATATAGCAAGGTCAAAGGTCAAAGCCCTCGACTAATATCCGTGATCTAAGATCACAATTATCTCTAGTTATATTAGTCGAGGATCGCCTAATATACTGTATTCTAACTGTCACTTTTGACAATTTTCCTGGCATGAGACCGATAGCTCCGTAACCATTTGACCGATTAAAAAAACTCTGCAGAGCAAAGTTCCCTTTAGTGCACCACTACTCAGATCAGAAAGCACAAGAGGTCAAATGTCACACAGGGGTCACTAGAGGTCAAAACGACCTATTATTTCACTCAAAATGCTATTTTTTCTAGAGGAAATGACCCATGATTATGAGAATTAGTCAAAAGATTCCTTGTATCCATGTACACATAGGGTCTTAAGCGATTAAAAGTGACATATCAAATGGGGTCACTAGAGGTCATTGACCTAAACAGGGAAAAAATGTAAGACATGCTCCGATATTGACCGGTCATATCTCATTTTGTAGGTATTGATGAGACAAGAACAAAAGTTAATCATATTGTTAAGGTCAAAGGTCAAGAAAAGGTCACTAGGGGTCAAAATGTAAATTTCACTCCATTGACCCAAAATACTACTTGTCCGAGGGAAAATGACTCATGATTGTCAGAATTGGTCAAAAGATTTATATTGACCATGTTCATATAGGGTGCTTCTGCACTAAAAGTGACATGTCACACGGGGTCACTAGAGGTCATTGAACTATACAGGTGAAAATCTTAAGACATGCTCCGATTTTGACCGGTTATAACTCATTTTGTAGGTATTGATGAGACAAGAAAAAAAGTCAATCATTTCTTTGGGGTCAAAGGTCAACAAAAGATCACTAGGGGTCAAAATGTACATTTTTACGACATTAGGACCCCTAGTGACCTTTTTTTGACCTTTGACCCCAAAAAAATGATTGACTTTTTTTCTTGTCTAATCAATACCTACAAAATGAGCCATAACCGGTCAAAATCGGAGCAAGTCTTAAATTTTACCCCGTGTGTGTCTTTATATTAGTCGAGGATCGCCTAATATACTGTATTCTAACTGTCACTTTTGACAATTTTCCTGGCATGAGACCGATAGCTCCGTAACCATTTGACCGATTAAAAAAACTCTGCAGAGCAAAGTTCCCTTTAGTGCACCACTACTCAGATCAGAAAGCACAAGAGGTCAAATGTCACACAGGGGTCACTAGAGGTCAAAACGACCTATTATTTCACTCAAAATGCTATTTTTTCTAGAGGAAATGACCCATGATTATGAGAATTAGTCAAAAGATTCCTTGTATCCATGTACACATAGGGTCTTAAGCGATTAAAAGTGACATATCAAATGGGGTCACTAGAGGTCATTGACCTAAACAGGGAAAAAATGTAAGACATGCTCCGATATTGACCGGTCATATCTCATTTTGTAGGTATTGATGAGACAAGAACAAAAGTTAATCATATTGTTAAGGTCAAAGGTCAAGAAAAGGTCACTAGGGGTCAAAATGTAAATTTCACTCCATTGACCCAAAATACTACTTGTCCGAGGGAAAATGACTCATGATTGTCAGAATTGGTCAAAAGATTTATATTGACCATGTTCATATAGGGTGCTTCTGCACTAAAAGTGACATGTCACACGGGGTCACTAGAGGTCATTGAACTATACAGGTGAAAATCTTAAGACATGCTCCGATTTTGACCGGTTATAACTCATTTTGTAGGTATTGATGAGACAAGAAAAAAAGTCAATCATTTCTTTGGGGTCAAAGGTCAACAAAAGATCACTAGGGGTCAAAATGTACATTTTTACGACATTAGGACCCCTAGTGACCTTTTTTTGACCTTTGACCCCAAAAAAATGATTGACTTTTTTTCTTGTCTAATCAATACCTACAAAATGAGCCATAACCGGTCAAAATCGGAGCAAGTCTTAAATTTTACCCCGTGTGTGTCTTTATATTAGTCGAGGATCGCCTAATATACTGTATTATATTAGTCGAGAAACGACTAATATACTGTATTCGTGCTGTTTCTTCTTCTTGGCCTTCTGACCTCTGACCTCCTGCGCCGTAACCGTTGGGCCGATTTTGATCAAACTTGGTCACAAGTACACTTGTGTGCACCACTACTCAGGTTTCAAAGCACAAAAGGTCAAAGGTCACACAGGGGTCACAGGGGTCAAAAACGTGATTTTTCAAATAAAACTCATTTGCAATTTAGTGAAATGACTTAGGATCTTCAGAATTGGTCAACATGTTCCTTTTGACCGTACGCATGTACAATAGTTCGGTTTTTAAAATCAAAATATATTTGGGGTCAGTAGGGGTCAAAATGTAATTTTTTCTCCATTCACTCAAAACCCTACTTGTCCGAGGGAAATTAACTGATGATACTCAAAATTGGTCAAAAGATTCCCCTTGACCATGTACATATAGGTTGCTCCTGCATTAAAAGTGACATGTCACACGGGGTCACTAGAGGTCATTGAACTATACAGGTGAAAATCTTAAGACATGCTCCGATTTTAACGGGACTACTTTTTTCTTGTGCGCATTGATAAGCCAAGAAAAAAAGTCAATCATAAGTTTTGGGTCAAAGGTCAAGAAAAGGTCACTAGGGGTCAAAATGTAAATGTTCACTCCATTCACTCAAAATGCTACTTGTCCGAGGGAAAATGACTGATGATTGTCAGAATTAATCAAAAGATTCCCCTTGACCATGTTCATATAGGTTGCTCCTGCACTAAAAGTGACATGTCACACGAGGTCACTAGAGGTCATTGAACTATACAGGTGAAAATCTTAAGACATGCTCCGATTTTGACGGGACTACTTTTTTTCTTGTGCGCATTGATAAGCCAAGAAAAAAAGTCAATCATAATTTTGGGGTCAAAGGTCAAAAAAAGGTCACTAGGGGTCAAAACGTGATTTTCACTAAAAACGCCATTGCATTTGATTAAAACGACCCAGGAACGTCAAAATTGGTCATCATATTTATCATGACCGTCTTCGGTTTTTTGAATCGAAATTTTTTTGGGGTCACTAGAGGTCAAAATGTAAATTTTCACTCAATTTACTCAAAATGCTACTTGTCCGAGTGAAAATTACTGATGATTGTCAGAATAGGTCAAAAGATTCCTCTGATCGTGAACTTGGGGTCAAGGGGCAAAATGTAATACGCTAGACTAATATCCGCGATCTACGATCGCAGCTTATGTCTAGTTCTAACTGTCACTTTTGACAATTTTCCTGGCATGAGACCGATAGCTCCGTAACCATTTGACCGATTAAAAAAACTCTGCAGAGCAAAGTTCCCTTTAGTGCACCACTACTCAGATCAGAAAGCACAAGAGGTCAAATGTCACACAGGGGTCACTAGAGGTCAAAACGACCTATTATTTCACTCAAAATGCTATTTTTTCTAGAGGAAATGACCCATGATTATGAGAATTAGTCAAAAGATTCCTTGTATCCATGTACACATAGGGTCTTAAGCGATTAAAAGTGACATATCAAATGGGGTCACTAGAGGTCATTGACCTAAACAGGGAAAAAATGTAAGACATGCTCCGATATTGACCGGTCATATCTCATTTTGTAGGTATTGATGAGACAAGAACAAAAGTTAATCATATTGTTAAGGTCAAAGGTCAAGAAAAGGTCACTAGGGGTCAAAATGTAAATTTCACTCCATTGACCCAAAATACTACTTGTCCGAGGGAAAATGACTCATGATTGTCAGAATTGGTCAAAAGATTTATATTGACCATGTTCATATAGGGTGCTTCTGCACTAAAAGTGACATGTCACACGGGGTCACTAGAGGTCATTGAACTATACAGGTGAAAATCTTAAGACATGCTCCGATTTTGACTGGTTATAACTCATTTTGTAGGTATTGATGAGACAAGAAAAAAAGTCAATCATTTCTTTGGGGTCAAAGGTCAACAAAAGATCACTAGGGGTCAAAATGTACATTTTTACGACATTAGGACCCCTAGTGACCTTTTTTTGACCTTTGACCCCAAAAAAATGATTGACTTTTTTTCTTGTCTAATCAATACCTACAAAATGAGCCATAACCGGTCAAAATCGGAGCAAGTCTTAAATTTTACCCGTGTGTGTCTTTATATTAGTCGAGGATCGCCTAATATACTGTATTCTAACTGTCACTTTTGACAATTTTCCTGGCATGAGACCGATAGCTCCGTAACCATTTGACCGATTAAAAAAACTCTGCAGAGCAAAGTTCCCTTTAGTGCACCACTACTCAGATCAGAAAGCACAAGAGGTCAAATGTCACACAGGGGTCACTAGAGGTCAAAACGACCTATTATTTCACTCAAAATGCTATTTTTTCTAGAGGAAATGACCCATGATTATGAGAATTAGTCAAAAGATTCCTTGTATCCATGTACACATAGGGTCTTAAGCGATTAAAAGTGACATATCAAATGGGGTCACTAGAGGTCATTGACCTAAACAGGGAAAAAATGTAAGACATGCTCCGATATTGACCGGTCATATCTCATTTTGTAGGTATTGATGAGACAAGAACAAAAGTTAATCATATTGTTAAGGTCAAAGGTCAAGAAAAGGTCACTAGGGGTCAAAATGTAAATTTCACTCCATTGACCCAAAATACTACTTGTCCGAGGGAAAATGACTCATGATTGTCAGAATTGGTCAAAAGATTTATATTGACCATGTTCATATAGGGTGCTTCTGCACTAAAAGTGACATGTCACACGGGGTCACTAGAGGTCATTGAACTATACAGGTGAAAATCTTAAGACATGCTCCGATTTTGACCGGTTATAACTCATTTTGTAGGTATTGATGAGACAAGAAAAAAAGTCAATCATTTTTTTGGGGTCAAAGGTCAACAAAAGATCACTAGGGGTCAAAATGTACATTTTTACGACATTAGGACCCCTAGTGACCTTTTTTTGACCTTTGACCCCAAAAAAATGATTGACTTTTTTTCTTGTCTAATCAATACCTACAAAATGAGCCATAACCGGTCAAAATCGGAGCAAGTCTTAAATTTTACCCCGTGTGTGTCTTTATATTAGTCGAGGATCGCCTAATATACTGTATTCTAACTGTCACTTTTGACAATTTTCCTGGCATGAGACCGATAGCTCCGTAACCATTTGACCGATTAAAAAAACTCTGCAGAGCAAAGTTCCCTTTAGTGCACCACTACTCAGATCAGAAAGCACAAGAGGTCAAATGTCACACAGGGGTCACTAGAGGTCAAAACGACCTATTATTTCACTCAAAATGCTATTTTTTCTAGAGGAAATGACCCATGATTATGAGAATTAGTCAAAAGATTCCTTGTATCCATGTACACATAGGGTCTTAAGCGATTAAAAGTGACATATCAAATGGGGTCACTAGAGGTCATTGACCTAAACAGGGAAAAAATGTAAGACATGCTCCGATATTGACCGGTCATATCTCATTTTGTAGGTATTGATGAGACAAGAACAAAAGTTAATCATATTGTTAAGGTCAAAGGTCAAGAAAAGGTCACTAGGGGTCAAAATGTAAATTTCACTCCATTGACCCAAAATACTACTTGTCCGAGGGAAAATGACTCATGATTGTCAGAATTGGTCAAAAGATTTATATTGACCATGTTCATATAGGGTGCTTCTGCACTAAAAGTGACATGTCACACGGGGTCACTAGAGGTCATTGAACTATACAGGTGAAAATCTTAAGACATGCTCCGATTTTGACCGGTTATAACTCATTTTGTAGGTATTGATGAGACAAGAAAAAAAGTCAATCATTTTTTTGGGGTCAAAGGTCAACAAAAGATCACTAGGGGTCAAAATGTACATTTTTACGACATTAGGACCCCTAGTGACCTTTTTTTGACCTTTGACCCCAAAAAAATGATTGACTTTTTTTCTTGTCTAATCAATACCTACAAAATGAGCCATAACCGGTCAAAATCGGAGCAAGTCTTAAATTTTACCCCGTGTGTGTCTTTATATTAG
This sequence comes from Ophiura sarsii, assembly GCA_035610835.1. Classification (NCBI taxonomy): domain Eukaryota; kingdom Metazoa; phylum Echinodermata; class Ophiuroidea; order Amphilepidida; family Ophiuridae; genus Ophiura; species Ophiura sarsii. The sequence goes on along the minus strand of CM069441.1, from coordinate 82,338,400 downwards.
TCGAGGATCGCCTAATATACTGTATTCTAACTGTCACTTTTGACAATTTTCCTGGCATGAGACCGATAGCTCCGTAACCATTTGACCGATTAAAAAAACTCTGCAGAGCAAAGTTCCCTTTAGTGCACCACTACTCAGATCAGAAAGCACAAGAGGTCAAATGTCACACAGGGGTCACTAGAGGTCAAAACGACCTATTATTTCACTCAAAATGCTATTTTTTCTAGAGGAAATGACCCATGATTATGAGAATTAGTCAAAAGATTCCTTGTATCCATGTACACATAGGGTCTTAAGCGATTAAAAGTGACATATCAAATGGGGTCACTAGAGGTCATTGACCTAAACAGGGAAAAAATGTAAGACATGCTCCGATATTGACCGGTCATATCTCATTTTGTAGGTATTGATGAGACAAGAACAAAAGTTAATCATATTGTTAAGGTCAAAGGTCAAGAAAAGGTCACTAGGGGTCAAAATGTAAATTTCACTCCATTGACCCAAAATACTACTTGTCCGAGGGAAAATGACTCATGATTGTCAGAATTGGTCAAAAGATTTATATTGACCATGTTCATATAGGGTGCTTCTGCACTAAAAGTGACATGTCACACGGGGTCACTAGAGGTCATTGAACTATACAGGTGAAAATCTTAAGACATGCTCCGATTTTGACCGGTTATAACTCATTTTGTAGGTATTGATGAGACAAGAAAAAAAGTCAATCATTTCTTTGGGGTCAAAGGTCAACAAAAGATCACTAGGGGTCAAAATGTACATTTTTACGACATTAGGACCCCTAGTGACCTTTTTTTGACCTTTGACCCCAAAAAAATGATTGACTTTTTTTCTTGTCTAATCAATACCTACAAAATGAGCCATAACCGGTCAAAATCGGAGCAAGTCTTAAATTTTACCCCGTGTGTGTCTTTATATTAGTCGAGGATCGCCTAATATACTGTATTCTAACTGTCACTTTTGACAATTTTCCTGGCATGAGACCGATAGCTCCGTAACCATTTGACCGATTAAAAAAACTCTGCAGAGCAAAGTTCCCTTTAGTGCACCACTACTCAGATCAGAAAGCACAAGAGGTCAAATGTCACACAGGGGTCACTAGAGGTCAAAACGACCTATTATTTCACTCAAAATGCTATTTTTTCTAGCGGAAATGACCCATGATTATGAGAATTAGTCAAAAGATTCCTTGTATCCATGTACACATAGGGTCTTAAGCGATTAAAAGTGACATATCAAATGGGGTCACTAGAGGTCATTGACCTAAACAGGGAAAAAATGTAAGACATGCTCCGATATTGACCGGTCATATCTCATTTTGTAGGTATTGATGAGACAAGAACAAAAGTTAATCATATTGTTAAGGTCAAAGGTCAAGAAAAGGTCACTAGGGGTCAAAATGTAAATTTCACTCCATTGACCCAAAATACTACTTGTCCGAGGGAAAATGACTCATGATTGTCAGAATTGGTCAAAAGATTTATATTGACCATGTTCATATAGGGTGCTTCTGCACTAAAAGTGACATGTCACACGGGGTCACTAGAGGTCATTGAACTATACAGGTGAAAATCTTAAGACATGCTCCGATTTTGACCGGTTATAACTCATTTTGTAGGTATTGATGAGACAAGAAAAAAAGTCAATCATTTCTTTGGGGTCAAAGGTCAACAAAAGATCACTAGGGGTCAAAATGTACATTTTTACGACATTAGGACCCCTAGTGACCTTTTTTTGACCTTTGACCCCAAAAAATGATTGACTTTTTTTCTTGTCTAATCAATACCTACAAAATGAGCCATAACCGGTCAAAATCGGAGCAAGTCTTAAATTTTACCCCGTGTGTGTCTTTATATTAGTCGAGGATCGCCTAATATACTGTATTCTAACTGTCACTTTTGACAATTTTCCTGGCATGAGACCGATAGCTCCGTAACCATTTGACCGATTAAAAAAACTCTGCAGAGCAAAGTTCCCTTTAGTGCACCACTACTCAGATCAGAAAGCACAAGAGGTCAAATGTCACACAGGGGTCACTAGAGGTCAAAACGACCTATTATTTCACTCAAAATGCTATTTTTTCTAGAGGAAATGACCCATGATTATGAGAATTAGTCAAAAGATTCCTTGTATCCATGTACACATAGGGTCTTAAGCGATTAAAAGTGACATATCAAATGGGGTCACTAGAGGTCATTGACCTAAACAGGGAAAAAATGTAAGACATGCTCCGATATTGACCGGTCATATCTCATTTTGTAGGTATTGATGAGACAAGAACAAAAGTTAATCATATTGTTAAGGTCAAAGGTCAAGAAAAGGTCACTAGGGGTCAAAATGTAAATTTCACTCCATTGACCCAAAATACTACTTGTCCGAGGGAAAATGACTCATGATTGTCAGAATTGGTCAAAAGATTTATATTGACCATGTTCATATAGGGTGCTTCTGCACTAAAAGTGACATGTCACACGGGGTCACTAGAGGTCATTGAACTATACAGGTGAAAATCTTAAGACATGCTCCGATTTTGACCGGTTATAACTCATTTTGTAGGTATTGATGAGACAAGAAAAAAAGTCAATCATTTTTTTGGGGTCAAAGGTCAACAAAAGATCACTAGGGGTCAAAATGTACATTTTTACGACATTAGGACCCCTAGTGACCTTTTTTTGACCTTTGACCCCAAAAAAATGATTGACTTTTTTTCTTGTCTAATCAATACCTACAAAATGAGCCATAACCGGTCAAAATCGGAGCAAGTCTTAAATTTTACCCCTGTGTGTCTTTATATTAGTCGAGGATCGCCTAATATACTGTATTCTAACTGTCACTTTTGACAATTTTCCTGGCATGAGACCGATAGCTCCGTAACCATTTGACCGATTAAAAAAACTCTGCAGAGCAAAGTTCCCTTTGGTGCACCACTACTCAGATCAGAAAGCACAAGAGGTCAAATGTCACACAGGGGTCACTAGAGGTCAAAACGACCTATTATTTCACTCAAAATGCTATTTTTTCTAGAGGAAATGACCCATGATTATGAGAATTAGTCAAAAGATTCCTTGTATCCATGTACACATAGGGTCTTAAGCGATTAAAAGTGACATATCAAATGGGGTCACTAGAGGTCATTGACCTAAACAGGGAAAAAATGTAAGACATGCTCCGATATTGACCGGTCATATCTCATTTTGTAGGTATTGATGAGACAAGAACAAAAGTTAATCATATTGTTAAGGTCAAAGGTCAAGAAAAGGTCACTAGGGGTCAAAATGTAAATTTCACTCCATTGACCCAAAATACTACTTGTCCGAGGGAAAATGACTCATGATTGTCAGAATTGGTCAAAAGATTTATATTGACCATGTTCATATAGGGTGCTTCTGCACTAAAAGTGACATGTCACACGGGGTCACTAGAGGTCATTGAACTATACAGGTGAAAATCTTAAGACATGCTCCGATTTTGACCGGTTATAACTCATTTTGTAGGTATTGATGAGACAAGAAAAAAAGTCAATCATTTCTTTGGGGTCAAAGGTCAACAAAAGATCACTAGGGGTCAAAATGTACATTTTTACGACATTAGGACCCCTAGTGACCTTTTTTTGACCTTTGACCCCAAAAAAATGATTGACTTTTTTTCTTGTCTAATCAATACCTACAAAATGAGCCATAACCGGTCAAAATCGGAGCAAGTCTTAAATTTTACCCCGTGTGTGTCTTTATATTAGGCCAAAAAAAAAAAATGGTTATATTGGCGTAACCCGCCCGACCCTAAAAATACGCCCGACCCTACACTTTTTTCTTTTTTTTCAGTGAAAAAAAAACAAAAAAACCAACCGACCGACCCTAAAAAATAAAAAATAAAAAAAAAAAAATGTTTTTTCTCGAACGAAGTACGACGGTACTTCTAACAAACAATAGGGAATGTTTAAACTCGGTTAACATTGTTCAAAAACAGCTGCTAAAAAAAAAAAAAAAAAAAAAAAAAAAAAATCCCTACCTACCTACCCTATTTTTGTTCAGCCCGTTACGCCAATATAACCATTTTTTTTTTTTGGCCTTAGTCGAGGATCGCCTAATATACTGTATTCTAACTGTCACTTTTGACAATTTTCCTGGCATGAGACCGATAGCTCCGTAACCATTTGACCGATTAAAAAAACTCTGCAGAGCAAAGTTCCCTTTAGTGCACCACTACTCAGATCAGAAAGCACAAGAGGTCAAATGTCACACAGGGGTCACTAGAGGTCAAAACGACCTATTATTTCACTCAAAATGCTATTTTTTCTAGAGGAAATGACCCATGATTATGAGAATTAGTCAAAAGATTCCTTGTATCCATGTACACATAGGGTCTTAAGCGATTAAAAGTGACATATCAAATGGGGTCACTAGAGGTCATTGACCTAAACAGGGAAAAAATGTAAGACATGCTCCGATATTGACCGGTCATATCTCATTTTGTAGGTATTGATGAGACAAGAACAAAAGTTAATCATATTGTTAAGGTCAAAGGTCAAGAAAAGGTCACTAGGGGTCAAAATGTAAATTTCACTCCATTGACCCAAAATACTACTTGTCCGAGGGAAAATGACTCATGATTGTCAGAATTGGTCAAAAGATTTATATTGACCATGTTCATATAGGGTGCTTCTGCACTAAAAGTGACATGTCACACGGGGTCACTAGAGGTCATTGAACTATACAGGTGAAAATCTTAAGACATGCTCCGATTTTGACCGGTTATAACTCATTTTGTAGGTATTGATGAGACAAGAAAAAAAGTCAATCATTTTTTTGGGGTCAAAGGTCAACAAAAGATCACTAGGGGTCAAAATGTACATTTTTACGACATTAGGACCCCTAGTGACCTTTTTTTGACCTTTGACCCCAAAAAAATGATTGACTTTTTTTCTTGTCTAATCAATACCTACAAAATGAGCCATAACCGGTCAAAATCGGAGCAAGTCTTAAATTTTACCCCGTGTGTGTCTTTATATTAGTCGAGGATCGCCTAATATACTGTATTCTAACTGTCACTTTTGACAATTTTCCTGGCATGAGACCGATAGCTCCGTAACCATTTGACCGATTAAAAAAACTCTGCAGAGCAAAGTTCCCTTTAGTGCACCACTACTCAGATCAGAAAGCACAAGAGGTCAAATGTCACACAGGGGTCACTAGAGGTCAAAACGACCTATTATTTCACTCAAAATGCTATTTTTTCTAGAGGAAATGACCCATGATTATGAGAATTAGTCAAAAGATTCCTTGTATCCATGTACACATAGGGTCTTAAGCGATTAAAAGTGACATATCAAATGGGGTCACTAGAGGTCATTGACCTAAACAAGGAAAAAATGTAAGACATGCTCCGATATTGACCGGTCATATCTCATTTTGTAGGTATTGATGAGACAAGAACAAAAGTTAATCATATTGTTAAGGTCAAAGGTCAAGAAAAGGTCACTAGGGGTCAAAATGTAAATTTCACTCCATTGACCCAAAATACTACTTGTCCGAGGGAAAATGACTCATGATTGTCAGAATTGGTCAAAAGATTTATATTGACCATGTTCATATAGGGTGCTTCTGCACTAAAAGTGACATGTCACACGGGGTCACTAGAGGTCATTGAACTATACAGGTGAAAATCTTAAGACATGCTCCGATTTTGACCGGTTATAACTCATTTTGTAGGTATTGATGAGACAAGAAAAAAAGTCAATCATTTTTTTGGGGTCAAAGGTCAACAAAAGATCACTAGGGGTCAAAATGTACATTTTTACGACATTAGGACCCCTAGTGACCTTTTTTTGACCTTTGACCCCAAAAAAATGATTGACTTTTTTTCTTGTCTAATCAATACCTACAAAATGAGCCATAACCGGTCAAAATCGGAGCAAGTCTTAAATTTTACCCCGTGTGTGTCTTTATATTAGTCGAGGATCGCCTAATATACTGTATTCTAACTGTCACTTTTGACAATTTTCCTGGCATGAGACCGATAGCTCCGTAACCATTTGACCGATTAAAAAAACTCTGCAGAGCAAAGTTCCCTTTAGTGCACCACTACTCAGATCAGAAAGCACAAGAGGTCAAATGTCACACAGGGGTCACTAGAGGTCAAAACGACCTATTATTTCACTCAAAATGCTATTTTTTCTAGAGGAAATGACCCATGATTATGAGAATTAGTCAAAAGATTCCTTGTATCCATGTAAACATAGGGTCTTAAGCGATTAAAAGTGACATATCAAATGGGGTCACTAGAGGTCATTGACCTAAACAGGGAAAAAATGTAAGACATGCTCCGATATTGACCGGTCATATCTCATTTTGTAGGTATTGATGAGACAAGAACAAAAGTTAATCATATTGTTAAGGTCAAAGGTCAAGAAAAGGTCACTAGGGGTCAAAATGTAAATTTCACTCCATTGACCCAAAATACTACTTGTCCGAGGGAAAATGACTCATGATTGTCAGAATTGGTCAAAAGATTTATATTGACCATGTTCATATAGGGTGCTTCTGCACTAAAAGTGACATGTCACACGGGGTCACTAGAGGTCATTGAACTATACAGGTGAAAATCTTAAGACATGCTCCGATTTTGACCGGTTATAACTCATTTTGTAGGTATTGATGAGACAAGAAAAAAAGTCAATCATTTTTTTGGGGTCAAAAGTCAACAAAAGATCACTAGGGGTCAAAATGTACATTTTTACGACATTAGGACCCCTAGTGACCTTTTTTTGACCTTTGACCCCAAAAAAATGATTGACTTTTTTTCTTGTCTAATCAATACCTACAAAATGAGCCATAACCGGTCAAAATCGGAGCAAGTCTTAAATTTTACCCCGTGTGTGTCTTTATATTAGTCGAGGATCGCCTAATATACTGTATTCTAACTGTCACTTTTGACAATTTTCCTGGCATGAGACCGATAGCTCCGTAACCATTTGACCGATTAAAAAAACTCTGCAGAGCAAAGTTCCCTTTAGTGCACCACTACTCAGATCAGAAAGCACAAGAGGTCAAATGTCACACAGGGGTCACTAGAGGTCAAAACGACCTATTATTTCACTCAAAATGCTATTTTTTCTAGAGGAAATGACCCATGATTATGAGAATTAGTCAAAAGATTCCTTGTATCCATGTACACATAGGGTCTTAAGCGATTAAAAGTGACATATCAAATGGGGTCACTAGAGGTCATTGACCTAAACAGGGAAAAAATGTAAGACATGCTCCGATATTGACCGGTCATATCTCATTTTGTAGGTATTGATGAGACAAGAACAAAAGTTAATCATATTGTTAAGGTCAAAGGTCAAGAAAAGGTCACTAGGGGTCAAAATGTAAATTTCACTCCATTGACCCAAAATACTACTTGTCCGAGGGAAAATGACTCATGATTGTCAGAATTGGTCAAAAGATTTATATTGACCATGTTCATATAGGGTGCTTCTGCACTAAAAGTGACATGTCACACGGGGTCACTAGAGGTCATTGAACTATACAGGTGAAAATCTTAAGACATGCTCCGATTTTGACCGGTTATAACTCATTTTGTAGGTATTGATGAGACAAGAAAAAAAGTCAATCATTTTTTTGGGGTCAAAGGTCAACAAAAGATCACTAGGGGTCAAAATGTACATTTTTACGACATTAGGACCCCTAGTGACCTTTTTTTGACCTTTGACCCCAAAAAAATGATTGACTTTTTTTCTTGTCTAATCAATACCTACAAAATGAGCCATAACCGGTCAAAATCGGAGCAAGTCTTAAATTTTACCCCGTGTGTGTCTTTATATTAGTCGAGGATCGCCTAATATACTGTATTCTAACTGTCACTTTTGACAATTTTCCTGGCATGAGACCGATAGCTCCGTAACCATTTGACCGATTAAAAAAACTCTGCAGAGCAAAGTTCCCTTTAGTGCACCACTACTCAGATCAGAAAGCACAAGAGGTCAAATGTCACACAGGGGTCACTAGAGGTCAAAACGACCTATTATTTCACTCAAAATGCTATTTTTTCTAGAGGAAATGACCCATGATTATGAGAATTAGTCAAAAGATTCCTTGTATCCATGTACACATAGGGTCTTAAGCGATTAAAAGTGACATATCAAATGGGGTCACTAGAGGTCATTGACCTAAACAGGGAAAAAATGTAAGACATGCTCCGATATTGACCGGTCATATCTCATTTTGTAGGTATTGATGAGACAAGAACAAAAGTTAATCATATTGTTAAGGTCAAAGGTCAAGAAAAGGTCACTAGGGGTCAAAATGTAAATTTCACTCCATTGACCCAAAATACTACTTGTCCGAGGGAAAATGACTCATGATTGTCAGAATTGGTCAAAAGATTTATATTGACCATGTTCATATAGGGTGCTTCTGCACTAAAAGTGACATGTCACACGGGGTCACTAGAGGTCATTGAACTATACAGGTGAAAATCTTAAGACATGCTCCGATTTTGACCGGTTATAACTCATTTTGTAGGTATTGATGAGACAAGAAAAAAAGTCAATCATTTTTTTGGGGTCAAAGGTCAACAAAAGATCACTAGGGGTCAAAATGTACATTTTTACGACATTAGGACCCCTAGTGACCTTTTTTTGACCTTTGACCCCAAAAAAATGATTGACTTTTTTTCTTGTCTAATCAATACCTACAAAATGAGCCATAACCGGTCAAAATCGGAGCAAGTCTTAAATTTTACCCCGTGTGTGTCTTTATATTAGTCGAGGATCGCCTAATATACTGTATTCTAACTGTCACTTTTGACAATTTTCCTGGCATGAGACCGATAGCTCCGTAACCATTTGACCGATTAAAAAAACTCTGCAGAGCAAAGTTCCCTTTAGTGCACCACTACTCAGATCAGAAAGCACAAGAGGTCAAATGTCACACAGGGGTCACTAGAGGTCAAAACGACCTATTATTTCACTCAAAATGCTATTTTTTCTAGAGGAAATGACCCATGATTATGAGAATTAGTCAAAAGATTCCTTGTATCCATGTACACATAGGGTCTTAAGCGATTAAAAGTGACATATCAAATGGGGTCACTAGAGGTCATTGACCTAAACAGGGAAAAAATGTAAGACATGCTCCGATATTGACCGGTCATATCTCATTTTGTAGGTATTGATGAGACAAGAACAAAAGTTAATCATATTGTTAAGGTCAAAGGTCAAGAAAAGGTCACTAGGGGTCAAAATGTAAATTTCACTCCATTGACCCAAAATACTACTTGTCCGAGGGAAAATGACTCATGATTGTCAGAATTGGTCAAAAGATTTATATTGACCATGTTCATATAGGGTGCTTCTGCACTAAAAGTGACATGTCACACGGGGTCACTAGAGGTCATTGAACTATACAGGTGAAAATCTTAAGACATGCTCCGATTTTGACCGGTTATAACTCATTTTGTAGGTATTGATGAGACAAGAAAAAAAGTCAATCATTTCTTTGGGGTCAAAGGTCAACAAAAGATCACTAGGGGTCAAAATGTACATTTTTACGACATTAGGACCCCTAGTGACCTTTTTTTGACCTTTGACCCCAAAAAAATGATTGACTTTTTTTCTTGTCTAATCAATACCTACAAAATGAGCCATAACCGGTCAAAATCGGAGCAAGTCTTAAATTTTACCCCGTGTGTGTCTTTATATTAGTCGAGGATCGCCTAATATACTGTATTCTAACTGTCACTTTTGACAATTTTCCTGGCATGAGACCGATAGCTCCGTAACCATTTGACCGATTAAAAAAACTCTGCAGAGCAAAGTTCCCTTTAGTGCACCACTACTCAGATCAGAAAGCACAAGAGGTCAAATGTCACACAGGGGTCACTAGAGGTCAAAACGACCTATTATTTCACTCAAAATGCTATTTTTTCTAGAGGAAATGACCCATGATTATGAGAATTAGTCAAAAGATTCCTTGTATCCATGTACACATAGGGTCTTAAGCGATTAAAAGTGACATATCAAATGGGGTCACTAGAGGTCATTGACCTAAACAGGGAAAAAATGTAAGACATGCTCCGATATTGACCGGTCATATCTCATTTTGTAGGTATTGATGAGACAAGAACAAAAGTTAATCATATTGTTAAGGTCAAAGGTCAAGAAAAGGTCACTAGGGGTCAAAATGTAAATTTCACTCCATTGACCCAAAATACTACTTGTCCGAGGGAAAATGACTCATGATTGTCAGAATTGGTCAAAAGATTTATATTGACCATGTTCATATAGGGTGCTTCTGCACTAAAAGTGACATGTCACACGGGGTCACTAGAGGTCATTGAACTATACAGGTGAAAATCTTAAGACATGCTCCGATTTTGACCGGTTATAACTCATTTTGTAGGTATTGATGAGACAAGAAAAAAAGTCAATCATTTTTTTGGGGTCAAAGGTCAACAAAAGATCACTAGGGGTCAAAATGTACATTTTTACGACATTAGGACCCCTAGTGACCTTTTTTTGACCTTTGACCCCAAAAAAATGATTGACTTTTTTTCTTGTCTAATCAATACCTACAAAATGAGCCATAACCGGTCAAAATCGGAGCAAGTCTTAAATTTTACCCCGTGTGTGTCTTTATATTAGTCGAGGATCGCCTAATTTACCGTCAGACCCTGGAAACAATAGGCAGGACACAAAAGGTAATTTGCGGACATCGCCATGCCATGCAAGAGGTTGCTTTTATTTATAAAGCCTACATGTATCACATGTCATACAAAACATAATCTACACAACAATGCACGGAATCAAAAGACCATTATATGAGTTATCAACCAAATCGACAGGAGAGCGCAAACTACCCCCTATCTCCATTGCGCAAACAAAAAGAGGCCGAAATGAATTGCCAAATGTGCCATGCACATGTGCCAATGCACCTCAGGGTCAATTATGCCAGATAGATATGCCATGCATTTAATCTACATTATACCATTTTGCCAATGCAAAGTCCAACAATGTTGCCATAGATGTCATGTATATTATTATCAAATTATTCAAAATACTATTTGTCAATCAATCACGAATGATTTGCCATCGATGTGCCAATGCACATCAGGGTCAATTTTGCCAGATAGATATGCCAATGCATAACTAATTATTTCATTTAGGCCAATTTTTAAGCAAACAAGTTGCCATAGATATGTCATGTATCATATTATCCAATTATCAACTTTAAGAGTTTCATCCCGATCACGGCATGGGGCGCAAACCACCACCCTGAGCTTCATCGCGCAGACGAAAGAAGCCCCGGAGAAAAGCTACCTAACCATTAATTAAATTCAAACTGTTAGGACTATTTGTATAATTTCCTCAGGTAATGACCTTAATCAATATTATCATTATAATTAATTATCGTAATCAATTATTTAACGACTTTTAACCTTTGGAAAACAAAACACTGCCCTATGTCATAACATTGACTGTGGGCCTACCATGGATCACACCCCCACTTACTTCTAACGGGTGGGTGGGTGGGAAAATTTCTGATTTAACTGAAATATCAGAACACGACCTCTCGCATGCGCTAGCATGAACGTAATGATACCAAAGGGACGCCACGAGAAAGCCCGCGAGGTATGAAAGGGAATGAGTGGTCCGAGACGAACCAATCATGCATGCGTGAAACGCGTAACAAAAGGCCAACCGGAAACAGGCCGGGGCAAACAACGTTCCCAGGGCGGGCGGTAAAATAAAATTTGCTCAATTGCATCTCGGAAATTTTTGATTACCGTCAGACCCTGGAAACAATAGGCAGGACACAAAAGGTAATTTGCGGACATCGCCATGCCATGCAAGAGGTTGCTTTTATTTATAAAGCCTACATGTATCACATGTCATACAAAACATAATCTACACAACAATGCACGGAATCAAAAGACCATTATATGAGTTATCAACCAAATCGACAGGAGAGCGCAAACTACCCCCTATCTCCATTGCGCAAACAAAAAGAGGCCGAAATGAATTGCCAAATGTGCCATGCACATGTGCCAATGCACCTCAGGGTCAATTATGCCAGATAGATATGCCATGCATTTAATCTACATTATACCATTTTGCCAATGCAAAGTCCAACAATGTTGCCATAGATGTCATGTATATTATTATCAAATTATTCAAAATACTATTTGTCAATCAATCACGAATGATTTGCCATCGATGTGCCAATGCACATCAGGGTCAATTTTGCCAGATAGATATGCCAATGCATAACTAATTATTTCATTTAGGCCAATTTTTAAGCAAACAAGTTGCCATAGATATGTCATGTATCATATTATCCAATTATCAACTTTAAGAGTTTCATCCCGATCACGGCATGGGGCGCAAACCACCACCCTGAGCTTCATCGCGCAGACGAAAGAAGCCCCGGAGAAAAGCTACCTAACCATTAATTAAATTCAAACTGTTAGGACTATTTGTATAATTTCCTCAGGTAATGACCTTAATCAATATTATCATTATAATTAATTATCGTAATCAATTATTTAACGACTTTTAACCTTTGGAAAACAAAACACTGCCAACCAAGATTTATACTTTCGTTTTAAGGCGCCGACGAAAGGATAAACTTGTATGACCCCTCCCCCCCCTTTTTTTTTTTTTTTTGTTTTTTTTTTGCGGGGTTAGGGGGGGTACTGATTCCCATGTAAATCACCCTAAGCACTGGGAACATGTGGGGATTGCGTTGGCCCAATCCTGTAACAGATACTCATTGCCCTTTGGAATAGATGTACCGAATCGTACATGTATACCTACTATCTTAGTAGAGAACAAGAAACATAGTAATTGGCCACAGGTGCACTATTTCCAAACTAATATTGAAACTTAACCCGCCGATAACTATAAATTGTAACCAGCAATGGTAACTAACACTTTGAACATACGCTATTAAATTAACCGCGATGTGAACCTGGTGGACAAACTGACCTGAATCGCCTACTCATCGAACCGACTCGCATCATTCATGGTTACCTAACACGAAGAAAGCAAATATATTCTACATCGCAACGATCGTTCAACCAATTATATTGATTTATAATTTGTTTAATACCCGTCGTATATGCCTATCATTTCTATACAATTATATTAAGCTGTATCGTAAATGAAAATTTCAGATCAATTGTTACCAAACAAGACCTGCAAGGCCCTACCTGGCCACATTCCAACATTAGGATTATTATGCATAATACAGTCCAATCAATATGCCAGTTCGCTTTTTAATTCCTCGTAAAATAAATATAACAGCCCATCCTGTTTCCATTGATTTCATTTTCCAATATTATAAACCAACGTTATGACTGATAGTGATTACCTCCTAATCTGGTGATTGATTTTCACCTATACAACTCATAATTGATTTTTCCTATCTGGAGAATGACTTTCACACCTATTATAGAATATTGATATCCCCTTTATGTGTGTCAATAACTTGGATATGCTGTATTATTATATTATTATTATATGCAGACTATTTTATAATTAGATGTACTCCCGTCTTAATAAGATTACCACCGCCCTATGTGGTTGGTGTGCATGAAACTGCCAGTTACTCTGTATAAATAATACTTAATTTACTGCTTGTTTTCTACACATCAAACCTCCCATAAATTTAATATACATGTTCAAAGTCAGAACAATCAATTTTCAATCCAAAACGGCATAAAGCACATATTATATGGCCTACACAACTTTCGGCAGACAATTAGTTGACACATTTTAATAAGATCAGATAAGATATACTTTCCAGCCTGGATATTTATAAATTTAAATGTCGGATATGGGGCCAGCATTTATCGACTATCAATCGGGCGCATTCCTCTTAGAATGATCATTAATATAAGACATAGACAAAATATAGTCGAATATCGAGTTTAGAAATTCAATGTTGTATGACTAACAGCACAGATCACCCACTGCCTATAGTAAGCATCATGAGTTTTCAGCAATTACCCAATGGCCGCCAAAATGCCAACAAAAAGCATAAACTAAACATATGATGAATTTTAGATCCTGTTGGATGTAAATAACGCAGTCATTTATGTATTAAACACCTAGACACTCAACGCGTATATTAACCAACATGTATGATCAAATATCGATTTAACAACAATTAATATTATTTAACATTTTATGTGTTAGACCATCAAAAAAACTCATATCTAGTATTTTTTCTTCTTCAATATTATCATACTCAAATCTAGAATAGTCAGATGACCAAGTTCCGAAGCATTAACAGCTTGTAAAAGTTATGAAAATAATATTGAAGTTGCAGTGCCTAACATTGGAAGTTTCTTACCCCACATATGGGAAACACTTAATATCATCCTGTTTCCATGAAACTATTTCGTAAGAATGGTTATTTATTATCAAAGCAAACAAGAGATACCATACCGGTCGGTGACCACATAACACAATCCGCCAGACATCATATTCTGTTAAGGCTCAAATTGTAATCGCCCAATTGTATACAGATCAAGAGTTGTGTAATGCGGGGTGTAATAACGCTCTCAATGATAAAGGATACATTCGTTGCAGTAGCAGTAAGTGGCGCAACGACACTGATGATTAGAATATCATACATTGAAATGAGACGAATATCATCTGCGTACACCGGGCGTACACAGCCCCGGGGAAGGGGTACACCCTGTTATATAACTGTTTATATATCATCATCATCTTCCTCCACTGTGCCGAAACCTCTGTTTAGCCCCTTCGCACAAGTGTTGAAGTGCATTCAGGCTGGTGCAGACAAAACCCATTGGCATAAATGTATTTGTACAAAAGTTGGAAGGATGTACCCAACAATCTCCGTTCCAAATTTGAATTAAAGTGACCGCCGCTGTATGCCACAATTAGTAAACAATGATATGGCTAGCCGGAATCATCTGGTCGATACCGTATACGAGTCAGTAAAAGAAACCTCGAGAATAGGCCTCATTGTGAACACTTGCATTAATCCACCGCAGCGACGCGTAGTAGCTAAAGCTAAAGTGAATCATTTATCACCGCATCATAGATGGCGTATAATTGTATCTTTCAGGCCTCTGCAACTGGTGCGGTATATTAATAAGCCAACACTATGATCCAACAGCTAAATCCGTGTAACAGTAAACCAACCCGGTGATACCATTGTGTAAAATCATGCCTCACATGAAGCGAATGATGCAATAAATAATAAATTCCCCGTAAGTGGTGGCTCAGGGAAGCGTCGTCTTTACTTCCCCAAATGATATTTGGGCATCAAGCATGGAGCAAGCTCGGAGCGGTTGAAAGGTCTCCCCACACGGCCATACTGGAGAAGAAACACACCGAAAAGTCCACGCATACCATGTCATCACATTCAGAACGTTATGGGGTCTATGCTGTTAGGCCAAATCGCATGTCCTGAAAGATGAAAAGAAGAAAAACCAGCAGAAGCAAATCGGGAACATTTATATCCTTAACAGTACGTATTCCCATACATTAATGCCTTGTATATATATATATATATATACATGTAACAACTGGTAGCCAAATGAGGATATCACTCGAGGATGAGTAAATTAATAGCATGACCTATAATTATTATATCCAAATATAAAATATACTACCCAAATAATGAGCCCCAAAACCAACATTTTAACCAAAATGTATTAAAGAACCATATTTATAGCAACGAAAATGACCATTTATCTATTTTATTACAAAAAGTGACAGAAATGTGACTGTGAGTAACCTAAATAGTGCCATGCATGAAGTAACAGACACCCCGGCAATTGCAACCCACATAGACCCATGGTCGATTGGCCCCGCGGGACCAAAATGAAGAACCAAACATGAATGAAACCATTTATTGACGTCGCCAACCTGTAATAATATACCATTGAAGTATATCATTCCAAATACCACCCAATATTGAGCCTAGCGCTACAAATACAAAAGCCAATGGTGATAACATGAATGAAAACCCATTTATTGACGTCGCGTCGCCAACCTTTAATATACCATACCAACAAATAATACCGCCCAATTTTGAGCCTTTGCGCCCAAATACTAGAACCCATTGGTAATAGAAACTGTAACAGCACCCATTTTACTAAATAGGGTTGACGAACAGTTAAAGTTGCTAACCCTACCAAGTAGGAGATCGATAACCTACCGTATTACGAAAACCCCAATTAACCGAACCGTGCACTCGACTGATCCCACCAGACCATCAACTATTCATAATAAACTAGATAGAGATTAAGCTGAAGGTGTGTAGCCCGGGGAAGTCAATCGATAATTACCAAAACTACTTAACCCACAAACAAATCCCCCAATCACTGTGCGTGTACAGACTGACAAACCCCAATGATCTACGCTGAATCAAGATCAATATTTACCAAATCGACACCCTCTTATCAATTGAACTATCATTAACACCGAGTATTTGCGGTGTCTTGTGTTTATGCACGTACACGTAGCGTAACACCATGGACTTATATTTTTAAGTCCATGGTGACACTAACCAACTGATATCAATAATTTAATATACCACGAGATGGATATAAAATTGTTATCCAGTAGAATATAGTATGACCCGCATTCAAAACCAAAAATCCTAGTATGCATGTATAAATAGTAACATCCAGGGATGGTATTCTCGCGTGATCCATATCAATCAATATTACACAATATTAATACAAACGGATACCCGAACCGGCAATTATTATGCCGGCCCTAAGCACCAATATTGCAATATAAATAATACATAAACATTATGTTCTCACCGTTAACTGAAATTGACCAGCTGTTCCGTCATATTCACACCTAATACCTACTCTTAGACTTTCACCCTGTCATTGAGTTACCACCTGTTGTCGAACCGCTCGCCGTAGCTATTAAATAGGTCAAAGATTAACCGTCCGATAATGCCGCCGTTTGCAGACAACCCCGCCGACAACACGGTCGTAAATTATCCCATTTTGCTAAGCACTTATCGCAGCAAATATAGTTTACGATACCTCGACAATAGAGTTTAGAAAGTCAGAAAACTGCGAGCACTTAAACCAATATGTGTTGAAATTAGCTGGAAGAAAATTTCTGATTTAACTGAAATATCAGAACACGACCTCTCGCATGCGCTAGCATGAACGTAATGATACCAAAGGGACGCCACGAGAAAGCCCGCGAGGTATGAAAGGGAATGAGTGGTCCGAGACGAACCAATCATGCATGCGTGAAACGCGTAACAAAAGGCCAACCGGAAACAGGCCGGGGCAAACAACGTTCCCAGGGCGGGCGGTAAAATAAAATTTGCTCAATTGCATCTCGGAAATTTTTGAATACTGTATTCTAACTGTCACTTTTGACAATTTTCCTGGCATGAGACCGATAGCTCCGTAACCATTTGACCGATTAAAAAAACTCTGCAGAGCAAAGTTCCCTTTAGTGCACCACTACTCAGATCAGAAAGCACAAGAGGTCAAATGTCACACAGGGGTCACTAGAGGTCAAAACGACCTATTATTTCACTCAAAATGCTATTTTTTCTAGAGGAAATGACCCATGATTATGAGAATTAGTCAAAAGATTCCTTGTATCCATGTACACATAGGGTCTTAAGCGATTAAAAGTGACATATCAAATGGGGTCACTAGAGGTCATTGACCTAAACAGGGAAAAAATGTAAGACATGCTCCGATATTGACCGGTCATATCTCATTTTGTAGGTATTGATGAGACAAGAACAAAAGTTAATCATATTGTTAAGGTCAAAGGTCAAGAAAAGGTCACTAGGGGTCAAAATGTAAATTTCACTCCATTGACCCAAAATACTACTTGTCCGAGGGAAAATGACTCATGATTGTCAGAATTGGTCAAAAGATTTATATTGACCATGTTCATATAGGGTGCTTCTGCACTAAAAGTGACATGTCACACGGGGTCACTAGAGGTCATTGAACTATACAGGTGAAAATCTTAAGACATGCTCCGATTTTGACCGGTTATAACTCATTTTGTAGGTATTGATGAGACAAGAAAAAAAGTCAATCATTTTTTTGGGGTCAAAGGTCAACAAAAGATCACTAGGGGTCAAAATGTACATGTTTACGACATTAGGACCCCTAGTGACCTTTTTTTGACCTTTGACCCCAAAAAAATGATTGACTTTTTTTCTTGTCTAATCAATACCTACAAAATGAGCCATAACCGGTCAAAATCGGAGCAAGTCTTAAATTTTACCCCGTGTGTGTCTTTATATTAGTCGAGGATCGCCTAATATACTGTATTCTAACTGTCACTTTTGACAATTTTCCTGGCATGAGACCGATAGCTCCGTAACCATTTGACCGATTAAAAAAACTCTGCAGAGCAAAGTTCCCTTTAGTGCACCACTACTCAGATCAGAAAGCACAAGAGGTCAAATGTCACACAGGGGTCACTAGAGGTCAAAACGACCTATTATTTCACTCAAAATGCTATTTTTTCTAGAGGAAATGACCCATGATTATGAGAATTAGTCAAAAGATTCCTTGTATCCATGTACACATAGGGTCTTAAGCGATTAAAAGTGACATATCAAATGGGGTCACTAGAGGTCATTGACCTAAACAGGGAAAAAATGTAAGACATGCTCCGATATTGACCGGTCATATCTCATTTTGTAGGTATTGATGAGACAAGAACAAAAGTTAATCATATTGTTAAGGTCAAAGGTCAAGAAAAGGTCACTAGGGGTCAAAATGTAAATTTCACTCCATTGACCCAAAATACTACTTGTCCGAGGGAAAATGACTCATGATTGTCAGAATTGGTCAAAAGATTTATATTGACCATGTTCATATAGGGTGCTTCTGCACTAAAAGTGACATGTCACACGGGGTCACTAGAGGTCATTGAACTATACAGGTGAAAATCTTAAGACATGCTCCGATTTTGACCGGTTATAACTCATTTTGTAGGTATTGATGAGACAAGAAAAAAAGTCAATCATTTTTTTGGGGTCAAAGGTCAACAAAAGATCACTAGGGGTCAAAATGTACATTTTTACGACATTAGGACCCCTAGTGACCTTTTTTTGACCTTTGACCCCAAAAAAATGATTGACTTTTTTTCTTGTCTAATCAATACCTACAAAATGAGCCATAACCGGTCAAAATCGGAGCAAGTCTTAAATTTTACCCCGTGTGTGTCTTTATATTAGTCGAGGATCGCCTAATATACTGTATTCTAACTGTCACTTTTGACAATTTTCCTGGCATGAGACCGATAGCTCCGTAACCATTTGACCGATTAAAAAAACTCTGCAGAGCAAAGTTCCCTTTAGTGCACCACTACTCAGATCAGAAAGCACAAGAGGTCAAATGTCACACAGGGGTCACTAGAGGTCAAAACGACCTATTATTTCACTCAAAATGCTATTTTTTCTAGAGGAAATGACCCATGATTATGAGAATTAGTCAAAAGATTCCTTGTATCCATGTACACATAGGGTCTTAAGCGATTAAAAGTGACATATCAAATGGGGTCACTAGAGGTCATTGACCTAAACAGGGAAAAAATGTAAGACATGCTCCGATATTGACCGGTCATATCTCATTTTGTAGGTATTGATGAGACAAGAACAAAAGTTAATCATATTGTTAAGGTCAAAGGTCAAGAAAAGGTCACTAGGGGTCAAAATGTAAATTTCACTCCATTGACCCAAAATACTACTTGTCCGAGGGAAAATGACTCATGATTGTCAGAATTGGTCAAAAGATTTATATTGACCATGTTCATATAGGGTGCTTCTGCACTAAAAGTGACATGTCACACGGGGTCACTAGAGGTCATTGAACTATACAGGTGAAAATCTTAAGACATGCTCCGATTTTGACCGGTTATAACTCATTTTGTAGGTATTGATGAGACAAGAAAAAAAGTCAATCATTTTTTTGGGGTCAAAGGTCAACAAAAGATCACTAGGGGTCAAAATGTACATTTTTACGACATTAGGACCCCTAGTGACCTTTTTTTGACCTTTGACCCCAAAAAAATGATTGACTTTTTTTCTTGTCTAATCAATACCTACAAAATGAGCCATAACCGGTCAAAATCGGAGCAAGTCTTAAATTTTACCCCGTGTGTGTCTTTATATTAGTCGAGGATCGCCTAATATACTGTATTCTAACTGTCACTTTTGACAATTTTCCTGGCATGAGACCGATAGCTCCGTAACCATTTGACCGATTAAAAAAACTCTGCAGAGCAAAGTTCCCTTTAGTGCACCACTACTCAGATCAGAAAGCACAAGAGGTCAAATGTCACACAGGGGTCACTAGAGGTCAAAACGACCTATTATTTCACTCAAAATGCTATTTTTTCTAGAGGAAATGACCCATGATTATGAGAATTAGTCAAAAGATTCCTTGTATCCATGTACACATAGGGTCTTAAGCGATTAAAAGTGACATATCAAATGGGGTCACTAGAGGTCATTGACCTAAACAAGGAAAAAATGTAAGACATGCTCCGATATTGACCGGTCATATCTCATTTTGTAGGTATTGATGAGACAAGAACAAAAGTTAATCATATTGTTAAGGTCAAAGGTCAAGAAAAGGTCACTAGGGGTCAAAATTTAAATTTCACTCCATTGACCCAAAATACTACTTGTCCGAGGGAAAATGACTCATGATTGTCAGAATTGGTCAAAAGATTTATATTGACCATGTTCATATAGGGTGCTTCTGCACTAAAAGTGACATGTCACACGGGGTCACTAGAGGTCATTGAACTATACAGGTGAAAATCTTAAGACATGCTCCGATTTTGACCGGTTATAACTCATTTTGTAGGTATTGATGAGACAAGAAAAAAAGTCAATCATTTTTTTGGGGTCAAAGGTCAACAAAAGATCACTAGGGGTCAAAATGTACATTTTTACGACATTAGGACCCCTAGTGACCTTTTTTTGACCTTTGACCCCAAAAAAATGATTGACTTTTTTTCTTGTCTAATCAATACCTACAAAATGAGCCATAACCGGTCAAAATCGGAGCAAGTCTTAAATTTTACCCCGTGTGTGTCTTTATATTAGTCGAGGATCGCCTAATATACTGTATTCTAACTGTCACTTTTGACAATTTTCCTGGCATGAGACCGATAGCTCCGTAACCATTTGACCGATTAAAAAAACTCTGCAGAGCAAAGTTCCCTTTAGTGCACCACTACTCAGATCAGAAAGCACAAGAGGTCAAATGTCACACAGGGGTCACTAGAGGTCAAAACGACCTATTATTTCACTCAAAATGCTATTTTTTCTAGAGGAAATGACCCATGATTATGAGAATTAGTCAAAAGATTCCTTGTATCCATGTACACATAGGGTCTTAAGCGATTAAAAGTGACATATCAAATGGGGTCACTAGAGGTCATTGACCTAAACAGGGAAAAAATGTAAGACATGCTCCGATATTGACCGGTTATATCTCATTTTGTAGGTATTGATGAGACAAGAACAAAAGTTAATCATATTGTTAAGGTCAAAGGTCAAGAAAAGGTCACTAGGGGTCAAAATGTAAATTTCACTCCATTGACCCAAAATACTACTTGTCCGAGGGAAAATGACTCATGATTGTCAGAATTGGTCAAAAGATTTATATTGACCATGTTCATATAGGGTGCTTCTGCACTAAAAGTGACATGTCACACGGGGTCACTAGAGGTCATTGAACTATACAGGTGAAAATCTTAAGACATGCTCCGATTTTGACCGGTTATAACTCATTTTGTAGGTATTGATGAGACAAGAAAAAAAGTCAATCATTTTTTTGGGGTCAAAGGTCAACAAAAGATCACTAGGGGTCAAAATGTACATTTTTACGACATTAGGACCCCTAGTGACCTTTTTTTGACCTTTGACCCCAAAAAAATGATTGACTTTTTTTCTTGTCTAATCAATACCTACAAAATGAGCCATAACCGGTCAAAATCGGAGCAAGTCTTAAATTTTACCCCGTGTGTGTCTTTATATTAGTCGAGGATCGCCTAATATACTGTATTCTAACTGTCACTTTTGACAATTTTCCTGGCATGAGACCGATAGCTCCGTAACCATTTGACCGATTAAAAAAACTCTGCAGAGCAAAGTTCCCTTTAGTGCACCACTACTCAGATCAGAAAGCACAAGAGGTCAAATGTCACACAGGGGTCACTAGAGGTCAAAACGACCTATTATTTCACTCAAAATGCTATTTTTTCTAGAGGAAATGACCCATGATTATGAGAATTAGTCAAAAGATTCCTTGTATCCATGTACACATAGGGTCTTAAGCGATTAAAAGTGACATATCAAATGGGGTCACTAGAGGTCATTGACCTAAACAGGGAAAAAATGTAAGACATGCTCCGATATTGACCGGTCATATCTCATTTTGTAGGTATTGATGAGACAAGAACAAAAGTTAATCATATTGTTAAGGTCAAAGGTCAAGAAAAGGTCACTAGGGGTCAAAATGTAAATTTCACTCCATTGACCCAAAATACTACTTGTCCGAGGGAAAATGACTCATGATTGTCAGAATTGGTCAAAAGATTTATATTGACCATGTTCATATAGGGTGCTTCTGCACTAAAAGTGACATGTCACACGGGGTCACTAGAGGTCATTGAACTATACAGGTGAAAATCTTAAGACATGCTCCGATTTTGACCGGTTATAACTCATTTTGTAGGTATTGATGAGACAAGAAAAAAAGTCAATCATTTTTTTGGGGTCAAAGGTCAACAAAAGATCACTAGGGGTCAAAATGTACATTTTTACGACATTAGGACCCCTAGTGACCTTTTTTTGACCTTTGACCCCAAAAAAATGATTGACTTTTTTTCTTGTCTAATCAATACCTACAAAATGAGCCATAACCGGTCAAAATCGGAGCAAGTCTTAAATTTTACCCCGTGTGTGTCTTTATATTAGTCGAGGATCGCCTAATATACTGTATTCTAACTGTCACTTTTGACAATTTTCCTGGCATGAGACCGATAGCTCCGTAACCATTTGACCGATTAAAAAAACTCTGCAGAGCAAAGTTCCCTTTAGTGCACCACTACTCAGATCAGAAAGCACAAGAGGTCAAATGTCACACAGGGGTCACTAGAGGTCAAAACGACCTATTATTTCACTCAAAATGCTATTTTTTCTAGAGGAAATGACCCATGATTATGAGAATTAGTCAAAAGATTCCTTGTATCCATGTACACATAGGGTCTTAAGCGATTAAAAGTGACATATCAAATGGGGTCACTAGAGGTCATTGACCTAAACAGGGAAAAAATGTAAGACATGCTCCGATATTGACCGGTCATATCTCATTTTGTAGGTATTGATGAGACAAGAACAAAAGTTAATCATATTGTTAAGGTCAAAGGTCAAGAAAAGGTCACTAGGGGTCAAAATGTAAATTTCACTCCATTGACCCAAAATACTACTTGTCCGAGGGAAAATGACTCATGATTGTCAGAATTGGTCAAAAGATTTATATTGACCATGTTCATATAGGGTGCTTCTGCACTAAAAGTGACATGTCACACGGGGTCACTAGAGGTCATTGAACTATACAGGTGAAAATCTTAAGACATGCTCCGATTTTGACCGGTTATAACTCATTTTGTAGGTATTGATGAGACAAGAAAAAAAGTCAATCATTTTTTTGGGGTCAAAGGTCAACAAAAGATCACTAGGGGTCAAAATGTACATTTTTACGACATTAGGACCCCTAGTGACCTTTTTTTGACCTTTGACCCCAAAAAAAATGATTGACTTTTTTTCTTGTCTAATCAATACCTACAAAATGAGCCATAACCGGTCAAAATCGGAGCAAGTCTTAAATTTTACCCCGTGTGTGTCTTTATATTAGTCGAGGATCGCCTAATATACTGTATTCTAACTGTCACTTTTGACAATTTTCCTGGCATGAGACCGATAGCTCCGTAACCATTTGACCGATTAAAAAAACTCTGCAGAGCAAAGTTCCCTTTAGTGCACCACTACTCAGATCAGAAAGCACAAGAGGTCAAATGTCACACAGGGGTCACTAGAGGTCAAAACGACCTATTATTTCACTCAAAATGCTATTTTTTCTAGAGGAAATGACCCATGATTATGAGAATTAGTCAAAAGATTCCTTGTATCCATGTACACATAGGGTCTTAAGCGATTAAAAGTGACATATCAAATGGGGTCACTAGAGGTCATTGACCTAAACAAGGAAAAAATGTAAGACATGCTCCGATATTGACCGGTCATATCTCATTTTGTAGGTATTGATGAGACAAGAACAAAAGTTAATCATATTGTTAAGGTCAAAGGTCAAGAAAAGGTCACTAGGGGTCAAAATGTAAATTTCACTCCATTGACCCAAAATACTACTTGTCCGAGGGAAAATGACTCATGATTGTCAGAATTGGTCAAAAGATTTATATTGACCATGTTCATATAGGGTGCTTCTGCACTAAAAGTGACATGTCACACGGGGTCACTAGAGGTCATTGAACTATACAGGTGAAAATCTTAAGACATGCTCCGATTTTGACCGGTTATAACTCATTTTGTAGGTATTGATGAGACAAGAAAAAAAGTCAATCATTTTTTTGGGGTCAAAGGTCAACAAAAGATCACTAGGGGTCAAAATGTACATTTTTACGACATTAGGACCCCTAGTGACCTTTTTTTGACCTTTGACCCCAAAAAAATGATTGACTTTTTTTCTTGTCTAATCAATACCTACAAAATGAGCCATAACCGGTCAAAATCGGAGCAAGTCTTAAATTTTACCCCGTGTGTGTCTTTATATTAGTCGAGGATCGCCTAATATACTGTATTCTAACTGTCACTTTTGACAATTTTCCTGGCATGAGACCGATAGCTCCGTAACCATTTGACCGATTAAAAAAACTCTGCAGAGCAAAGTTCCCTTTAGTGCACCACTACTCAGATCAGAAAGCACAAGAGGTCAAATGTCACACAGGGGTCACTAGAGGTCAAAACGACCTATTATTTCACTCAAAATGCTATTTTTTCTAGAGGAAATGACCCATGATTATGAGAATTAGTCAAAAGATTCCTTGTATCCATGTACACATAGGGTCTTAAGCGATTAAAAGTGACATATCAAATGGGGTCACTAGAGGTCATTGACCTAAACAGGGAAAAAATGTAAGACATGCTCCGATATTGACCGGTCATATCTCATTTTGTAGGTATTGATGAGACAAGAACAAAAGTTAATCATATTGTTAAGGTCAAAGGTCAAGAAAAGGTCACTAGGGGTCAAAATGTAAATTTCACTCCATTGACCCAAAATACTACTTGTCCGAGGGAAAATGACTCATGATTGTCAGAATTGGTCAAAAGATTTATATTGACCATGTTCATATAGGGTGCTTCTGCACTAAAAGTGACATGTCACACGGGGTCACTAGAGGTCATTGAACTATACAGGTGAAAATCTTAAGACATGCTCCGATTTTGACCGGTTATAACTCATTTTGTAGGTATTGATGAGACAAGAAAAAAAGTCAATCATTTTTTTGGGGTCAAAGGTCAACAAAAGATCACTAGGGGTCAAAATGTACATTTTTACGACATTAGGACCCCTAGTGACCTTTTTTTGACCTTTGACCCCAAAAAAATGATTGACTTTTTTTCTTGTCTAATCAATACCTACAAAATGAGCCATAACCGGTCAAAATCGGAGCAAGTCTTAAATTTTACCCCGTGTGTGTCTTTATATTAGTCGAGGATCGCCTAATATACTGTATTCTAACTGTCACTTTTGACAATTTTCCTGGCATGAGACCGATAGCTCCGTAACCATTTGACCGATTAAAAAAACTCTGCAGAGCAAAGTTCCCTTTAGTGCACCACTACTCAGATCAGAAAGCACAAGAGGTCAAATGTCACACAGGGGTCACTAGAGGTCAAAACGACCTATTATTTCACTCAAAATGCTATTTTTTCTAGAGGAAATGACCCATGATTATGAGAATTAGTCAAAAGATTCCTTGTATCCATGTACACATAGGGTCTTAAGCGATTAAAAGTGACATATCAAATGGGGTCACTAGAGGTCATTGACCTAAACAGGGAAAAAATGTAAGACATGCTCCGATATTGACCGGTCATATCTCATTTTGTAGGTATTGATGAGACAAGAACAAAAGTTAATCATATTGTTAAGGTCAAAGGTCAAGAAAAGGTCACTAGGGGTCAAAATGTAAATTTCACTCCATTGACCCAAAATACTACTTGTCCGAGGGAAAATGACTCATGATTGTCAGAATTGGTCAAAAGATTTATATTGACCATGTTCATATAGGGTGCTTCTGCACTAAAAGTGACATGTCACACGGGGTCACTAGAGGTCATTGAACTATACAGGTGAAAATCTTAAGACATGCTCCGATTTTGACCGGTTATAACTCATTTTGTAGGTATTGATGAGACAAGAAAAAAAGTCAATCATTTTTTTGGGGTCAAAGGTCAACAAAAGATCACTAGGGGTCAAAATGTACATTTTTACGACATTAGGACCCCTAGTGACCTTTTTTTGACCTTTGACCCCAAAAAAATGATTGACTTTTTTTCTTGTCTAATCAATACCTACAAAATGAGCCATAACCGGTCAAAATCGGAGCAAGTCTTAAATTTTACCCCGTGTGTGTCTTTATATTAGTCGAGGATCGCCTAATATACTGTATTCTAACTGTCACTTTTGACAATTTTCCTGGCATGAGACCGATAGCTCCGTAACCATTTGACCGATTAAAAAAACTCTGCAGAGCAAAGTTCCCTTTAGTGCACCACTACTCAGATCAGAAAGCACAAGAGGTCAAATGTCACACAGGGGTCACTAGAGGTCAAAACGACCTATTATTTCACTCAAAATGCTATTTTTTCTAGAGGAAATGACCCATGATTATGAGAATTAGTCAAAAGATTCCTTGTATCCATGTACACATAGGGTCTTAAGCGATTAAAAGTGACATATCAAATGGGGTCACTAGAGGTCATTGACCTAAACAAGGAAAAAATGTAAGACATGCTCCGATATTGACCGGTCATATCTCATTTTGTAGGTATTGATGAGACAAGAACAAAAGTTAATCATATTGTTAAGGTCAAAGGTCAAGAAAAGGTCACTAGGGGTCAAAATGTAAATTTCACTCCATTGACCCAAAATACTACTTGTCCGAGGGAAAATGACTCATGATTGTCAGAATTGGTCAAAAGATTTATATTGACCATGTTCATATAGGGTGCTTCTGCACTAAAAGTGACATGTCACACGGGGTCACTAGAGGTCATTGAACTATACAGGTGAAAATCTTAAGACATGCTCCGATTTTGACCGGTTATAACTCATTTTGTAGGTATTGATGAGACAAGAAAAAAAGTCAATCATTTTTTTGGGGTCAAAGGTCAACAAAAGATCACTAGGGGTCAAAATGTACATTTTTACGACATTAGGACCCCTAGTGACCTTTTTTTGACCTTTGACCCCAAAAAAATGATTGACTTTTTTTCTTGTCTAATCAATACCTACAAAATGAGCCATAACCGGTCAAAATCGGAGCAAGTCTTAAATTTTACCCCGTGTGTGTCTTTATATTAGTCGAGGATCGCCTAATATACTGTATTCTAACTGTCACTTTTGACAATTTTCCTGGCATGAGACCGATAGCTCCGTAACCATTTGACCGATTAAAAAAACTCTGCAGAGCAAAGTTCCCTTTAGTGCACCACTACTCAGATCAGAAAGCACAAGAGGTCAAATGTCACACAGGGGTCACTAGAGGTCAAAACGACCTATTATTTCACTCAAAATGCTATTTTTTCTAGAGGAAATGACCCATGATTATGAGAATTAGTCAAAAGATTCCTTGTATCCATGTACACATAGGGTCTTAAGCGATTAAAAGTGACATATCAAATGGGGTCACTAGAGGTCATTGACCTAAACAGGGAAAAAATGTAAGACATGCTCCGATATTGACCGGTCATATCTCATTTTGTAGGTATTGATGAGACAAGAACAAAAGTTAATCATATTGTTAAGGTCAAAGGTCAAGAAAAGGTCACTAGGGGTCAAAATGTAAATTTCACTCCATTGACCCAAAATACTACTTGTCCGAGGGAAAATGACTCATGATTGTCAGAATTGGTCAAAAGATTTATATTGACCATGTTCATATAGGGTGCTTCTGCACTAAAAGTGACATGTCACACGGGGTCACTAGAGGTCATTGAACTATACAGGTGAAAATCTTAAGACATGCTCCGATTTTGACCGGTTATAACTCATTTTGTAGGTATTGATGAGACAAGAAAAAAAGTCAATCATTTTTTTGGGGTCAAAGGTCAACAAAAGATCACTAGGGGTCAAAATGTACATTTTTACGACATTAGGACCCCTAGTGACCTTTTTTTGACCTTTGACCCCAAAAAAATGATTGACTTTTTTTCTTGTCTAATCAATACCTACAAAATGAGCCATAACCGGTCAAAATCGGAGCAAGTCTTAAATTTTACCCCGTGTGTGTCTTTATATTAGTCGAGGATCGCCTAATATACTGTATTCTAACTGTCACTTTTGACAATTTTCCTGGCATGAGACCGATAGCTCCGTAACCATTTGACCGATTAAAAAAACTCTGCAGAGCAAAGTTCCCTTTAGTGCACCACTACTCAGATCAGAAAGCACAAGAGGTCAAATGTCACACAGGGGTCACTAGAGGTCAAAACGACCTATTATTTCACTCAAAATGCTATTTTTTCTAGAGGAAATGACCCATGATTATGAGAATTAGTCAAAAGATTCCTTGTATCCATGTACACATAGGGTCTTAAGCGATTAAAAGTGACATATCAAATGGGGTCACTAGAGGTCATTGACCTAAACAAGGAAAAAATGTAAGACATGCTCCGATATTGACCGGTCATATCTCATTTTGTAGGTATTGATGAGACAAGAACAAAAGTTAATCATATTGTTAAGGTCAAAGGTCAAGAAAAGGTCACTAGGGGTCAAAATGTAAATTTCACTCCATTGACCCAAAATACTACTTGTCCGAGGGAAAATGACTCATGATTGTCAGAATTGGTCAAAAGATTTATATTGACCATGTTCATATAGGGTGCTTCTGCACTAAAAGTGACATGTCACACGGGGTCACTAGAGGTCATTGAACTATACAGGTGAAAATCTTAAGACATGCTCCGATTTTGACCGGTTATAACTCATTTTGTAGGTATTGATGAGACAAGAAAAAAAGTCAATCATTTTTTTGGGGTCAAAGGTCAACAAAAGATCACTAGGGGTCAAAATGTACATTTTTACGACATTAGGACCCCTAGTGACCTTTTTTTGACCTTTGACCCCAAAAAAATGATTGACTTTTTTTCTTGTCTAATCAATACCTACAAAATGAGCCATAACCGGTCAAAATCGGAGCAAGTCTTAAATTTTACCCCGTGTGTGTCTTTATATTAGTCGAGGATCGCCTAATATACTGTATTCTAACTGTCACTTTTGACAATTTTCCTGGCATGAGACCGATAGCTCCGTAACCATTTGACCGATTAAAAAAACTCTGCAGAGCAAAGTTCCCTTTAGTGCACCACTACTCAGATCAGAAAGCACAAGAGGTCAAATGTCACACAGGGGTCACTAGAGGTCAAAACGACCTATTATTTCACTCAAAATGCTATTTTTTCTAGAGGAAATGACCCATGATTATGAGAATTAGTCAAAAGATTCCTTGTATCCATGTACACATAGGGTCTTAAGCGATTAAAAGTGACATATCAAATGGGGTCACTAGAGGTCATTGACCTAAACAGGGAAAAAATGTAAGACATGCTCCGATATTGACCGGTCATATCTCATTTTGTAGGTATTGATGAGACAAGAACAAAAGTTAATCATATTGTTAAGGTCAAAGGTCAAGAAAAGGTCACTAGGGGTCAAAATGTAAATTTCACTCCATTGACCCAAAATACTACTTGTCCGAGGGAAAATGACTCATGATTGTCAGAATTGGTCAAAAGATTTATATTGACCATGTTCATATAGGGTGCTTCTGCACTAAAAGTGACATGTCACACGGGGTCACTAGAGGTCATTGAACTATACAGGTGAAAATCTTAAGACATGCTCCGATTTTGACCGGTTATAACTCATTTTGTAGGTATTGATGAGACAAGAAAAAAAGTCAATCATTTTTTTGGGGTCAAAGGTCAACAAAAGATCACTAGGGGTCAAAATGTACATTTTTACGACATTAGGACCCCTAGTGACCTTTTTTTGACCTTTGACCCCAAAAAAATGATTGACTTTTTTTCTTGTCTAATCAATACCTACAAAATGAGCCATAACCGGTCAAAATCGGAGCAAGTCTTAAATTTTACCCCGTGTGTGTCTTTATATTAGTCGAGGATCGCCTAATATACTGTATTCTAACTGTCACTTTTGACAATTTTCCTGGCATGAGACCGATAGCTCCGTAACCATTTGACCGATTAAAAAAACTCTGCAGAGCAAAGTTCCCTTTAGTGCACCACTACTCAGATCAGAAAGCACAAGAGGTCAAATGTCACACAGGGGTCACTAGAGGTCAAAACGACCTATTATTTCACTCAAAATGCTATTTTTTCTAGAGGAAATGACCCATGATTATGAGAATTAGTCAAAAGATTCCTTGTATCCATGTACACATAGGGTCTTAAGCGATTAAAAGTGACATATCAAATGGGGTCACTAGAGGTCATTGACCTAAACAGGGAAAAAATGTAAGACATGCTCCGATATTGACCGGTCATATCTCATTTTGTAGGTATTGATGAGACAAGAACAAAAGTTAATCATATTGTTAAGGTCAAAGGTCAAGAAAAGGTCACTAGGGGTCAAAATGTAAATTTCACTCCATTGACCCAAAATACTACTTGTCCGAGGGAAAATGACTCATGATTGTCAGAATTGGTCAAAAGATTTATATTGACCATGTTCATATAGGGTGCTTCTGCACTAAAAGTGACATGTCACACGGGGTCACTAGAGGTCATTGAACTATACAGGTGAAAATCTTAAGACATGCTCCGATTTTGACCGGTTATAACTCATTTTGTAGGTATTGATGAGACAAGAAAAAAAGTCAATCATTTTTTTGGGGTCAAAGGTCAACAAAAGATCACTAGGGGTCAAAATGTACATTTTTACGACATTAGGACCCCTAGTGACCTTTTTTTGACCTTTGACCCCAAAAAAATGATTGACTTTTTTTCTTGTCTAATCAATACCTACAAAATGAGCCATAACCGGTCAAAATCGGAGCAAGTCTTAAATTTTACCCCGTGTGTGTCTTTATATTAGTCGAGGATCGCCTAATATACTGTATTCTAACTGTCACTTTTGACAATTTTCCTGGCATGAGACCGATAGCTCCGTAACCATTTGACCGATTAAAAAAACTCTGCAGAGCAAAGTTCCCTTTAGTGCACCACTACTCAGATCAGAAAGCACAAGAGGTCAAATGTCACACAGGGGTCACTAGAGGTCAAAACGACCTATTATTTCACTCAAAATGCTATTTTTTCTAGAGGAAATGACCCATGATTATGAGAATTAGTCAAAAGATTCCTTGTATCCATGTACACATAGGGTCTTAAGCGATTAAAAGTGACATATCAAATGGGGTCACTAGAGGTCATTGACCTAAACAGGGAAAAAATGTAAGACATGCTCCGATATTGACCGGTCATATCTCATTTTGTAGGTATTGATGAGACAAGAACAAAAGTTAATCATATTGTTAAGGTCAAAGGTCAAGAAAAGGTCACTAGGGGTCAAAATGTAAATTTCACTCCATTGACCCAAAATACTACTTGTCCGAGGGAAAATGACTCATGATTGTCAGAATTGGTCAAAAGATTTATATTGACCATGTTCATATAGGGTGCTTCTGCACTAAAAGTGACATGTCACACGGGGTCACTAGAGGTCATTGAACTATACAGGTGAAAATCTTAAGACATGCTCCGATTTTGACCGGTTATAACTCATTTTGTAGGTATTGATGAGACAAGAAAAAAAGTCAATCATTTTTTTGGGGTCAAAGGTCAACAAAAGATCACTAGGGGTCAAAATGTACATTTTTACGACATTAGGACCCCTAGTGACCTTTTTTTGACCTTTGACCCCAAAAAAATGATTGACTTTTTTTCTTGTCTAATCAATACCTACAAAATGAGCCATAACCGGTCAAAATCGGAGCAAGTCTTAAATTTTACCCCGTGTGTGTCTTTATATTAGTCGAGGATCGCCTAATATACTGTATTCTAACTGTCACTTTTGACAATTTTCCTGGCATGAGACCGATAGCTCCGTAACCATTTGACCGATTAAAAAAACTCTGCAGAGCAAAGTTCCCTTTAGTGCACCACTACTCAGATCAGAAAGCACAAGAGGTCAAATGTCACACAGGGGTCACTAGAGGTCAAAACGACCTATTATTTCACTCAAAATGCTATTTTTTCTAGAGGAAATGACCCATGATTATGAGAATTAGTCAAAAGATTCCTTGTATCCATGTACACATAGGGTCTTAAGCGATTAAAAGTGACATATCAAATGGGGTCACTAGAGGTCATTGACCTAAACAGGGAAAAAATGTAAGACATGCTCCGATATTGACCGGTCATATCTCATTTTGTAGGTATTGATGAGACAAGAACAAAAGTTAATCATATTGTTAAGGTCAAAGGTCAAGAAAAGGTCACTAGGGGTCAAAATGTAAATTTCACTCCATTGACCCAAAATACTACTTGTCCGAGGGAAAATGACTCATGATTGTCAGAATTGGTCAAAAGATTTATATTGACCATGTTCATATAGGGTGCTTCTGCACTAAAAGTGACATGTCACACGGGGTCACTAGAGGTCATTGAACTATACAGGTGAAAATCTTAAGACATGCTCCGATTTTGACCGGTTATAACTCATTTTGTAGGTATTGATGAGACAAGAAAAAAAGTCAATCATTTTTTTGGGGTCAAAGGTCAACAAAAGATCACTAGGGGTCAAAATGTACATTTTTACGACATTAGGACCCCTAGTGACCTTTTTTTGACCTTTGACCCCAAAAAAATGATTGACTTTTTTTCTTGTCTAATCAATACCTACAAAATGAGCCATAACCGGTCAAAATCGGAGCAAGTCTTAAATTTTACCCCGTGTGTGTCTTTATATTAGTCGAGGATCGCCTAATATACTGTATTCTAACTGTCACTTTTGACAATTTTCCTGGCATGAGACCGATAGCTCCGTAACCATTTGACCGATTAAAAAAACTCTGCAGAGCAAAGTTCCCTTTAGTGCACCACTACTCAGATCAGAAAGCACAAGAGGTCAAATGTCACACAGGGGTCACTAGAGGTCAAAACGACCTATTATTTCACTCAAAATGCTATTTTTTCTAGAGGAAATGACCCATGATTATGAGAATTAGTCAAAAGATTCCTTGTATCCATGTACACATAGGGTCTTAAGCGATTAAAAGTGACATATCAAATGGGGTCACTAGAGGTCATTGACCTAAACAGGGAAAAAATGTAAGACATGCTCCGATATTGACCGGTCATATCTCATTTTGTAGGTATTGATGAGACAAGAACAAAAGTTAATCATATTGTTAAGGTCAAAGGTCAAGAAAAGGTCACTAGGGGTCAAAATGTAAATTTCACTCCATTGACCCAAAATACTACTTGTCCGAGGGAAAATGACTCATGATTGTCAGAATTGGTCAAAAGATTTATATTGACCATGTTCATATAGGGTGCTTCTGCACTAAAAGTGACATGTCACACGGGGTCACTAGAGGTCATTGAACTATACAGGTGAAAATCTTAAGACATGCTCCGATTTTGACCGGTTATAACTCATTTTGTAGGTATTGATGAGACAAGAAAAAAAGTCAATCATTTTTTTGGGGTCAAAGGTCAACAAAAGATCACTAGGGGTCAAAATGTACATTTTTACGACATTAGGACCCCTAGTGACCTTTTTTTGACCTTTGACCCCAAAAAAATGATTGACTTTTTTTCTTGTCTAATCAATACCTACAAAATGAGCCATAACCGGTCAAAATCGGAGCAAGTCTTAAATTTTACCCCGTGTGTGTCTTTATATTAGTCGAGGATCGCCTAATATACTGTATTCTAACTGTCACTTTTGACAATTTTCCTGGCATGAGACCGATAGCTCCGTAACCATTTGACCGATTAAAAAAACTCTGCAGAGCAAAGTTCCCTTTAGTGCACCACTACTCAGATCAGAAAGCACAAGAGGTCAAATGTCACACAGGGGTCACTAGAGGTCAAAACGACCTATTATTTCACTCAAAATGCTATTTTTTCTAGAGGAAATGACCCATGATTATGAGAATTAGTCAAAAGATTCCTTGTATCCATGTACACATAGGGTCTTAAGCGATTAAAAGTGACATATCAAATGGGGTCACTAGAGGTCATTGACCTAAACAAGGAAAAAATGTAAGACATGCTCCGATATTGACCGGTCATATCTCATTTTGTAGGTATTGATGAGACAAGAACAAAAGTTAATCATATTGTTAAGGTCAAAGGTCAAGAAAAGGTCACTAGGGGTCAAAATGTAAATTTCACTCCATTGACCCAAAATACTACTTGTCCGAGGGAAAATGACTCATGATTGTCAGAATTGGTCAAAAGATTTATATTGACCATGTTCATATAGGGTGCTTCTGCACTAAAAGTGACATGTCACACGGGGTCACTAGAGGTCATTGAACTATACAGGTGAAAATCTTAAGACATGCTCCGATTTTGACCGGTTATAACTCATTTTGTAGGTATTGATGAGACAAGAAAAAAAGTCAATCATTTTTTTGGGGTCAAAGGTCAACAAAAGATCACTAGGGGTCAAAATGTACATTTTTACGACATTAGGACCCCTAGTGACCTTTTTTTGACCTTTGACCCCAAAAAAATGATTGACTTTTTTTCTTGTCTAATCAATACCTACAAAATGAGCCATAACCGGTCAAAATCGGAGCAAGTCTTAAATTTTACCCCGTGTGTGTCTTTATATTAGTCGAGGATCGCCTAATA
This sequence comes from Ophiura sarsii, assembly GCA_035610835.1. Classification (NCBI taxonomy): domain Eukaryota; kingdom Metazoa; phylum Echinodermata; class Ophiuroidea; order Amphilepidida; family Ophiuridae; genus Ophiura; species Ophiura sarsii. Next base: position 82,303,172 of record CM069441.1, on the reverse strand, counting down.
TACTGTATTCTAACTGTCACTTTTGACAATTTTCCTGGCATGAGACCGATAGCTCCGTAACCATTTGACCGATTAAAAAAACTCTGCAGAGCAAAGTTCCCTTTAGTGCACCACTACTCAGATCAGAAAGCACAAGAGGTCAAATGTCACACAGGGGTCACTAGAGGTCAAAACGACCTATTATTTCACTCAAAATGCTATTTTTTCTAGAGGAAATGACCCATGATTATGAGAATTAGTCAAAAGATTCCTTGTATCCATGTACACATAGGGTCTTAAGCGATTAAAAGTGACATATCAAATGGGGTCACTAGAGGTCATTGACCTAAACAGGGAAAAAATGTAAGACATGCTCCGATATTGACCGGTCATATCTCATTTTGTAGGTATTGATGAGACAAGAACAAAAGTTAATCATATTGTTAAGGTCAAAGGTCAAGAAAAGGTCACTAGGGGTCAAAATGTAAATTTCACTCCATTGACCCAAAATACTACTTGTCCGAGGGAAAATGACTCATGATTGTCAGAATTGGTCAAAAGATTTATATTGACCATGTTCATATAGGGTGCTTCTGCACTAAAAGTGACATGTCACACGGGGTCACTAGAGGTCATTGAACTATACAGGTGAAAATCTTAAGACATGCTCCGATTTTGACCGGTTATAACTCATTTTGTAGGTATTGATGAGACAAGAAAAAAAGTCAATCATTTTTTTGGGGTCAAAGGTCAACAAAAGATCACTAGGGGTCAAAATGTACATTTTTACGACATTAGGACCCCTAGTGACCTTTTTTTGACCTTTGACCCCAAAAAAATGATTGACTTTTTTTCTTGTCTAATCAATACCTACAAAATGAGCCATAACCGGTCAAAATCGGAGCAAGTCTTAAATTTTACCCCGTGTGTGTCTTTATATTAGTCGAGGATCGCCTAATATACTGTATTCTAACTGTCACTTTTGACAATTTTCCTGGCATGAGACCGATAGCTCCGTAACCATTTGACCGATTAAAAAAACTCTGCAGAGCAAAGTTCCCTTTAGTGCACCACTACTCAGATCAGAAAGCACAAGAGGTCAAATGTCACACAGGGGTCACTAGAGGTCAAAACGACCTATTATTTCACTCAAAATGCTATTTTTTCTAGAGGAAATGACCCATGATTATGAGAATTAGTCAAAAGATTCCTTGTATCCATGTACACATAGGGTCTTAAGCGATTAAAAGTGACATATCAAATGGGGTCACTAGAGGTCATTGACCTAAACAGGGAAAAAATGTAAGACATGCTCCGATATTGACCGGTCATATCTCATTTTGTAGGTATTGATGAGACAAGAACAAAAGTTAATCATATTGTTAAGGTCAAAGGTCAAGAAAAGGTCACTAGGGGTCAAAATGTAAATTTCACTCCATTGACCCAAAATACTACTTGTCCGAGGGAAAATGACTCATGATTGTCAGAATTGGTCAAAAGATTTATATTGACCATGTTCATATAGGGTGCTTCTGCACTAAAAGTGACATGTCACACGGGGTCACTAGAGGTCATTGAACTATACAGGTGAAAATCTTAAGACATGCTCCGATTTTGACCGGTTATAACTCATTTTGTAGGTATTGATGAGACAAGAAAAAAAGTCAATCATTTTTTTGGGGTCAAAGGTCAACAAAAGATCACTAGGGGTCAAAATGTACATTTTTACGACATTAGGACCCCTAGTGACCTTTTTTTGACCTTTGACCCCAAAAAAATGATTGACTTTTTTTCTTGTCTAATCAATACCTACAAAATGAGCCATAACCGGTCAAAATCGGAGCAAGTCTTAAATTTTACCCCGTGTGTGTCTTTATATTAGTCGAGGATCGCCTAATATACTGTATTCTAACTGTCACTTTTGACAATTTTCCTGGCATGAGACCGATAGCTCCGTAACCATTTGACCGATTAAAAAAACTCTGCAGAGCAAAGTTCCCTTTAGTGCACCACTACTCAGATCAGAAAGCACAAGAGGTCAAATGTCACACAGGGGTCACTAGAGGTCAAAACGACCTATTATTTCACTCAAAATGCTATTTTTTCTAGAGGAAATGACCCATGATTATGAGAATTAGTCAAAAGATTCCTTGTATCCATGTACACATAGGGTCTTAAGCGATTAAAAGTGACATATCAAATGGGGTCACTAGAGGTCATTGACCTAAACAGGGAAAAAATGTAAGACATGCTCCGATATTAACCGGTCATATCTCATTTTGTAGGTATTGATGAGACAAGAACAAAAGTTAATCATATTGTTAAGGTCAAAGGTCAAGAAAAGGTCACTAGGGGTCAAAATGTAAATTTCACTCCATTGACCCAAAATACTACTTGTCCGAGGGAAAATGACTCATGATTGTCAGAATTGGTCAAAAGATTTATATTGACCATGTTCATATAGGGTGCTTCTGCACTAAAAGTGACATGTCACACGGGGTCACTAGAGGTCATTGAACTATACAGGTGAAAATCTTAAGACATGCTCCGATTTTGACCGGTTATAACTCATTTTGTAGGTATTGATGAGACAAGAAAAAAAGTCAATCATTTTTTTGGGGTCAAAGGTCAACAAAAGATCACTAGGGGTCAAAATGTACATTTTTACGACATTAGGACCCCTAGTGACCTTTTTTTGACCTTTGACCCCAAAAAAATGATTGACTTTTTTTCTTGTCTAATCAATACCTACAAAATGAGCCATAACCGGTCAAAATCGGAGCAAGTCTTAAATTTTACCCCGTGTGTGTCTTTATATTAGTCGAGGATCGCCTAATATACTGTATTCTAACTGTCACTTTTGACAATTTTCCTGGCATGAGACCGATAGCTCCGTAACCATTTGACCGATTAAAAAAACTCTGCAGAGCAAAGTTCCCTTTAGTGCACCACTACTCAGATCAGAAAGCACAAGAGGTCAAATGTCACACAGGGGTCACTAGAGGTCAAAACGACCTATTATTTCACTCAAAATGCTATTTTTTCTAGAGGAAATGACCCATGATTATGAGAATTAGTCAAAAGATTCCTTGTATCCATGTACACATAGGGTCTTAAGCGATTAAAAGTGACATATCAAATGGGGTCACTAGAGGTCATTGACCTAAACAGGGAAAAAATGTAAGACATGCTCCGATATTGACCGGTCATATCTCATTTTGTAGGTATTGATGAGACAAGAACAAAAGTTAATCATATTGTTAAGGTCAAAGGTCAAGAAAAGGTCACTAGGGGTCAAAATGTAAATTTCACTCCATTGACCCAAAATACTACTTGTCCGAGGGAAAATGACTCATGATTGTCAGAATTGGTCAAAAGATTTATATTGACCATGTTCATATAGGGTGCTTCTGCACTAAAAGTGACATGTCACACGGGGTCACTAGAGGTCATTGAACTATACAGGTGAAAATCTTAAGACATGCTCCGATTTTGACCGGTTATAACTCATTTTGTAGGTATTGATGAGACAAGAAAAAAAGTCAATCATTTTTTTGGGGTCAAAGGTCAACAAAAGATCACTAGGGGTCAAAATGTACATTTTTACGACATTAGGACCCCTAGTGACCTTTTTTTGACCTTTGACCCCAAAAAAATGATTGACTTTTTTTCTTGTCTAATCAATACCTACAAAATGAGCCATAACCGGTCAAAATCGGAGCAAGTCTTAAATTTTACCCCGTGTGTGTCTTTATATTAGTCGAGGATCGCCTAATATACTGTATTCTAACTGTCACTTTTGACAATTTTCCTGGCATGAGACCGATAGCTCCGTAACCATTTGACCGATTAAAAAAACTCTGCAGAGCAAAGTTCCCTTTAGTGCACCACTACTCAGATCAGAAAGCACAAGAGGTCAAATGTCACACAGGGGTCACTAGAGGTCAAAACGACCTATTATTTCACTCAAAATGCTATTTTTTCTAGAGGAAATGACCCATGATTATGAGAATTAGTCAAAAGATTCCTTGTATCCATGTACACATAGGGTCTTAAGCGATTAAAAGTGACATATCAAATGGGGTCACTAGAGGTCATTGACCTAAACAGGGAAAAAATGTAAGACATGCTCCGATATTGACCGGTCATATCTCATTTTGTAGGTATTGATGAGACAAGAACAAAAGTTAATCATATTGTTAAGGTCAAAGGTCAAGAAAAGGTCACTAGGGGTCAAAATGTAAATTTCACTCCATTGACCCAAAATACTACTTGTCCGAGGGAAAATGACTCATGATTGTCAGAATTGGTCAAAAGATTTATATTGACCATGTTCATATAGGGTGCTTCTGCACTAAAAGTGACATGTCACACGGGGTCACTAGAGGTCATTGAACTATACAGGTGAAAATCTTAAGACATGCTCCGATTTTGACCGGTTATAACTCATTTTGTAGGTATTGATGAGACAAGAAAAAAAGTCAATCATTTTTTTGGGGTCAAAGGTCAACAAAAGATCACTAGGGGTCAAAATGTACATTTTTACGACATTAGGACCCCTAGTGACCTTTTTTTGACCTTTGACCCCAAAAAAATGATTGACTTTTTTTCTTGTCTAATCAATACCTACAAAATGAGCCATAACCGGTCAAAATCGGAGCAAGTCTTAAATTTTACCCCGTGTGTGTCTTTATATTAGTCGAGGATCGCCTAATATACTGTATTCTAACTGTCACTTTTGACAATTTTCCTGGCATGAGACCGATAGCTCCGTAACCATTTGACCGATTAAAAAAACTCTGCAGAGCAAAGTTCCCTTTAGTGCACCACTACTCAGATCAGAAAGCACAAGAGGTCAAATGTCACACAGGGGTCACTAGAGGTCAAAACGACCTATTATTTCACTCAAAATGCTATTTTTTCTAGAGGAAATGACCCATGATTATGAGAATTAGTCAAAAGATTCCTTGTATCCATGTACACATAGGGTCTTAAGCGATTAAAAGTGACATATCAAATGGGGTCACTAGAGGTCATTGACCTAAACAGGGAAAAAATGTAAGACATGCTCCGATATTAACCGGTCATATCTCATTTTGTAGGTATTGATGAGACAAGAACAAAAGTTAATCATATTGTTAAGGTCAAAGGTCAAGAAAAGGTCACTAGGGGTCAAAATGTAAATTTCACTCCATTGACCCAAAATACTACTTGTCCGAGGGAAAATGACTCATGATTGTCAGAATTGGTCAAAAGATTTATATTGACCATGTTCATATAGGGTGCTTCTGCACTAAAAGTGACATGTCACACGGGGTCACTAGAGGTCATTGAACTATACAGGTGAAAATCTTAAGACATGCTCCGATTTTGACCGGTTATAACTCATTTTGTAGGTATTGATGAGACAAGAAAAAAAGTCAATCATTTTTTTGGGGTCAAAGGTCAACAAAAGATCACTAGGGGTCAAAATGTACATTTTTACGACATTAGGACCCCTAGTGACCTTTTTTTGACCTTTGACCCCAAAAAAATGATTGACTTTTTTTCTTGTCTAATCAATACCTACAAAATGAGCCATAACCGGTCAAAATCGGAGCAAGTCTTAAATTTTACCCCGTGTGTGTCTTTATATTAGTCGAGGATCGCCTAATATACTGTATTCTAACTGTCACTTTTGACAATTTTCCTGGCATGAGACCGATAGCTCCGTAACCATTTGACCGATTAAAAAAACTCTGCAGAGCAAAGTTCCCTTTAGTGCACCACTACTCAGATCAGAAAGCACAAGAGGTCAAATGTCACACAGGGGTCACTAGAGGTCAAAACGACCTATTATTTCACTCAAAATGCTATTTTTTCTAGAGGAAATGACCCATGATTATG
>CM069441.1:82124681-82297207 GCA_035610835.1 Ophiura sarsii | reverse complement strand
ATACCTACCATCACAGTTGAAGAAATTGAACTTGCAGTAAAGCAGATGAAGAAAAACAAAGCACCCGGTTTAGACGAGATAACCTGTGATATCATCAAGATCGGAGGTGAGCAAATATACACCCAGCTGGCAAGTCTATACAATCAGATACTTACTGTAAGGAAAATCCCCAAAGAATGGAAGGAAGCAAAGGTCATACTTCTACACAAGAAGGGAGACAAAGAGGACATCAAAAACTACAGGCCAATAAGTCTGCTCTCCCACCCATACAAAATATTTACAAGAATCCTTCAAACCAGAATGAAGAGAGTGCTTGATGAAAACCAACCAAGGGAACAAACAGGATTCAGACAAGGTTTCTCAACCACTGACCATCTTCAGGCTTTAAGCCAGCTAATTGAAAAGGCCAATGAGTACCAAATAAAGCTCTGCGTCGGATTCATCGACTATGAAAAGGCGTTCGACTCAGTTGAGCATAGTGACCTCTTCCTAGCATTAAGGAAAATAGGAATAAATGAAGGATATGTTCAAATCCTAGAGGATATATACACTGACGCTACAGCGAGGATCCATATCGACGAGGACATCTCAAAACCTTTCAAAATCAGCAGAGGTGTGCGACAAGGCGACACAATCTCTCCAAAGATTTTCACTGCTGCAATGGAAGAGGTGTTCAAGAAGGTAGACATGAAAGAAAGAGGGATACTCATCGATGGAGAGCGGCTAACAGACCTCAGGTTTGCAGATGATGTGGCTTTGCTAGCTAACTCAGTAAAGGAATTGGAGGCCCAACTAAACTGTCTGAATACGGAAAGCAGAAAAGTTGGTCTGAAAATGCACAAAGGAAAAACAAAATTCATGACAAATTTCCAAACAAAGGAGTCCATCGAAATTGACAAGGAACCGATAGAAAAGGTAGAAAGTTACAAATATCTTGGCAAGGAAATAAAAATGGAGAACAATACGAGAGAGGAAGTCTTGATAAAAATCAAGGCAGGCTGGAGCTGCTTCGGCAGAAACAAAACCATTCTCTGTGATAAAACCATACCAATAACATTAAGGACAAGGGTTTTCAATCAATGTGTGCTACCTACCATGACATACGGTGCCGAAACTTGGTCAACAACCAAAGAAACTGAACAGAAACTTCTAGTAGCGCAGCGAGCCATGGAAAGGAGGATGTTAAACATAACAATACGTGACAAACAAAAGAACACAACCATTCGTAATAAAACCAAAGTAAAAGACATCATTGAAAAAATCAAGGAAATGAAATGGAGATGGGCAGGACACATCGCGAGACAGAAAGATAATCGGTGGACAATAAGAACAACCGAGTGGCAACCCCGTACAGGCGAAAGGAGAAGAGGCAGGCAGAAACAAAGATGGAGAGACGAATTAACCGAATACAGAGGAACGACATGGACAAGAGAAGCACAAGACAGACACAGATGGAAGATGCTGAAAGAGGGCTTCAGCCTACAGAGGCTGAAAAAGCCTAGGTAAAGGTAAAGGTAAACCATACTACTCAATCAGTTTATTACACGATTATGTATATATTACAAAATGTCAAGTTAACACCATATTTCGAAATTTGATTTTTTATTTTAAATATGCGTGTAGTGCATGGGATTAGACCGTTCCAAATTCGATTCGCTTTCCAAATCTGAAAATTTAAACCCCTTCTGATGACAAGTTGTTCTTTTCTGTGCTAGCAAGGCAGTGTTTAATAAAGAGGATGCCATTTTCTTGTCACAGTTCTTTTACACGAAAAATAAGGGGGTCATAAAGTTAATACCATTGTAATGTGACGGGGTCAACGCAAAATGTTAGTTAAAATACTGATTTATTTTTGGGTCGCATTTATTCTACATGGATGTTTCAACATTGTAAAAAAAAATCGGCTAATTTTAGTAAAAACGTTGAATATGTTAGTAAAAATAATGAATATTTTAGTAACAATTCCTCATCAAACCTTTACTAGCCTTTTAAGTACACATTTGTGTGTGGGGGTCATAAAAATAACCAATACCTGCAATCATGTTCAAAACTGTTGGGACACTTCCTGCATGTCCTGTGAAATGGTGGTCCCTCCCCCTAAACTCAATGTTGGTCCATACAAAAGCATCGTCCAGCAACGGGCTGTGTTATATATATCAGCCCCGACATAGGTTTGGGGGGGGGGGGGGGGGGGGGGGGGGGTTGAGAAACTAGTTTTGACTATCATACTTTCAACTAACAGCTTTTTACTAATTTTGAAAGATATTTGATGCGCACGTTATAGTGTCCCAACAGGTTTTGAACAAGATTGTATTAAAGCATTGTAAAAATAATGTACTAAATTCATATAAGTCCTTGTAACTGCATTAAATAAGTTCCAAATTATCTTATATTTGGCAATATTAGAGAGCGATAATGTGCCATTAGTATCATTTATTCAAGAAAAGAATGGGTTAGTAATGTCTTCAATTTAAAGGGGCATTGTCTGAATTACGCACCTAAATGGTTCTTTTTAATAAAGACTTATTTCATAAGATATAGGTAAAACAAATAATGTCATTAAATAAACTAATGATTGTGTTATTGTGGTAGGGTGGGGGTGTTGTGGGGGTGACCGTTTATTTCAGATTAATTTACTCTTAATTGAAGCATGTAATAATTGAGACGCCATAATAATTAAGATTCGTATTCGTATTTGTATAGAGGTAGATGTCAACAAACACAAAATATCCATTTGACAACGTAATACATCACCTATAAATCGCGTGTTGTTATTAAACATATTATACTAATTCGTAAGGTCCGGAAAAATGAAAGTTACGAACATTTCGAAAATGAAATACAAAACTAAACAAACGAAAACAAAACCATAAAAACAAGAACCTATCGAGATTCTAACCAGCAATCTACTTATCTAAGACAGGAAACATACCACTGAGCTAACTGGGGAGTCAGCTTTTTGAAGAGGCATTTTGCTTATTAACTCTAGCACTGTATTGATCAACCACGGTTAACCCATCAATTTCACTAGGTACATAGTGATGACTACATCACAATAGTACATGCCCATGAAGATACGGTATTAACCTTGCATATTACGATTAAATTTGCCTCTTTTGCTTCTGTTACCTCTTTACTGAAATGATAAATCGTTAAAATCGGCCAATGTCTGCGAATCGACAATAGTCTAGTACAGTCCATAATCTGGGATCATGTTATTGGACATAATTGCTAGTTTGTCTACATTTAACTTGTTATGTTCTATTCTCTATAATAGAAACCAAATCATGAAGTAAATATCTTCTGCATTCTTGTTGACCTCTAAACCCTATGATAAATAAAAGCACACCATATTGGGCCTGATCCTTCGGGATATGTTTAATTGTAATTGATATAACAATTATTCTACAACAACACGTGCCACTTGAAAGAAACCAATATAAAACATTACGGCCATGTGTTTTAAACTCGCCACCCTTCCCGTTGCATGTCCAGATTTTTACATTTTACACCATCTGAGATTCGAATTGGCATATCGCAATAACTACTTGTTCTACCCCATAACAAGTATATATTTTCTGAACGGTAATCTCACAAGAAATCCAAATATGATATTGGAATTTGCATAGGACCTTATGGTAACATGTTGTAATTAAGAATGTTCAAAGAATATCGATTTTTGTTCTTCTTCATATTTTGATTAAAGCTCAATATATTTTTTTCCTATCCCGATCATCATTTGACTGTGCATATAAGTTCCTCATGCAATATACCCATCAGAACGTAATGGTTGTCAAGGGTAACTTGTTGTAATATACTATATCGGGAAGTGAATGCGCACAAACGTTTACATTTCATATTTTATGATATTTCTTTGGCTATTCACCCTATCCTGATTTAAACGGCATTTTTAAATTCCCCTATTTGACAGCTTTCCAAAAAATGTATAATTTTGCTATCATCGGTTGAATACTTTTTTTTGTAATACTCATGTATATATGTAAAACCGATGAATTAGGGCAAGTTCACTGTGTAGCGAATAGGGAGAAAGCCAAGGACAATGCAATCGATTCGTGATTACAATTGTTACGTAATAGTTGACACGTTTGTTGAAACAGAAACTTATAGAATATAAAATAATCTTTAAAATGAGAGCAAAATCATGTTTGTACTATACAGAGATGAGGAGTTATTGTAAATTGAACGTAGAATTGGGAACATTTTCTAGATTCCCCATAGAGATTGTACACAGCGCCACCGCCGCCACCCCTGGCTTTCGAAATATAATCAATCATATCTCCGCCAAACAGTTATAGAAATACCTGATTTATTCACACAATTTAGCTAGATAAATAGGCTTTCAAATGGCATCTAAACCATAGCTCTACCATATTTAGTTGTTGAGTTAATAATAATAATAGAGAGAGATGGAGGATTCGTCACCAAAAATGCAACGCCGCCACCCTTTTTGGGTGGTCAGTTCAAAACACATGGCCTTACACAACGAAGAATGATAATTGAACATTACTTCTATAGTTGAGTCAGTTCTAAATTGGCGAGCCTGATCCTTACAGCAGCTAATTAATACAGAATAGCGTGGGCTCGAATAAGGCTCGCATTGTGCAACGGAGTGCATCATGCACGCATGACGCGTTCGTTTGCCAAAATCGTGCGCATACGCTTGGATTATTTTTGCGCGTGGAGAGACAGAAACCGTATACTTTGCGCCAATTTTGAACTGATTGAACTACTGAAATCACTAATACCATGACTACGTGTTTATAAATGTATTTATGTTAACCTGGATGTCCAGTAGGCAACATCTATTACTGACATTGTGCTATAATTACAGTGGTGGACTTGTCTAGTTCATTATCTTATTTATAGTTCTTAACACTTTTGTTTTTATATTTTGTCCCTGATGAAGGGTGGTATATCCACTTGAAACGTCGGTCTTTATTGTTACCATATATCTTTGTTGTTTCATTGCATAGCAATTTTTATTGCTTGTCCCAGTGCATTTCCGTGTGTTATTGTTTTTGTTATTTATCTGTTTTATCGCGTTATTCTCCCTTGTTATAACCTGTTTCCCCACACCCTGTTGGTATATCTTGCTTTTACTATTAGTATTTATGTTTGACACATCGATTTTCGATTTGTAATTCATATCAATCTTTAATTTAAACTAAACAAAATTAACTACAAATTGATTGGCACCTGTCAGATTATATATTTTGCAGGTGCATTAGATAAGTAAAGGTGATCTGGTATATCAAAAGAGCTAAAGTGCCACCATCCATTGTTAAGCAATATATTAAACCCATCACCAATATTTTCCACTTAAAGTCCACAAATTCGTCAACAAATCTTTAATTCCGTGGAAAATAAAATTGCGAAAGAAGATTAGAATGCAAATATGACACCAAAATAGCTTAAAATATATACCTGCATTTTGTTTAAATCAATATTATGTCTACCAAAATGACACAAGTGTTGGGTAAAACCTCTACCCAACTCCGGTTGTGTAAAGTGTTACACATAATTGGGTCCATATAGGGAACATGGTCGTTTTGGGATAAACATTTACCCAACGATATTGTGTCAAAGTTTTAAACTTTGTTGGGTACAATTTAGCTATTTCATGGGTAAAATGTTCAATATGTGTTGTGTAATACTCTATACACAACCACTGTTATGTACATTTTTACCCAACAAACAACCATGTTCCCTTTTTACCATCGTGAAGTGTAGTATTTTACCCAACATTGCTTGATTTTGTCTAAGAGTGTACTCAAAGATATCCCCACTCTTTCTTGAGTTTTTCCATCGATGCTTTACAATTTTTGCGTTTTTCTATCGCTGCAAACAGTTTATCTCTGGTAGCTGCATCGCCCTGTTCACTACACCAAAGATTAAGAACCTTCTTGTGCTTGTCCCTAATAGTGTTGCCCTCTTGCTTGGTATTGTCGATGTCATCTTGTGTTAGACCAAGTTGTATGTAAACTTCATCGAGGTTGTTGTAGTTAAATTTGTCCAAGATGTCTGCTACGTCAGCGCCTGACACCACTGTTTGAATGATTAAAACAAAAAAGTAAGAAGACAAAAGAAACGAGTTGAGATATCTGCTTTAGGACGCACTGCGTAGCCTCTACGTATGGTCAATAAGGTGTTCTTGTACTTATAAGAGGTACATTGTGGGTGTAGATATGAGTATGATTTGACATTGTGGGAGTATTTCGGCATTGTGGGCGTACCCCGTACCCCCCCCCCCCCCCCCCCACCACCACAATGAACAGTTTCCAAATGGTATACGGTATGAGGATACTGTGAGCGTGTTAAAAGCAACAACAAATATACCCCCAGAACGATGTTTGTTTTGTGTGTGTTATTTGTCATCTTAAAACATACACTTTGCCACCCAACTATATGAAAGGCGCCATCTATCTTAGTCAACTCCCACAATGTACATACAAAAAATACCCCCACAGTACAAATAATTACCCCCGTAGTGCACTCCTGTACCAACAAAAAATCCAACTCCCAAAATGCATATTTATACTCATTGTGTACTCCCACAGCGCACAAACACAAATACCCCCGAAATGTATCTGGTGCGGGTATTAGTGGGGAGATTCATGATCAATCGGCCAATTGGATTGTTGATTGGGATCGCGTTGATCCGTTCTACAACGCATTAAGGTTACGTGTTTACGCTGTACGCGATTGACACTCAAAACAAAGTGCTGAAGTTCTCTGACAAGGGAAGCACACCGTCTGACCTGCCTCTTCAAAATGATTAATGGACAACTTGATATTGACTACCAATCCTACACCAACCATAAGCCAGACAGAATTTAGACGAGGATACTCAATTTGAAATCCGCCACACACAATCAAGACGTTTACGCCAACCAAAGACTGTGAGTGTGATGACATGGAACACCCATCCCTGCAACAAACGACCGTCAACCAAAAGCAACCCACATTCTTTTAAAACTGCAGTCATCAATGATCAAAGAACTATAACACTACTAAACAGTGAATAATTACACACAGCCTAGTCCTTTGTAGTACCCAAATCATAGAGTTGGTATCTATCGAGACTAGAGTAGACTACTACATGTACTCCTGTTAAAACTTCCCTGCGGAGTACTACGGAGGATATCCAACCAAGTACCAAGTACCAAGTACTAATACGCGTCACTGTACTGTACTGTAGTCTGTAGCGTATGTACTATGTAATCAACAGCCACGGTACACCACAGTCCACACAATGAATTGCATAATTTATTTTTGTAAATATGGGGTAAATATCATGTGCGTAAGTAATTTGCTGTGAACTTTCCCATCTAAATATCGACCAAATTACCATTATTTCTTGTTTTAACTTCATCTTCAACTCAAATCATCTAGATGGGCGTTACACGACCGCTCTATTTGATGACAATAACAAAATCAAATTGACAGCTCGTCGCCCACCTCATAGCAAGAGTCAAAGATCGCGAAAGTATTCATTAATCGAACTGTGGCGTGAGGGATGATGATGTTGATGCCAGGCTTGGTTATTAAAAAAAAAATCGCGTCCCGGATGTACACAGTTAAGTATATAGCAAATTGTCAAAAAACGTGTTATTTTATAAAGGATTCAGTGTTCAGTCACATGGCCTATGGTCAGAAGTCACAAACTGGTCCAAAAAATGTTTCACTTCTAATAATGTTGAGAAATGCACCAATTCTGATTAAATGGGACAAAACTTAAGTTTTACATACTTAATGACCCACAAACTATATATTGTTAGAAAGTTTATGATTCAAGGTTTTTCATTTTTGCAAAAAAAGAATCAAATTATACAGGGTGTGTACAATTTTTACAGGGTGGAACATAAAAAAGTTGATCATTTTTGCTCCTCACAAAATATTTTGATAGTATGTACAATTAGGGTTTAGCTGAAGATAGTCACCAAAATCAGAACAACCGCAGAAGGTGCTACCAAATTTGCTAATAATCACTTGCCCAAAATGTACACAGGAAAAGTAAAGGGTGTCTAAAAGTATGATGAAATAATGCTTAAACTGAAGGTTTGTATATAAGATTCGGAAAAAGTGTACTTTAGCTCCCAGATACTAGACTGTACTAGTATCGACCAATACTAGAACACCCAGTATCGTTCGATACTGGTACATTATTTTGTTCCAGTATCGATCGATACTGGCACGTTTAAAATGTTCCAGTATTGCCCGATACTGGAACAAAATACTGTACCAGTATCGATCGATACTGGTACATTATTTTGTTCCAGTATCGGCCGATACTGGTAGAATGTGAACCAGTATCGCCCGATACTGGTACATGAAAAATGTTCCAGTATCGCCCAATACTGGAACATGAGAAATGTATCAGTATCGCCCAATACTAGAACATTAAAAATGTGCCAGTATCGCCCAATACTGGAACATGAAAAGTGTGACAGTATCTCCCAATACAATATCGGTGAAGTTGGCTTGTATGGCTATTTTCTTTTTCTGGAAAATAGGGTGGCTCTGAAAAGAGCTGTTTGGTGGTATTCAAAACTGCCTGTGATGTGTCAAGCGACGGGAATCTTGTGGAGGTTCGTCTCTTCTCTCGTGCGGTTTATTATATACGTTGGCGAGTGTCTAGTGTTGATATGTGTCGGTATTTCCGTTTCTGAATTACTGCAGCTGGTTGTTCTTTTTATATAGATTGACCGGTCGAAGGTGTTGTCTGAGACACTTATTATTATTTGTTTTGTTATTCGTGACAAGTACAAACATCTTACACTTTACGTCACAATGACATTATAAACATGGCCTTAGCATGCCGTTTTTTATTTGTGTAGTGAAATATACATGTAGGCCAACATTGAAATGTTTGCCAAAAAACTCCATATCGGAATGTCACGACATAGCTACTTGTTTGTTTTTCAATGCAAAGATGGGGTTTTCAACGCAAAAATCACAATATTTTAATCAATATCAAGGACGGCCTATGAAATCGATTCAGAAACTATTTAATATATCATGGAATAATAAATAATTAAAAAAAAAATTGGATGAATAAGAAGAAAAAGACGAAGAAAAAAGACGAAGATTTTTTTTCCTGGGAGTACTGTAATTTTCTGAATAAAATAAATGATGAAAGAATTAATCAAAAGTCACAACAAGATTTGGATTGTACAGGGTGTCTCAAAAAAATTAGGACTCTGTTTCATGACGGTGTAATTCTAATTATAATCATTGGACCATGACCAATTTAGTCTCAATTTAAAGCCCAATTAATTATTATGATATCCTGAAAATATGACATCAATCCGATGAAAAATAAGAAAACTAGCGTACTTTGTGTAAACCATGTCATTTACTGGTTTGTACAATGGGAATTCACACAGTATTAACAGTCGAGTAACATGAAAGTGCTCGACTTGTAACTCAATGAACCATCCACAGTGGGTTCGAGAACTGTTTAACAAAACTTTTTTTAATTTGCACAGAATATGCATGCATCTGTTTTGAGGATTATTTTAGCAAGTATTGATTTGTGCCAGAATTAAATGGATTACCAAACTAAACTTTGCTATTGACTGATAGATTATTCTATTATGACTATTGACAATTATTATAACGTATTGAAACGTAAACCATGTTATTTACTGGTCTGTACAATGTAGATCCCATTGTACAAACCAGTAAATGACACGGTTTACGCAAAGTACGCTAGTTTTCTTATTTTGCAAATTGGTCATGGTCCAATGATTATAATTAGAATTACACCGTCATGAAACAGAGTCCTAATTTGTTTGAGACACCCTGTACATGTGTTATTTTTGGCTAACGCAAAAAGAGAAAATGATCATGCATACGTAACGTAAAATTGACTTTACCAATCAGCTCATCCTACTAGTATCCATAAAAGCTCTTTTCAGAGCCACAACAACTTCAAGAGAAAGATATTGAACGACCCCATTTAGTGTGTAGTACTCCAACATAAACAATGTTGTTCCCAAACCATAATGAATGAGATGGTTTCCCTCGCAATATTTTAAAACACTACGACATTTTTTTCTTCAAACAAATAATAGAAAAAAATCCCGCAATTCATATATATAACAACTGAACACGTATTTGAAAAAGGAAAACAATAAGTATAATGCACTCAAAGCTGACGTCGTAAAAATTTCACTATTTTTTTAAAGCTGAAATAGTCGTCCCCTTTTCACAAAAATGACAATACATGAGTTCTGGAACACTTAAATCGTTCCATTATCGCTCGATACTGGAACATGTAAATCGTTCTAGTATCGAGCGATACTGGAACAAAATGTTCCAGTATTGGGCGATACTGGAACATTTAATTTGTTCCAGTATCGATCGATACGGGAATGAAACCGTTCCAGTATCGGGCGATACGGGAATGAAACCGTTCCAGTATCGGGCGATACTGGAACACATCGGTCGATACTGGAACACAATTTGATGTTCCAGTATCGACCGATACTGGAATATGTAAATTGTTCCAGTATCGAGCGATACTGGCAAAATTCATGTACCAGTATCGACCGATACTGGTATACCAGTATCTGGGACCTAAAGTACACTTTTTCCGGAAATTATACTGTCTTTTCGTTGTTTTTAAGCAAGCATTTGATAGCATCCAAAGAGACAAACTACTTATTAAACTTAAGTCTGTGGGAATCACAGGGAAAATGCTGGATATGCTTGGTAGTATAAATAAAAATGTTAAAGCATGTATAAGAGATGGCAATCTGATTTCAGACATGTTTGAATGCCCTATTGGACTCAAGCAGGGATGTCTTCGCAGCCCCCTCCAGTTTGCTATCTTTATCAGTGAGCTATCAAATTATCTTGATACTAATGGTGCAAAGGGTTGTCAATTAATGCCAGATACCACAGAAATCAATGCTCTTTATTATGCTGACGATATTGTTGTAATGGCTGATACTATAGGTGGTCTCAATAAACATATTATCAAATCAATCCAGGATTTCTGCACAAATTGGGGGATGAAGGTTAATATGAGCAAAACTCAAATTATGGTTTAGGCCCGATTAGCCGCAATGAAAAGTGGACTTATAATGATCACTCTCTCGATATTGTGTCAGAATATAAATATCTGGGCCTTACATTATCAACTGGCAATGCATGGGGGAAATCATCGAGACATCTTGCAGATCAAGCTTCCAAAGCACTTAATATTGTGAGAAAAACAATGTATGCTGTTGGTCATATGTCGTATGATTCCTATTTTAAAATCTTCGATGCTGCTATTTTACCCATTTTAACATACGGCTCAGATATATGGGGTTTTAAGCGTTATGAATGTCTGGAAAAAGTTCAATACAAGGCCTGCAAGCAGTTTCTACAAATCTCTCAAAATTCTACAAATAATGCAGCAATTGGCGAGTGTGGCAGATATCCCATTTATGTATATTGTATTATCAACTGTATCAAATTTTGGCTAAAACTGTTAAGTATGGGAGATGAACGTTTACCAAAGAAAAGTTATGACATGTTTGTTTATTTTGACGAGAGAGGTTCGCGAACGTGGGCCATTGAGTTCAAATCTATACTTTTTAATCATGGATTTGGACATGTATGGTATAATCAAGGTGTTGGTGACGTAAATATGTTTTTAAGTATCTTTAAGCAACGTATTCAGGATACTGCCCAACAAAACTGGTTTGCCGATATTTCCTCCCTTGATAAATTAAGGACATATCGTAATTTCAAAAATCAATTATCACCTGAAAAATACTTATCAGTTATTATAAATGTGTCACATCGCCGTTATCTTTCAAAATTAAGATGTTCCAGTCATTGTCTTCGCATTGAAACTGGTAGAAGACATGGAATAGATCCAAATGATCGGACATGTTTAGTGTGTAATGATGGTAGCGTAGAAGACGAATTCCATTTTGTTATTATTTGTAACCAATTTAAGACTTTACGTGATAGATACATCTCAACTAAGTACACCAGACATCCAACGCATGAGAAATTCAACCAACTCATGAGTTCTCCAAAAAGCACTGATATTAAAAACCTTGCTCAATTTGTATTCACTGCAATGAAGATAAGAGAAGATATTGAATTGAATTGATTATGATCTGTATTTATTGCATCTTTTAATGACAGCACAGCAAAGTAAAAAATGTTTATTATGTATGCATATTTATAAGTTTTGTACCATGTAGTATGAAGGGCCAGAGGCCTATATATACAATAAATAAAATGAATGAATGAATGAATGAATTTATTAGTGTATTTTGTGATCATAAAGTATTTCGAACACAATTTTGAACATGTAGAATTCAGTGAATGTGCATTTCCTTCTCAAAGAAATGCCTACTTTCAGTCATATCATATTCCGATATTATTATGAGGGTCGGTCAATATGTGAAGAGCTTAGTTCAAAAAGGCGCTAACTCACTTTTTGAAGAAAAAAAACTGAGTCAGGAGCAGAACATGATAGAGAGTTTCAAAATACATCTTTAAACTTTGTTCTACATCTGTAGCATGTTCGGGTCTAAAGTTATGGCCCTCCGAAAATTTCCGGAAATTTGAATATAATTCACTATTTTTTAAGCCAAACTGGTGGAAATATGGTTCTTTTATCATGGTAAAACATTGATAGGAATATCCTTAATGAAATGCAATGAAGACAACGTAACATGTATGGTATTATTATTTTGAAAATTGCACACGAACAAAATTGTTGTTAATCAAAAAATATGCCAATTTGTCCACATTTTCAGTTTTCTCACAAAATATCAAAAAATTCATAATTAAAAAAGTTGAAAAGGTATTTGAATGCGGTTTTCTGTTTTCAATGTGATTTGATATTGTCTTCCAGGTGTACATTATTTGGAAACAAAGATTGCTTGGTAAAGTGGTTTTTGAAAATTGGTCGAAACATTTTTGTTCCAAAAGGCGCTAACTCACTGATTTCCGATAGAGAAAGACATAGGAAATACAGTGAAAATCACAAAATGAAATAAAACCAATTTTTAAGCTTCCACGTATGGTATATTTCATATGGTAGAAAATAAGCATAATCGAAAAAGTGCAACATCCTCATTTAAAAAACCCGTGGCTTTTCTCCTATTTCACTTTTATTGAGTTAGCGCCTTTTGGAAACAAACTCTTCATGCAATGAAAGTGATCGTTGTATGGGATGCATGAGTGATTATTTTGAGGGATAGTGTGATCAATACAAAGACCTTTGTCTTAGAAACAATACACTCTTTGCATTTTTTAGATACCTTTGATTATGTAACGTCATTAAATTAACATAAACACGGTAGGTTTAAACCACTTACTGAAACCTGTCAATATTTGGCTGGATATGTATTAGGTTGATATTGTTTACCTTAATATAAACAAGAAGGGAACAACTCAAATACACTTTTATGAAGCAGAATCCGCAACAATGAACCATTTAAAGCATCAAAGGATAGAGAACAATGGAGTGATTATAATTGAGTAAATTGTTGTAGGATGTAAAGCAATAATGGGATTCCAAAAAGAGCCAGTCGTGAAATTGTCTCAAGCCGTTTAAATTATGTGACGATTACTTTAACAATTTAACACTTTAACTCTAGTGTACATGTAGCTCTAAAGAAAGCAGTAATAAGAGAGGTTGTGGCAGCCATCTTTGACTGATACATCCATGTATATATATCTTTATTTTGATCATACAGGGTGTCTCAAAAAAATTTACAACGCACCTTTAGAGGATTGTAACTTTCTGAATAAGTGTCAGAATAGAACAACTCAAACGACAAATAAAGGCAAAATAGTTTGCTATACTTTAAAGAAAACCAGATGTGATTCGGTTCAGTAATTCCAGAGAAATGAGCAATTACGTAACATTAGTCTGGGAACACTTCCATCCAAGTTTGCTCATATTGAGTGATTCAGACAGCACATACTTGAAATCAATACTTCTCTACAAAATGATATGGATTAACGTGTTTTTATGGTTCTAGATTTTATTTTACACCAAATAATATGCCAGATGAGACCAAAGTTGTACACAAAATATAAAATAAAAGTTGTCTAGAAATCTAGATTATTCTCATCACATTTTATACTTAAGAACAGTAAAATTTAAAATTTGTACGATAAGTTCACTCTTTTTATAACAATTGGAAACAAAATTATAGTAATTTTAGTAAGTATGAACATTGTTGTTATTAAACCAAGTTCAAGAACTAATAACGTCGCGCATACGTTATCAAGCTTCTATACTCTGTTTGGCCATCTCGAGACAGTGACGTAATCGCGTATTCTACTAATTGCATCACATAACGCGCGCGCATACTCGCGGCGCTGGCGTACATACACGAGCGTTGAAAGGCGGAAGATTCACACGCGTGCGTAAAAGCTGCGCCTGTTCAGTTACGTCACTGTCTCAAGATGTCCAAACAGAGTATAGTCTTCACATTTTCAACTTGAAGGCTGAAATCATGTATATCATAAATTTATCGCCAATTTTGCGCATGATGGTCAAATGATTAGTATCGCAATTGAAAACAAAATAAATGTTTTGTTTACATTAAAAGATTATGGTCATATCTCTCTCCTTACAATGAGTTGTATTGTTTTTGGTTTTCTGGGTGTTATGAGTGATATGATCGATTATTCAGTATTCTTAGATCACAAATTGAACTTTTTTATCATAGTATTAAACAGTGCTGGCTAATTGAACATTAATGAGTAAGTACCCAGCCGCACAAGTGAAAATCTATCAAAATATGTAAACTTGGATGGTGTTACGTGACTACTCTTACGTAATCACATATATCTCCGTACTTACTTAACAAAATTAAACGCTGTTTTCTTCCAATTGTAGAAAACTAATTTGGCCTCATTTTACCGTCAGATACTTAATTAGGAAGTTATGATCTCCTAATGGTGCGTTGTAATTTTTTGAGACACCCTGTACAAATATGTCACAAACTGATTTAAGCATTTTCAATGTTTCCGATTAGATTCTGAAGGCACAGTGAGCTTTAATCTGGTAAATTTCATGTTTTTAGCCGATTTTGGTCCAGTTTAAAATGATTTGCCGTCTGCGCATGCGCATATTTTCTGAATGTTTGATATGATTAAGTTCGGATAATTATTTACCTATCATATGAAATCATCTAAACTGGTTCATTTCTTCGATTTTTCTGGAGGTTTTGATTTCATGCAAAATTAGTGATTCACTGACTGGGATTTTTCAATAAAGATGGGCTTTTTATTCAACTGCTTCGATCTCCTTACTTTTCTCTCTTATACTACATATTTCAAATTACACAGGGATTAATGTTATTATCTTAGGTATCATAATTATGCAATTTTATTTTTGGATTTACCTGCTTCTGGTGTCATGTTATTCAATCCTCATAGCATATGAAGCACAAAACAATTCAAATTTCGCGCCTAAAACTGATTTGGCAGTGTAGTGGAGCGGATATGTGAAAAAGATGTTCACTTTTGGCAGGAAGCATGAAAATTGGCATATAGGGGTGTTTTGATGCACTGATTTCAAAAAGCCAGGAACCCACATTTTTCGAGCAATGGTGTGGCAGCCATCTTGGATTTCAAAATGGCCGCCATTCAAATATAGGAGATTTAGTAAAATTGCTCTAAATAAAATATTCTTGACATTTATACCATGAGATTTCACCAATATGTTCTCTATAACACGGTGCATAATTTTAAGTGGATAGGTTGTGCCAGTTGTACTTTGTTTATTACTTGTTACCATGGAAACCATCAAAAATAGACATTTTTTGGCAAAAATACCTCTAAAATCACTCTTATTTGGAAGTTTTTGTCATCTATTCATCATGAAATTGCTTTTAGTATCATCTGCAATTATACATAATTTGAATGAGAAATTTGCATTTCAATTTTGAGTGGTATCCATGGAAACTTTTTCAATGGCGGTTTGACGAAATATATGTCAAAATCACTCATTTTCACTCATTTTTACTAATCTATTGCTGGTAAAACACTATTATAGTGAATCGGGTGTGAAAAAGATGTTCACTACTGGCAGGAAGAATTAAAATTGGCTTAAAGGAGCGTTTTGAAGCGCTGATTTCAAAAATCAAGGAACCCACATTTTCCGAGCAATGGTGCGGCGGCCATCTTGGATTTCAAAATGGCCGCCATTCAAACATAATAGATTTAGTAAAATTGCTCTAAATCAACTATTTTTGAGATTTATACCCCGAGATTTCACCAATATGTTCTCTATCACATGCTGCCTAATTTTAGATGGATTGGTTGTACCATTTGTAATTTGGTTATTGCTTGTTACCATGGAAACCATCAAAAACAGGCATTTTCAAGGGAATATACCTGTAAAATTGCTCTTAATCAACTATATTTGACATTTATACCCCAATATTTCACAAGTATGTTCTCTATAACATGGTGCATAATTTAAGATGGGTTGGTTGTGCCAGTTGTGCTTTGTTTATTACTTGTTACCATGGAAACCATCAAAAATAGACATTTATGGGCAGAAATACCTGTAAAATTACTCTTATTTGTCCACTATTCACTGTGATATTGTTTTAGTATCATCTGCAATGTACATAACTTACACATGTATAGGCCTACACGTACAAATGTACATAATTTAGGTTATAAACTGGCATTTTAATTGAGTGGTCTCCATGGAAACCTTTTAAATGGCAGTTTGGTGAACAAAAAGGTCGAAATCACTCCTTTTTCAACAATTTCAAAATGTTCACCACTCTATTAGTTTTTAAACACAACAGTTCAATATACACCTAGCACATAAAGTCCCTGACCAGGTGCTTTGAGGTTGACTAATTCAAAATATATAATCGGTACCAAAAATCTGAGATATACATTAAATTAGCAAATTTCTTCTCCGCAGTTTGATACCTCATTCAACAAAATCGAATGAATACTTTTAAAGTTATGGCGATTTCAATGACCGCGCATGCAACAGAAATGTTGCACTAGGTATAGGAATCATTGATTTGTGTGTGATTACTGTCATAACTGTGTGCTATCTGAACGAGACAGATGAATGGGTCTTTAGTGATAACCGCAATGTGCGGGACAAAGGGTGTATCTGGCTGTGAGGAATACAAGTCTTAGCTGATAAGCTGTGAGTTTTTCAGTGCGTAAATCCATAGACGGGTAAAACATTGATTTTTACCGTCTATGGTAAATCACACACAAATCAATGATTTCCTATACCTAAGTGCAACATTTCTGTTGCATGCGCGGTCATTGAAATCGACATAACTTTAAAAGTATCCATTCGATTTTGTTGAATGAGGTATCAAACTGCGGAGAAGAAATTTGCTCATTTAGAGTAATCTCAGATTTTTGGTACCGATCATATATTTTGAATTAGCCAACCTCAAAGCACCTGGTCAGGGACTTTATGTGCTAGGTGTATATTGAACTGTTGTGTTTAAAAACTAATAGAGTGGTGAACATTTTGAAATTGTTGAAAAAGGAGTGATTTCGACCTTTTTGTTCACCAAACTGCCATTTAAAAGGTTTCCATGGAGACCACTCAATTAAAATGCCAGTTTATAACCTAAATTATGTACATTTGTACGTGTAGGCCTATACATGTGTAAGTTATGTACATTGCAGATGATACTAAAACAATATCACAGTGAATAGTGGACAAATAAGAGTAATTTTACAGGTATTTCTGCCCATAAATGTCTATTTTTGATGGTTTCCATGGTAACAAGTAATAAACAAAGCACAACTGGCACAACCAACCCATCTTAAATTATGCACCATGTTATAGAGAACATACTTGTGAAATATTGGGGTATAAATGTCAAATATAGTTGATTAAGAGCAATTTTACAGGTATATTCCCTTGAAAATGCCTGTTTTTGATGGTTTCCATGGTAACAAGCAATAACCAAATTACAAATGGTACAACCAATCCATCTAAAATTAGGCAGCATGTGATAGAGAACATATTGGTGAAATCTCGGGGTATAAATCTCAAAAATAGTTGATTTAGAGCAATTTTACTAAATCTATTATGTTTGAATGGCGGCCATTTTGAAATCCAAGATGGCCGCCGCATTTCAATGACCGCGCATGCAACAGAAATGTTGCACTAGGTATAGGAATCATTGATTTGTGTGTGATTACTGTCATAACTGTGTGCTATCTGAACGAGACAGATGAATGGGTCTTTAGTGATAACCGCAATGTGCGGGACAAAGGGTGTATCTGGCTGTGAGGAATACAAAGCACCTGGTCAGGGACTTTATGTGCTAGGTGTATATTTCAGTGTGGATGAAAAAAAAAAAAGTTGGAGATACAAGGTTTTGAAAGAATAGAAACGAAAAAACTGCCATAAACCAGTCCGTATATCAATTCAAGCCATTTGCAATAAAATCTCACCTCTAGTTCACACATTTGCTGCGAAATATCAAGAAAGTTGGAAGTTTCCCCTCAGCACATGGTCAGCACTTGTGTTTCAAAACCTCGTATACATACGAGGTTTTGAAACACAGGTGCTGAAAAAGCTAAATTTGTCTGCCTTCTGAATGTGACAAATAAAAACATTACCATCATTTGCATAATGTCTCTGACATCATGATAAACACACAAAAATCAATTTCGAGGTAAGTTGGAGATACGAGGTTTTGAAAGAATAGCGACGAAATTTATTTACCCAACAACAGGGTTGTTCATAGTTTACCCAACGCTAAATAATTGCCCAACGTTCTAACAGTGTAATAACCTTCTCTAAGTGGTTACCACTGCGTCGTGAGATGTGGGCAAAGTAGCTCAGCATTTGGGTGTTGATCGAATGAAGAAGTCGTTTATTATTTCTAATTGTGTTTTGGAAAATACGTGTAGTATATAACATTTAGAAACTTGAAGGTCCTGCCTTCACCATTGTTTAAGTTTGTACCTAATAAAGCAATAATTCTCGATCATTATCTTGCCTTGCATACAGGCAATGGTTTGAGGTCCTGTCCTTATAATGACACAATGATTCTCGATCATTACCTTGCCTTGCATTCACACTTCTACAGGCAGTGGTTTGAGGTCCTGTCCTCACCATTGTTCATGTTCGTACCTAAATCAAGCAATAATTCTTATTCGTCATTTTGTCTTGAATCTACAGGCAATGGTTTCATGTCCTTTTCTCGCCATTGTTTACGTATGTACCTATAAATCAAGCAATAATTCTTGATCCTAATTTCGCTCTTCTTTGTTCATTCACTTAAAGCTTACAGTTTAAGCACCCTGTCTTGATGGGAGACGTCCAAGCTTTCAGTCTACGTACTCTCTCTTAGGGAGACGACGAAGTACCCATGTATAGGCACCATTTTTAATGTTTATCTGCACCATTCTTAATGGAGACGACTATAGGCTTTCAGTCTGGGCACCCTCTCGCAGGTAGACGACCAATCCCTCAAATCAAGTTTAGGCACCATTTTTAAATTCAGTATAGGCACCCTCTTGCATCATGGAGGTGACAACCATTTTAGGTGGCATTTTCTTTAATGCAGACTTTAGACCGTTTTCTACATAGTCCCTGCTATTTAACAGCGACAAGATAACCGGCTAGAGAAGCAGATGCATTTGAGCTGTACTGTTTCTAGTTTTTCGCAAAAGATGGCTAATATCTTTAAAACCTGCAAGAGAAGGTCAAGGGTTACGATTGCAGTGCATTGTGTGCACATTTTAGAGTCGAAATAGTGTGCAACTGATCGAGATTCTGTGATGGTCAAGACAACTTAATATTTTCAAAATTAATATTAAAAATGTTTTAATTTAATTCACACAAAAAAGATTGTGTGCTCGCGTTGCAAAATTTCTTCTGTCCCATTGTAGCCTTAAATATTCCGTAATGCCTGTGATAATGTAAAGGGGCAAAAGCGCTTTCGTGATAATATATCATCATCCTTCATCTGAAGAGCAGGCGACTAGATGTTTTCTCTATGTATGTAGGTCTTCAGCAAGAGTGATTATCTGTCACAGTCGTTCTTGAATCAAGCTTTCATTGTCCACTATTACGTGTTGTATATACATGTAGGTCAAATATGATGTACATTGACGACCAGGTCTTCTTTGGGCGACCAGGTCGTGCAAGGTGGCATACATTGCTCTTCATCAAGGATTCTCAGCTGTCGGCACTTTACACGGTGGATAAAAGGCCCTGTAAGTTGGCCATGTCATAAATTGTGGTTTGGAGCATGATCCGTGCGTTATTTAACACTTTCCACGCGGCAGGCGTCTGCAGACGACATTCCAAAATTTCACAAAATGTTAAAAATGACATATTGCATTGAATTTCAATACCCTCTTTGGAATCACCATGAGAAAAGCATTGATAGAAATACAAACAAGCCTAGTCTTGGTTATCCTTGAGGTAAACTTTGAAAATTGGGAGAGGTTACTGAAAAATCTGCTTTGTATATATGGCAAAACTAATACTATAGCCACGTGGAAAGTGTTAAGGATTATCCTGTAGCAAGAGATAGCAGAGGCATTAATATTGCATTCCATATCTTGAGATTCACAGCCATGCAGCAAACGTGTCACACGTGTTGAATAGTTTCACTTTTGTTGTGATAGCTAGGGCTCCTCTACTGACATTCTAACTTCCCGAATGCACACCATGCTAAGTCCTGCATATTTTAAGGTCACTTTGCGCCCGATGCTATAATAGACCCACAGATACCTGAAATATGTGCCATAATAGAACCAAGATACCTGAAATCCGCCACATGGCTGATAGCATACCAATATACCTGGAGTGTTAGGTGAGGACTGCATCAGTTGGCAGTCATCTATACTGTTTTGGATACGTTAATTAATGATGAGGCCAAGGTCTTTTGCTGCTGTAGCAGTATTTGTCAGCTGAGCTCACATAATTGTGGTCTCAAGTAAGGCGAAGTCATCTGCAAAATGTAGGTCGTTTTAGAACAAGGGCAGGATGCCGTCTCAAGGAAAGTAGATGTGTCACAACTCCAAGATCACATGCAGCCTTCTTCAATAATTGTAGTCTTCAAATATTGCAACAAGGAATGAAGCCAGCATGTAATATACCCTGTTGCACTCCAGTGGAGACAGCGGAGACTACTACCACTGGATAGCTTAGTCAGCATGCCATGCGATTTCAGTGTCCCATACACTTTATCAGCGGCTAGAGGATAAACTTTAGCTGTACTGTTTCTACAGACATGCAAAAGACGGCTAATATCTTAAAAGCCTGCAAGAAATTTACGGCAGAGGAAGCTAAGAATGTGGTAAAAAGTATGGCATAACACAATAAAGAAAGTATTTTCTTGTGTAGCTGGAGCACTGATCCGCCCTCGTAATCAAACACATGCCCGGTTATTTTGGCCCGGTCGGGCAAGCTATACGAGTGATCAGCGCTGATTAGCTCTGCTCCGGGGAAACTTATTTAGCCCGTAGTTAGGACTATTTACCCTATCAATCGGTAAAATGCGATAAAAACATCCAACAGCACATTTGTTTGCGTCCATCTTGTGTGTTTTTCAGGCATGTGTGCTTTTTTTTTGCAAAACATATGCAATTTTTTACAAAACTAGGCAGCACAATTAGTCCTCTTTAAAAAAACGCAAATTCCCGACCTAATTTACCCATAATGACAATGATCAGTAGAGAGCTACTCCTGGGGAACTATTGCAGTAGACTATAAGGGTGATGAAATGGTTGGTTGGTTGGTTCCTGTCATGACTGACAGCTCGTGACCTCGCAGATACTGCGCCGCAGATGATGATTTTCAGCAAAGGAGTAACAGTCACAGAGAGGGAGTCCAGTAATAGATATTATTTGGTCAATCCATCAGGACCAAGATCTGCCTTTCTTTCTCTTCCCTTCAATTATGCCTTGCATAATAACCTTCTCTAAGTTGTTACCCTTGCGTCTCGTCGTGAGATGTGACCAAAGTAGATCAGCATATGGGTGTTCACAGAGTGAAGAAGTCGTTTAGACTATCTACCACCTTAATAATCTACCATCTTAAGAAATAATAGTACAAGCAAAGCATGAACATGATGAAGGTGCATAGAAGGAACACACATGTTAGAAACATGGTGGGAATAATAGGGATTGAATAAAAATAGAAAGGAAGATTGCATCCGTGCTACGTCCATGATATACCAAAAGGCTAAAATTTAAATACTAATGAAAATGAACAACAACTCAATTCAACGCTATCCTATAATCGATCCCATCACATTAATTCATCAACAGTTTATTGGTATCTATGATCAATGATGCGTCTCATGCTCGTAGAAATTTCCGATTAGCTGTCTAATTTCGCTGAACGTTGTTTCTACAGAGCTCTCACCGCTTTTTAGCCGGCTAATCTCTCTACATTATCCTACTTTTTAAGGATAATTTGAATGATTATCCGTCTAGGCACCAAACATGAAAGATGTCTATCTTTCAGTCTAGGCACCCTCTTGCCTCACTGTGTACTGGCTATCGATGCTTTTGCATATACCGCTTCTCAATCCTCAGGTATGAACTTTTGTTTTCACTCAGAAAATGTATTGACAAAGCTCTGAAACTTGCACTACAAATAATGTCCGATGTATATTCTTTCGTTGTCAAAAATGACTAAATCACAAATACAAACACCTCTGTCCATACTAACATATCATATTTTTACACTGATTTGGGTGACCGTTGTATCCCGGCGTTGTATGGAACCCTGCTCGTTTCCCAACTGTATGGGATCATTACATTTTGGCTGGCCCTTACCATACCAGTTTGTTCCTGTCATTAGAGTACCTCCCGGGTGGTCATGTGCCACCCCAACGGCTTTGACCGGGAAGGCCAGCTCAATTGACTACAGGGCAAAAAACTACAAGCCGTAGATTGGTGAACATTTGTGAAAATTGTTGAAAAGGAGTGATTTTGACCTTTTAGTTCAACCGCCATTTAAAAGGTGTCCATGGAAACCACTCAAAACATTATCATCAACATATATATAATTACAGATCATAACATTATAAAACAGGTATTTCTGCCCATAAATGTATATTTTTGATAGTTTCCATGGTAACAAGTAATAAACAAAGCACAACTGGCACAACCAACCCATCTAATATTATCCACCATGTTATAGAGAACATACGTGTGAAATATCGGGGTATAAATGTCAAATATAGTTGATTAAGAGCAATTTTACAGGCATTTTTCCTTGAAAATGTCTGTTTTTGATGGTTTCCATGGTAACAAGCAATAACCAAATTACAAATGGTACAACCAATCCATCTAAAATTAGGCAGCATGTGATAGAGAACATATTGGTGAAATCTCGGGGTATAAATCTCAAAAATAGTTGATTTAGAGCAATTTTACTAAATCTACTATGTTTGAATGGCGGCCATTTTGAAATCCAAGATGGCCGCCGCACCATTGCTCGAAAAACGTGGGTTCCTTGATTTTTGAAATCAGCGCTTAAAAACACTCCTTTAAGCTAATTTTAATTTTGCCTGCCAGTAGTGAACATCTTTTTCACACCCGATTCACTATAATAGTGTTTTACCAGCAACAGATTGGTGAAAATGGTTGGAAATGAGTGATTTTGACATATATTTCGTCAAACCGCCATTGAAAAAGTTTCCATGGATATCACTCAAAATTGAAATGCAAATTTCTCATTCAAATTATGTATAATTGCAGATGATACTAAAAGCAATTTCATGATGAATAGATGACAAAAACCTCCAAATAAGAGTGGTTTTAGAGGTATTTTTGCCCAAAAATGTCTATTTTTGATGGTTTCCATGGTAACAAGTAATAAACAAAGTACAACTGGCACAACCTATTCACCTAAAATTATGCACCGTGTTATAGAGAACATATTGGTGAAATTTCATGGTATGAATCTCAAAAATATTTTATTTAGAGCAATTTTACTAAATCTCCTATATTTGAATGGCGGCCATTTTGAAATCCAAGATGGCCGCCGCACCATTGCTCGAAAAATGTGGGTTCCTGGCTTTTTGAAATCAGTGCATCAAAACACCCCTATATGCCAATTTTCATGCTTCCTGCCAAAAGTGAACATCTTGGCCATTTTTTGTTACATATCCGCTCCACTAGTGTCCAAAGTGTACTTTAAGCCAATGTCATGACGTCATAGCTCATACTTAGAAATCCAAATGTTCATAATATATCTTTATATAATCACTCATAACGAGATAACCTTGCGTTTGATCTTTCTGGAAAGGCGCCTTATAAATGTTCATTATGTATGTTCATTACACATTATCAACCCTCGTATGTAATTATAAGTGCCCGAATGGGTTAGGGTTAGGGGGGGGACTCAAGGAAGTTTTTGATTTTTTTTTATAGGATTTTGTGAGTGCTATAATTATTAAACTATTAATCAAATGCATGAAAAGGATACAGTTTTGGAAATGAAATTGATCACAGACAAAATTTTGACCAACAATTTTTTTAACGTTTTAGTCAAATTTTCAAGATTAGGTTAACAAAAATTAAAAATATGTCCCTAGGTTAGTGTGTTTACATCAAATCAAGCGATTTTGGCACTTTTTACTCAAAATTAATTTTGTTAGGTTTGTTCAAAAATCTTGTGATGATTTTCTCATTTTTGGTCAAAACTGATGCCAAATTTGGATTCTCTGATCCATTACCTTTCCAAAAATGTATACTTTTATATACATTTGAGTCATAGTTCAAAAATTACAACACAAAATTTAAAAAGTTACTTAGTTGGGGCATTTTTACTCAACATTATTTTTGTTAGTTTTGTTCAAATATCAACATGTGTTGTCAAAATTGACGCCAAATTTGGATTCTGTGATCCATTTCCTTTCCAGAAATGTATACTTTTATATGCATTTGATTAATAGTTCAATAATTACAGAACTCACAAAATTCAAAAAATAAAATAAAACACTTCCTTGAGTCCCCTTCAGGAATCCTTCCTTGTATAATCAGTTTTGCTTTGTAAGTTGTTGTCATTGTTTTTATGGAATTCATCGGATTTGTCGATTATTGAATCGTTTTAATCTATATACTTGTTTTATTCTAATACGCTACAGGTTTAGCCAAGTTACCAACATTGAAAAGGTAATGTTGTCTTCTACAGCTTTCAGAGAGGAGGAACGGGCAGGCGGATTTTTAAAAAAAAATGTTTTAAATTTTCTTATACCAGCGGAAGCTCAAAGTTCAGCCAACAAGAAGTTGTAATCTCTCTAAGAGTCGCACATATATGTCAGAAACACTTGATTTAATATTCAATGCCATTTAAACTGTTAAAAAAAAGAGGGACAAAAAGAGGAAAACAAATCTGGAAAAATCAATAAAAAATCGGAGCGGCCCTAAATCTGACGAGCGGGCGGTCGAGGACAACATTACAACTTTGGTTTGGCCTAAATATACGTGGCACAGAAGCTAGACAGGTGGTTGAGGTTCGCAAGACTACTGTCAAGCAAATCTGTTTTCATCCGAAAGGCATCTGAACATTATTTACATCATCTCTCAAATGAAGCATATAATTAATTTGTGTCAATTGTTAATGGTGAATGCACGCATTAAGCAGGTGTCCCAAATGTTTCAACAAATTGAAAGCGTCGCATCAACAGTTAAAAGTTAATTAAAAAATAAATAGCCGATTTGCAATTTAAACGACTATAGAAGTCTAAATTTAGCAATCTAAATGGCAAAACCGTTAGGGATTAAATTGTTGCAACCATTTTAACCACCTGTCTGCCAAATCAAAACAAATCATTTCAAGGGCATTGTTCAACCGATTTAACGGACAATGACGGTTTTATTGCTCAGTCCAGTTTATCACTAAAATGTGCAACTAATATTGACGGCATTTTAGTTTCACTTTCTCACCATGGATTGCAATCATGTTAATACATTCTGGAAGCCTTGAAATCTCCAATATTCAATATTGTGAATAAACGATATTCTTTATGTTATCAAGGGGATATATCGCAAACGAGTTTAACCCATTTGACAGAAAATTAATACCGCTATATTTATATACAGCCTTATGACACAATATGAACCGTAAAACGTGTGCTCATCGGAATGTCTGTTAATATTAATAGTGAAGTAGCAACATCCAATATTTTCTTTGACATTTCCCAAAGCAAAGTTTATTTAAAAAACGCATGTTGAAATTGTTAACAAATTGTGTGTATCAATACATTCAGTAGAATATGTTAATTTGGTGTTACAACTCATTGGACATTTCCATTATTATTTTAAAATATTTAAATACCATCAATATAAAGGATAAATACATGTGTCTAAAAAAGGAGAACTTGTCCCACCTCGGTGTAGGTTCGTTCACAGGGCGGGGCAAGTTCGCCATAGGCTCAGAATTAGGCTACATAAAGTATTATGTATCCCATACACATCAGTAGCGTATTACCCGGGGGGTCAGGGGGGGGGGGGGGGGGGGGGGTCAGAGTGCCCCCCCCCCCCCTCAGACGGCTTTGACCGGGAAGGCCAGCTCAAACTACCGGGCTAAACAAAATCGAAGAGAAGGGAAGAAGAGAGGGAAGAGAGGAAGAGAAAAGGGAAAAGGAAAGGAAAAATGGGAAGGAAAGGAGAGAGAAAAAGAAAGGAAAGGGAGAAGAGGAAGATAAAAGGGAAAAGGAAAGAGAAAATCTAAGGGATTTACTGAATTCCCATCTAAATGACAACTTTGCCCCTTACCCGCTACGCGCGCATTTGTCCAGGAATATCATTATAGAAGCACGTTTAAAAGAAATATGTACCTACATTATGGCCAGATTCGTGTAGATATGTTGTAAACATTTCGTATAAAAAAGAAGAAAAAAAAGTGAAAACAAATTATATAATTATATAATAATTATATCTCCCCGCCCTTTCAGTAAAAACAAACAAACTACATAGCCATTCAATTCAACAAGAATTTCTTTCAATAGGATGACTGCTGTCCTGACAAGTATTTCTTTTAAAAAGGGTGGTAGCTGTCCTCACAAAATGTAAAATTGCTATGTTAATTTTGCTATATTCAGTAGATAGCAGGATGTCCATGCATGACAATTTCCACTCATTATAATGGGTCTCAAATCGCACAAAATATTCAATTGTATCAACATTCAACAACGAACATTTCAAAACAATATCGGTCAAAATGCCCACCAAATCACACCAAAATGGGTTCGAAAATTGAACGGTGAGGGGGCACACCCCCCCCCCCCACCCCACCCCTCGATGCCCCCCTGTCCGCGCTAGCGCGGAACGCGGTGCTTCGCACATTCATTAACAACAGCTAAGTTACAATTTATTTTTATTTTTGGATGGGCAACTTATGATGCCCCCCCCCCCCAATTTAAATGTGGATTGACGCCCCTGTCCAGAACAGTCTGCAAAAGTGTATCAGCGTTATCTGCATCTGATGGTTCATTCGGAGCAAGAACCCTCAATTCAGCGGCAACACGACTCAAATAGGGAGCGATCTGTTGGGGCGTTATAAATTCAGACAGCGTAAAGAGCCTTTGACCATGATCATTCTTTTTAATGCGCATTTTCTTTGCCATATCTTCGGAATCAAATTTCTTGCCTGTTATTTCCTCTTGGTTAAAACACCAATTAGAAATTCCTTTTGTTTTTCATGAAACCTCAGCTGGGCCCATCATATTTTGGCATTACTATTGTTGTAGACTCTTCACGGTCATCGGATGTTGCACCAGTACTTCTCATATTAGTTTCTGTATTTCCAAGCCTTAGTTCGTCCATATATTTTAGTGCAACTTGTCGCAAACTCTTGTTAATATGATCAATCACATTTTTGCAGGTTGAATGAGCCAATTTATTGATGAGAAACAACAAAATAAAGGGTAAAGATGCAATTTATTGCTTAAACTTGGTAGTGCTTTAATTCTGCAAAAATGTCATAATTTGTTTCATCTGTGTAATTTTAGCCATCATAATTCCATGATTCCTCTTGTCAAATGAACCGACAGTGCCAATCTCAACCGACACGACGTCAATATTGGGAGGGGTGATCTCCCCTCGCCCCTCTGGTTATGCCATGACATTTAATGAGGAAAATAGACATACGCTCGTTTTTTGTGATGATGTAATTGGTTTGTTTTAATTATTTTTCTTGATACCAGCCACCACAAAAAACCCACTGGCGGGCCGTATGCGGCCCGCGGGCCGTAGGTTGCCCACCCCTGTTGTAAACAATATGCCCAAGCTTTTCTCTTCAGATATGAGTGTAGCTAACTCTCTTCTCCTTTCAGTATAACATAGGATATGATTAATTGAAAGGAAATTGCTTCAATATACGAAATCAAATTATCTGAATATAGCAATCTTGCCGAACTGTGAACTTTCTGGCAACAAGAGTAGAAGTATTTGCCCTATATTACCACCTGCTTTACTTAACGGGTATCTATGGAAGTCCCTTGAACATCTGGCATATACTAAATCCAACTTGTTGTAATAAAATGGCTTCAGTATAAAAATGTATGTCATTATTTGTAACAAACGATAAATTGTAATTTTCCCAAAATGCATCATTATCTGGCAACACTACCGTAAAAGTATATAAAACCCCAAGCAGTTTTCATAAGATATGAGTAGGGTAAAGTCATTCTCTCCTTCCTCCTATGAGGACAATATCCTGAGTGCCCTGGCAAGTAGTTTTTACGAGATGCAAAGATGGGCTAAAATATCAATTGTCTTAATAATGTCAAAACTAGCAGTCTTGCCAGGTCAGAAAATACATCAAAACATTTTGTTTTTTAATGTTATTTGTGTCTAAAGAATAAAGGCGTGTCTTTATCATGTAATAGCTAAGTTTGGAAGAAAAAAATCTTGTATATTGCTGCAATAAGATAACGAATGTGCTGTAAATTTCGACTATTTCGACTATTTTTTTAAAAAAAGGCTAAAATGTAAATTGGGCTGTTGCCATGGCAATGAGTAAAAGATTAACAAACTAATCTCGTTTTTCTTATATGCTACCAAAGTACTTCAACCTGGCCAGGAAAAAAAACCCATCAGTGAGCTTTGCAACCCATACTCAATATTTACCTGAAATGACTCTTAAAGCAATCAGTTTTGTCTTTAGTAATCTATTGATAGTTATTGAAAAATTGATTTGATTGACTTAAGTTATGCTAAAAAACACTTCAACATTTCAGGGTTACATATGAGTAAGATATTCATGAATGGATTAAGCTCTGTTTAATATTGGATATTTCAAGTACAGTGGCGTAGCTAGGTTTTTCATTTGCGGGTGCGGGTTGGGGGGGGGGGCAAGAAATAAAATTGAGTCGATCGATATGATTGTTAACTAAAGAATATTGAATATTGAATATTGGAGATTTCAAAGCTTCCAGAATGTATTAACATGATTGTAATCCATGGAGAGAAAGTGAAACTAAAATACCGTCAATATTAGTTGCACATTTTAGTGGCGAACTGAATGAGCAATAGAACCGTCTTTTTCAATCAAATCTGTTGAACAATGCCCTTGAAATACAGTAAACAATAAATTGAATGAAACATTAGGGATTTTTGATAACCGATTTGGAAGACAGGTGGTTAAAATGGGTGCAAAAAAGTAATCCCTTACGGTTTTGCCTTTACCCCCCTTCGAAGCTAACTAACTAAGCTATGAACAACTAAGAAAACCCACATGTAGCCCAAATTTGGGCTAATCTAGTAGTGCCTACATCCACTTCTACCTGTAACTTGCATTATTGAATGGATGGCTATTCATTATGTGGAATGTGGCTTGTGTTGTAGGTGCCTATTGGCGTGCATGGATGCACTAATCCAAGTCATGAAGACAGCCAAACAATAATTTGATTAATTAATAATGCAAAATGAGTCACATGTATGAGTGGTCTGTAAGGCCTTATGCAAAAAAGCTCTTCATATTTATGCAGCTCCACTTTGAAAAACACCCCTCTATAAAATTGTTTATCCTCACATTGTGCACTTCCTATAGGGCAGTGAGATTGCCCTATATGGTAGGCAAGACCTTACACTATATAACCTGATTCAGGGATAAATATTTATCATCTGGATTTTAGTTAGGACTGTTTTTACCAATTTCGAAATTTGCTCTAAACTTGTATATATTCAGCCGATTTAAATTGCCTAAAATTTAGTGATATGTTCAGATTTTGCATTCTTTGGGTGCATAATGTGAGTAAAAGACTGACTGAGAATTTAAATCTGGGTATTTAAGAAATGGAAAAGTTTGCAATTTCTAAATGCAGCAATATTTGTCAATCAAATTGGGCATACATGTTATATATCTATTACCGATCACTCTTATGATTGTTGGACATTGCTCATTTGCATATTAATGACTTGAATAGATAATTAGCTAATTTGCATATTTAGGAGCTTACAGTATGAAACTAAATTATAGTTTAAAGATTGGGTATCATGCAGTTAGCCAGTATACCGGTAGCCAGTATACCAAGTTTGATTGCAATACACCATTCACATCTGGATTTATAACTACGCATATTAATTAGCTGGACTTATTCATTTTTTATTTACCTTAATGCAATATAATGTTACCATATTTGTTAATTTAACATGGTATATAGAGGGGTAGGGTCAAAAAAATTCGCACGGTCAAAAAATTTCGCACGGTCACAAATTTTCGCACGGTCACAAATTTTCGCACGGTCACAACATTTCGCAGCCCAAAAAGCACAACAATCAACAAATAATGCCCAATCCTCAGTGTTTTCGGCCTAGGCACTATTTTTTTCTCCTTATGCGAATTTTTAGCGACCCGGTGCGACGAATTTAGCGTCCCGATATTTGGCGCCAGGGGGGGCAACTTGCCCCCCCCCCCCCTGCCCCCCGGTCGGTACGCCCCTGAGTAGCTTACCCCGATTTGGTGCTCTCAAGATTTTTGGGTTACGCCTCAGTTACTAGCGAGGTAGCGCTATTCTTCAGCTACTCGCTATTGGTGCACTCGGCCGTTTAAACAAACAAACAAACAAACAATACAAATTCAGGTGTAAAATGTATGCAAATTTCATGGAGATTAGATGGAAATACATATTAATTGTACATACGCAAACCACTGCAGACTCTACTGTGATATGGAGGAAAGGTTTTTCTATCAATACATTATTATCAAATTAGCTGGTAGTATTTCTATCAAGTTCAAAAGGGTGATCCTCCTTTCCTACATAGTGTAAGTGAACTTGGAAAGAATTAACAAACTCAGATGTGGATTAAAAAAGCTGAAAACTGAAAAATGCAAACAATGAAACAATGACATTGAAGATTATTAGTTGTCTTTTAGAAGTCAAGGGTAAACATTAATACATTCAATATTTATGACTAGCTTAAGTTTTCAACCGGACCTCTAAGCGTTCCAATCCAGTTTATGGTAAGGACTTAGGTCAGATGTCAATGGTCAGTGTCCCAATACTCAGGCCACTCATAATCAGTGTGAAAAGACATACTCACCCAGAATGTGACTCGTCTTAGAAGGAAATATGACCATCATAATTGAGATACTGTCAATATATTCATGACTTAGTGGAAGAGAGCGGGAATGACGTGGGCGTTCGTCAAATGAAAATTGTCAGGTGGACCATTAATATTTTCGGTAACACAGATGTGTATTTGACGTCCACATTGCGAGTAGTATGTCTTGTTAAGGACGTCAATTATGTGTTTGGAGTAGGCGTGTCCCTCGTTGTGTACCATGGTTTCGTCGATGGCTGCGGACGACCGACTTATTTGTACACATTAAGGGCCACGGAACCGGCGGTTGCCGGGCGGTCGAGTTTTGATGATTTTATTTTATTTTATTTTATTCAGCATATTATTACATTATACAAAAATAGGATTGCACGTAATACCAATATAAAAACTCTATTAGAACTACAAATATACATTCATTTATATTCATTTATTTGATGTGCTCCCTTAGTGGAAGATAGCGGGAATGACGTGGGCGTTCGTCAAATGAAAATGTTCACGTGGACCATAAGTATTTTCGGTTCACCGATGTGTATTGACGTCCATATTGCGAGTGGTATGTCTTGTTAAGGACGTCAATCATGCGTTTTGCGTAGGCGTGTCCCTCGTTGGATACACGTGGCGGACCGTTGTGTCGCATGGTTTCGTCGATGGCTGCGGACGAACGACATATTTCGTCGGGGAAAATGCAGGTCGATAGACAGGACACGAATTTTTGAACTCCAACTTAATGAGCACATTCGGACACATTAAGGGCCATGTGCATGTTTCCATCAAAGAACCGGGACCGGCAGTCATATTGTGAAAAAGATTACCGATGATGGCGGCCAAATGAATGCAACCGGTCGGCTTGTATTTTTCAAAGATTTGGCGACATTCGTCGATATACTGAGATCGCCGTCCGCACCGATGAGGAATATCCAACTTTTTGGGAGCGCAACCGACGAGGCCGGAACCGCCTGTTACGAGTATAGTAGACACTTTCTAGTGAAAACAATCCTTAACTACTTTATATTGTGTATATTCGAGTATATATGATTTTCAAAATGAGAGCAAAGGAAATGTCGAAGCCATTCTTTATTTTATCGGTCGCAAGCATTTGCGTTCTATTGGTCGTGGCGGCGCGTTATCTCCCACCGAGTCGCCGCAACATCAAAGCGATTTGGCACGGCCGTGTCTTCTGGGAAGATACTTCAGCGAATACAACGCTGTTGCGGTCTTTTGGTGTCAAAGACATTTCCGAAGAACCCCTGCAAATGTCTAATGATTATGCCATTTCCAATAAAAATGATCTACAGTTGGACAGCACAAACCCGTCTGGTATTTCTAGCACTGCTCAGACAAAAACGCCTGTTATTGCTACGACCAAAGGCAATTTTCCCAAAATGATGATTGCGATTTGCGCCCCGACGCGTTCAAAACCTAATTGGCGTTCTACACAAGGTACCATTCTTAAAACGTTGCTCATTCCTTCTATCGCACGTACGATATCGGCTACAGACCGTTCGGTGTACGATTTCCGTCTCTATTTAGCGGCGGATGACGACGACGAGTTTTGGCGGTACAATTATCAAAAATTGGAAACACCCGAATGGCTCTCGATACACTTTGCATTTTACAAAGGTCCGAAACACAAGATTCCATTTAATCCGATGATGCGAGATGCGTATAATGATGGTGCGGAGTATCTGGTTCGTATTAACGACGATTCCGAATTTGAAACGTCAAATTGGGTGTCCAATGCCGTGGCCAAATTGGCGTCTTATGACCCTCCAAACGTGGGCATGGTGGGTCCGACATGCAAGCAAGGCAACACGCGGATAATTACGCACGATATGGTGCATCGCACACATCTCGACATATTCGAGCACTACTATCCGGACGTCTTTTCGGCGTGGTGGATTGACAATTGGATTTCGAAAGTGTATGGGCCAAAAAGGTCGACCAAATTGTCCGACTGGGTTGTGAAGCACCATATCTACAAACATGGTACACGGTATAAGGTGCAGCATCATGAAATGCAGAAATTGAAGGGTGAGTTGGAGAAAGGTGCAGCTAGGATTGAGGCGTGGTTATCCAAGCAACAACCAGAAACACTATTGCACATACGTTGAATTGTCTGGATTTTATTTCAAGATGTCCGTCATCAAAAATAATTCCTTCTCGGCTACAAGAAATACGGTTGAGTTTGGAAGCGAATTTAAAAGTGTTGAAAAGTGTCTTCATGTTGTGCACTCAAAAAAAAGCAAGTGTTTATGCCGAAATGCTCAATACTCTTAGTATTAACGTTATACACTATGAATCGGCAGTTTCCTACGGTGATTTATTCGCGTTCGCATCAAAGTTAGACGGAGTGAAAATCATTATAAACTCGGACATTTATACTGGCGAAGGTATTGAACACGCTCTCACTGCTACAGAAAATACAATAATTACTCTATCGCGAAGAGAGCCGTCGGCGTGTTTAGCGGAGACAACGGACACGCGAAATTTTCAAGACCCTATCTTTTTCGACCAATGTACTCGTTATCAAGGTTAACATGACGCGTTTATTTTTTCAATGACAATTCCTGAACAAGTGACTTCGAAACTCATGGTCGTGATACCCCTTGTTTTAGGTGCTGAAAACGTAGTCATACGAATTGAAAAGAATACTATGCGTCAATTTGCTTAATCTGTGCCATGACATCAAAATATACCATCAACACTGTTCGGGTTTGCGTTCAGATTCACGCAAGAGCGGTGCGCGCGTAAATATTATTGGGCGTTCAGGCACAGTGCCACCATCTTTGCCTGGAAAACTTGACAAGATGGATGTCTTCAAGTGTGCCTCTCCATCACCCGACACAAAACATGCAAAAAGTGAAAGGGTAATCTCATTGTCTTTGTATGGTTCAGACCCTCGCTACGTCGGGGGCATGTTACAGAATGTCGCATTGGCTAGGAAAGATTACCCAGGGTAGAAAGTTCGTATCTATCATGACGATACTGTACCAAAATATATTATCGTCAAGTTAAACGTTGAGAGAAACATGGAATTAAACGAAGTTTTAGACGCAACAAAAAATCGGTCTTGGAACAATTGTGGCGATTTCAAGTTGCTTTAGCCGACAAAGTGGAGGCATTCATCATTTGCGACGCCGATTATCGACTTTTAACTCAAGCAGCAACAGCCGTTAAATCATGGCTAACTTCTAGGAAAAAATCATATCATGCATGACCACCCTGGGCATTGTGAAAAACCTGTTCAAGCAGGCAATAGGGGTTCCAAGGGGATCATTCATGAGATGGAATCAATGTTCAAGTTTAAACATGACGACTCTCTCTGGGCAGACGCGAATTTCCTACAGACAACCATTTTGCCGTTGATGAAGGATGATGTCCTACACCATGCCTCATTTTGTTGTGGGGAATTTGGAACTCTGTTCCCTTCCAAACAGAACGCATTGGTTATGAAATAGTTGGTAGCGTTTACAATGATAATACTGCTCTTCACGCGGATGAAATCAAACTGCAAAACGGCATGGAAAACACTAATTGTAAAAATTATTACTCACAAAAAAAGCCCACCGTTGGGTGGTGATGTCAGTATCCCATTTTCCTCAAGAAAATGAAGATTGTTAATACTTGGATGGGTGCCAATAATAATCGGCACTGGACCCACGGATGTATGGAATTCAACAATTGGACAACTTGTCAAAAGCGCCGGGTTGACCATCAACGCCGAAGCTCGTTTTACATAATATTCATTTGCCACCATTACAAAGCACACGCGTAGCACAAATCGGCCGATTGTGTGTTGCAACACAGCCGTTTATTCAACCGAACGATGTTTTGATGACATCGGATATCGACATACTTCCGATTTCCGATTTCGTTTACAACAACGCTGGTGTCAACGCGGAAGCCATGGAAAGTACAATAACAGTGATACACGTTGACTGTTGTGGTACCTTTCAATGGCAAGGACAACATATAAAAATGCAACCAATGAATTATATCGTAGCGTCTAACAAGATGTGGATGCAAATGATGGCGATACACACTTTTACGTGCGAAACCCTTCAAAATTGGTTAGAGAAAAAACTATGGTGTGTCCATTGTTGTTGGTATGTATGGCCCCATGATCCCTTCTATTATAGGGGAATTCTAAAATAGCAGTATGTATACTTATTTTAAGAGTATTGCCAGGCTATTTATTTTATAATCCCGCTATAAATAGAAGGGCTTGGTCCATACTAACAACAAACGGTAAAAATCAATAACATTCTATCCTAGCTCAATTCAGCAACACCTTCGCCACGACTTTACGCTCATTTTGTGGGAGCAGGTCACATATATTTCTCTTTTCTTTCTAAAAAATATGTATCTATGAGAGAAAAAAAGGAATTAAATTCAATAATAAATATAAACTCATATCGTGCATGCAACCATGTTATGCATTTTATAATGCAAATCACACGAATAGGCCTACATGTACTTTAATATAGGGGCATGTTTACAGTGATCGCTCCATAATCAAATCAACGATTTTCGGGCTTTTATGTTATTAACCGAGTCTACTCACAAATTGTGTGTAATATGAAGTTCATACAATATTCCGTTTTTGAGTTATGAGAGAAAAATCCGAATTTAGATGATTTTGTTTGCACTTCGCTTATACAATCCAAGATGTGCGCTCAGCGTTCCAAGGACTTATTCTTGGCGAAATGCAAAAAAAACCATAATCTGAATTTGGTTCTTCTATCATAACTCAAAAACTAAATATGGTATGATAATATATTACACACGATTTGAGGGCGGATCATAGGCTTTGTGATCAACATAGTATTATTAATATAGACATTGACTCCTTTAGGGAGCGGTCACATAAAACAATCCCCTATGTTAAATATGTGTATTTTAGTGATAGTGACTAGATACTTACAAAAACCGGTAGTAGGCGCTGCATGGCATACTACTTTTAATTCTATTTTTCAAACTCATTTTCGGATTAGTGGGTATCTGTCCTATTTTTAGTATTTTAAAATGAAAAGTCCGGAAAATAATACACACACTCATCAAAGAAATATAGGTCCATAATGGCTATCAAGGCACACGAACACTATCATCAGTAAATAGTAAATTACGGTTTGTCACGATCTACAGTGATTAATAGTAAATTTGATTGAACAAAGTGCTACATACATGTATATGCCAGTCTATTTTTTGTTTCACATCAAATAATTACGCTTCTAATAGATTGAAATAAATTAATATATACATAAACAAAATGAAAATGTAAACAAGTAAATAAATAA
Source organism: Ophiura sarsii (assembly GCA_035610835.1). Classification (NCBI taxonomy): domain Eukaryota; kingdom Metazoa; phylum Echinodermata; class Ophiuroidea; order Amphilepidida; family Ophiuridae; genus Ophiura; species Ophiura sarsii. The sequence goes on along the minus strand of CM069441.1, from coordinate 82,260,365 downwards.
GGAAATCAAAAGACGGGATCAATGAGAAAGAGAAACAACATTGAATTTATTAATAAAAAGATTGAAGCCAAAAAGGAAATGATTAATACATAGATAAATAAAAACAAACTAACAAACAAACCCCACAACAAACAAGGAATTAATAAAAATAAAAAACCACGAAATATATATACACGTTGCCCTTGGGTCTTGAACCAACAACCCACGATCTCAATTGAAATGTTACTCCCAGAGTGACAACGGATTAGACCACTCGGCGATGTAGCTATCTGGCAAAACAAGAGGAAGGTGCGATATTGGCTTATTAGCGCATTAGCGCAATTTTGCAAATGTCGCTAATTGCACCAAGTTAGCGTGTAAGATCAATGTAAATTAGCGATAATTGCAGTGCTAGTACAAATGTGCGCTAATGCGCTAAAAACACATTAGTTTTTAGCGCAATTAGCGCGATATCCCGTGTTCCTAGCGTTGTAATCGCTAAAGTGCAATTTCTGAAGATGAACCAAGTCTATAGGAGTCGCGCAATTAGCGCTAATAGCGCTAATAGCGCTAATAGCGCTAATAGCGCTAATTGCACTTGATTAGCGTTGTAATCGCTAAAGTGCAATTTCTGAGGATGAACCAAGTCTAGGAGTCGCGCAATTGGCGCTAATAGCGCTAATAGCGCTAATTGCACTTGATTAGCGGTCTTGCGCTAATAACGCTAATTGTACTTGATTGGCACTTTGGTGTGATTCGTGTGTCCTCCGGAACCCTGCGGGGCTCTATATAAACATGCTCCGTTAACACAACCTTTTTAGAGACACCCTGTATAATTATGATTTGCAATTTCTGAAGATGAACCAAGTCTATAGGAGTCGCGCAATTAGCGCTAATAGCGCTAATAGCGCTAATTGCACTTGATTAGCGTTGTAATCGCTAAAGTGCAATTTCTGAGGATGAACCAAGTCTAGGAGTCGCGCAATTAGCGCTAATAGCGCTAATAGCGCTAATTGCACTTGATTAGCGGTCTTGCGCTAATAACGCTAATTGCACTTGGTTAGCACTCTGCCGCAATTAGCGCAATTAGCGCGATATCCCGTGTTCCTAGCGTTGTAATCGCTAAAGTGCAATTTCTGAAGATGAACCAAGTCTATAGGAGTCGCGCAATTAGCGTTAATTGCACTTGATTAGCGTTGTAATCGCTAAAGTGCAATTTCTGAGGATGAACCAAGTCTAGGAGTCGCGCAATTAGCGCTAATAGCGCTAATAGCGCTAATTGCACTTGATTAGCGGTCTTGCGCTAATAACGCTAATTGCACTTGGTTAGCACTCTGCCGCAATTAGCGCAATTAGCGCGATATCTCGTGTTCCTAGCGTTGTAATCGCTAAAGTGCAATTTTTGAAGATGAACCAAGTCTATAGGAGTCGCGCAATTAGCGCTAATAGCGCTAATAGCGCTAATTGCACTTGATTAGCGTTGTAATCGCTAAAGTGCAATTTCTGAGGATGAACCAAGTCTAGGAGTCGCGCAATTAGCGCTAATAGCGCTAATTGCACTTGATTAGCGGTCTTGCGCTAATAACGCTAATTGCACTTGGTTAGCACTCTGCCGCAATTAGCGCAATTAGCGCGATATCCCGTGTTCCTAGCGTTGTAATCGCTAAAGTGCAATTTCTGAAGATGAACCAAGTCTATAGGAGTCGCGCAATTAGCGCTAATAGCGCTAATAGCGCTAATTGCACTTGATTAGCGTTGTAATCGCTAAAGTGCAATTTCTGAGGATGAACCAAGTCTAGGAGTCGCGCAATTGGCGCTAATAGCGCTAATAGCGCTAATTGCACTTGATTAGCGGTCTTGCGCTAATAACGCTAATTGTACTTGATTGGCACTTTGGTGTGATTCGTGTGTCCTCCGGAACCCTGCGGGGCTCTATATAAACATGCTCCGTTAACACAACCTTTTTAGAGACACCCTGTATAATTATGATTTGCTTTAGTGAAAAAATAATGCATAATAGCGTTTTTAGCACTTACTTGCAAAATTAGCGATAATAGCGTTTTTAGCACCACCGATGCAATTAGCGCTATTAGCGCTATTAGCGCTAATTGCGCGATGGCATACCTCAATTTTTTTGAAAATTTATTTGATATCGTATAATAGCGTTTTTAGCACTTACTTGCAAAATTAGCGATAATAGCGTTTTTAGCACCACCGATGCTAATTTCGCTAATTAACACAGATGCTAACTCCCCGCGCTAAAGCGCTAAAAAGCCAATCCCGCACCTTCTACCAAAACAAGCGTCAACAGTCACAGTTTTACCATCAGTTTACCATTCAGAAAAAGTGGTTCAAAGTAAGCTATTTTAGCATCTTCGTGGTCACAATGCTCATAAAGAATTAATAGAAAATAAAGATATCCTAGTTGGAAACTTCGACGATACAATCCATTCCCGCAATAACAGCTTGAAAACGCTTCTCGGGTTTAAATGGATGACGGACAATGATTGCATACAAGAAAATGCCGCGATTGTCTCGGTTCTTGATGATGTATACATCAATATATACCACTGTCAAATAGACTCTCGTCCATTGTAAAGAAAAGATCGGCATCCGATACATACTGAATAGGTGAAATGAGAAAAGACAACAAAATGCCAGTTCGCAATTATCGATTAGTGAATTCCCCAGCAAAACACTGCCATTTGTTTTGCTCGTCAGAATTTGGCTACGTATTTTCGTACGCCGGTGCTAAAGATTTATTTGAATGATCCTGGGACCAAAATATTCTTAGTCTGGTTGATGTTTTCCTCGGAAACGCTGCTGAGAATGGAAATTTGTATATTTCAATAAACGAATCGATAGTTCCAATTCCAAGAGAATAAACAGCGTGTTTCATCAACGACCTTACTATATTGACGAGATTCAACTCACCTGACATGCTCTTTAAATTCAACAAAGCCAGACAACAATGCAGAAATCCCGATCTTGATGCTGTTTTAAAGCCTAATATTATATGGAATGAGAAACTTTTTAAATGTTACCACAAACCCAATAGGTATGTGTCAAGATGGGTCAGAAAGACCATTGAAGGATGTGTTTTTGATAATGGTGATTAATTCCCGACCAGAACATATACATCTCGTCGCAAAGCCATAAGAGAAACATGGGGTAAACTACACGTAATCCAGGATCGAAATATACGTCTACAATTTGTGTTAACTAAATCCCGAAATAAAACAGTAAATAGGCATACACAGGCAGAAGCTGGGAGGTATGAGGATCTTCTATTTTCGATTTCTTTGATACACATATCCATTTGACTCTGAAACTTGTAGGTGGATTGAAATGTGTGTCCAAACATTGCACAAATAACAAGTATATGTACAAAGGAGATGACGACATGTTTGTCAACATCGACGTCATTATTGCCCATTTAGGTTACAGACAGAGCACCATCAAAGCAATAGTGAATGGTACTCTCTAAATGTAAAAGAGTGAAATTCCACTCTAATGAAGTGAATATTCACTCTTCAAAGGAGTGCCTACAGTGATCACTCTAAAAGAGGGAAAGTCACTCCGTGAAAGAGTGGAGCCATTTTAACTCCAAAAAAGGAGTGAATTTTGTTTACTCCAGGAACGAGTGAATGTTCACTCTGTGAAGAGTGCCTACAGTGATCACTCCATTGGAGTGAAAAAAGAGTGAATATATAAGGAGTGAATTTCACTCATTTAGAGTGAACTTTACCCTCATTGAGAGTGAACAATAATGGAACATTTTAATTACTTAATCACATTCACGTGAATAACTTGCAATTTCAATAGAAAATTTGAATAACAAACAAAGAGTCATTATCCAAACTATACTTACCTTTTCTCGACCAAACAACTGCTGTCATTTGCCTATGTTACATTATCACTTCCTTTCGGTAGTGAAACGATATCATATATCAACATGATGTTTCTCTATGTAAAGTATCTAAATCCACTTTCTATGGTGTTTTTGATCGATGATGTGTTTACACGTTTCATTAATGTAATTTATATTTAATCATTATTCGGACTTGGACAATTATTGCAGAAACAATTGAAATTGATATCATCATTAATTATCACTTCAATAATGTTTAAATTTAATAAAATAAAGAATACTTTAAGTGTTTGAATATTTTTCTATTTGGTTGTGTTCCGGCTCTCAAATTATTTAAATCTGGTACAACTGTTCACTCGCACAGAGTGAAAAAAGTCACTCGTCACTCTAGTGAAAATCAGTCTTTTCGAGTGACAATAATTTCACTCTGAACGCATCAACCGCAAAGAGTGAAAAGTCACTCGACACCGACAGTGAAAAGTCACTCTTTACGAGTGGCAATGATTTCACTCTGAACAACGAGTGACATTTTCACTCTTTTGCATTAAGAGAGTACATGGTATTCCCCCGTTCACATTGATAAATATAAGAAGAGGCTATATACAGACTGTAACAAAAAGTGTTATACAATCGCAATTTTATTTTTAATCCAATGTTAAAATCATGCAATGTCCAAATTGATCACACTTTGTATTATATTTCGGTTTGGCTACCATAATCATTTTATTTCGTCTTTTTAACTACTTGCATTTAATACATATGACTAATTAGCTGGGGAGCGGAGGCCCATTTTTAGGGTTTTTTGGTCCCGGTATGCTGGCACAGGGAAACATATGCCAACATGTTCCTTGAAGTCTGTAGCATACAACCTAGGTGGACATCCTTGCCAACTCGGATGTTAATTTGACCTTTGACCTCGATGTAGGGTCAAAGTTCACCTGTGTTTCAATGGGACGTCAAAACTTTAATTAAACATGTAAATTTTTTTTAAAAACAATATATTGACCATGCAAAGTAGATAATTTTGTTCGGCCGACTGTTTAGAACAAAAAGGTCAATCACAAGTTTAATTGTCGATCAATACTTTTTGACCTATGTCCTTTTGAAAATGACATGTCAGCAAAATCGGCCATTTTTTACCGTTTTTCACGAAATTGGCCAAAAATGACATGTAATCATTATTTTCAAAATATTATTGGCCCTTGGATGATCGGAATACATCTAATATTGCTAGTTAATATACCTACTTTTTAAGACAATTATAAAATCTACCGGCAATACAGTTTCCATAGCAACCACCATTTATGTCTAAATTTCCTCCATTTTGACCATTTTTTGACGTTTTTGGAAGCCATTTAAGTATGTTGCCATGACAACAGCAAACCATTGATGTTCAAAATTTATCTTAATATCAAGTACATTGATATACCAACCTTAAAACATGGTTTATCACTTCTCAATGAGTTACAATATTTTTTTAAAGAAGAAAAAAGTGGCATTTTGGCCGAATTTGTGAAAAATTGCCAAAAATTGCCTTTTTTTGATGACTTGTCATTTTTAAAAGGTCATAAGTCAAAAAATATTGATCGATGATCAAAGTTGTGATTAACTTTTTTTGCTCTAAACAGCCAGCCTAACAATATGATATACTTTGTGGTCAATAAATGTTTTGAATTTTTTTTCCCATGTTAAATTAAAGTTTTAATGTTAACGTCCCTAAATCGAGGTCAAAGGTCAACTTAACATCCGAGTTGGCAATGATGTCCGCCTAGGTTATATACTACAGACATCAAGGAACATTTTGGTATATGACTCCCTGTGCCAGCATACCGGGATCGAAAAAAGCGCCCGCTACTGGTGTCATAGTAGCTCGCTACTTTTCACTTGAAACATTGTTTTAAAATGGCATTGGATTGCTTTTTTTATTCTATAAATAGTGGGATGAAAATAGATTGAATGCTTAATTGGTATTACCCTTCTATATTATGAACTTGTCCATGGAATAAGTAGCTATTTGTATTGGTCACCATTTTTCTGCACTCTCGGCTATAAACAGCTCGTCACCCGAAATCAGAACTTTTTATGGAAAGCCATAATATCAATAACTTTTAACGATGCCTACTAGTGATCCTCACATTCAATCTTTAAAATATTTTTTTTAGAAAAAAAAGCAGAGATGCAAAAAGTAATATTAAGTTACAGATTAACTAAAAAAGACCATTAAGGTTGTTTAAAAATTAATGAAATATTAAAAATAAAAAAATGCACCAAAAATGCACAACAGTTTGGGGTTTTGTTGATAATATTTTCAAAATTGTTTACTTTTGATGTCTAAGATTGATTTTAAATGTTTATGCCATACCTTCTTTTCAATTTGTATGATAAATTAGGTAATTTTACCACATTTTGTTGTACGACGTACCAATTTCAAAGGAACTTTCTCATTCAAGGAAAAATTTGACCTTTGACCCTAAATCGAGGTCAAAGGTCAACTTAACATCCAAGTTGGCAAGGATGTCCACCTAGGTTGTATAATACTACAGACATCAAGGAACATTTTGGTATATGACTCTCTGTGCCAGCAGACCGGGACCGAAAAACCATGCGCGCTCCCCAGCTAAATCTACTAGATAGGGTTGGGCCACTTTTACAATATCATACAATCTTATATCATGTATAAATTAAATGATTAGGGTATCATACAAGGAACATTAAAGAGAACAATATAATTCTCTTTCAAATGAAGTTGTTGGCACTACAACTATTTTATGCAGACTGGAATGGTACCAGGACTTTCTTTACGGTATCACAACTTATCCCATCTTCGCTGGCCTGAGCGCAAGGATATCACCCGTCTGACCGACACTGGCTGAACCAAGATCTCACTCGTCCAGCGCCCTCATCGTCGGATACACGCATGGGATATGCCTCTTATTTCTGACATTTTATAACAGGTGATCAACAATTCTTATTTTCGTATTTTATCTCATAAATTACCTTGTTTTTTCGACAGACACCAATATAAGGTTTTAATTTTCTGATTCACTTGTTTCTTGAGTTCAGGGTTGGGTTAGGTTAGGCCGTCGGTTAATACGAGCGTCGGTTCTGGCCCGGTTTTATCACATTTGCCTACCTATTTTGTTTCCACTCGTTAATTACGTAGGCGAATTCGGCAGGTTTTACGCTACACTATCTCGTTGTTATGGCAACTGCCTATGGCTCTAGTAGTAGTAATAGTAGTGGGATTTCCCATAAACCTACGTGTAGGGCAAAAGTCCTGATCATGGGGCACTCATTTGTTCGACGGGTTAATTAAATAAACTTAATATGAATAGTTTAATTTTATTATGATTTAAATATAAAATTAGTTGGTTGGGTTAACCATATAAAAATAAATTTATTAACAAATTTCACTAAATAAATTTATATAATTGTAATCCATAAAGGATTAGCCTAATATAAAAATGTAAATAAGATATAAATAAATAAATAACATAATTTTGTCCATTGGGTTTCATAATTCATTAGTATGTGTACTAAATGTATTTCATTGTTGGCGTTTGTTATTTGCTTTTGTTTCAATATTAAAAATAAAACACATAATTTAAAATCACATAAATAACTTGCATTTAATATTTCACCTTTTCTTTAACATCAAATTGGTGTTTGTTTTGGAAATATGTAATTTATTTTATTAAATTGGTTTATAGGGTGATTTATAATGACATGGGTTATAATGTCTTAGACCCAATTTATTTAATTATTTATTTTAATTTTATTTATTTATTTGTTTTTAATTTATTTGTGTGTGGTTTGGGGTTTCATATACCTTTAAATAGGGCTGTGTTTTTCATACCGATCAGGCCTAGTTTTGTATACCTTTATAGTCTAGGATTAAATTAAATTAAAATTTTATTTAGTTAATATTTAATTTAATTTAAATTTTACATTTTTATCCTAACTATGGGCAATAGGTTTACCTTTTTTAATGCTGGTTTGTTCAATTGGAGGGGGGGGGGGGGGGGGGGGGGGGGGGGGTACTCCTTGTTATTTACTGTTTTGGGTTTAGGCACAAGCATCAGATTTTAAAATTTTCTTATGAGGGCCACATTTGTAAAGGCCTAGGCCTACGTCAGCTTGAATACTTTTACCTTGCTTGGTGACGATACCTTATCATTATTGCTGTGTGAATCTCATTTTTCGGGGACACTAGATTAGAGTTTAGACATGGGACACTCTTAATTTTTAATTTTATTTCAATTTGGTGTTCACGATGCTAATATCGTACCTGGCGATAGTACTTAGCAGGCGGTACCTGGGTGACCATCTCATTTTATCTCATATTGTGTGTGCACTGTGTAGAGTTTGGACATGGGCTACTCTAATTTTTAATTTTGTGTACGAGTAACGTTGGTATGACCTTTAGGATACGGATGGTCGTTTTTTATCATATTGTAGCTGGCGACGGACGGTACATTAACATGTTTTATGCAGGTTGGGGTTCAAAATAATTTAGTTTGAGGCCTGTGGCTGTTGGTCCGAGATGAGTCAAGACAGGGGCTTGCTCACCCGGGGTGTCCATACTTGGTGGGGTATTTAAGGCCTGTTGAGGGGCACGTTCTTCGTGCACCTTTTAGTATTTATATTATAACATTGGCGTGTACACTGGTTTCGGGGTTAGGCATGGGCTACCCGTTTCCATGCAGCATGTTTAAAAAAAAAAAATTAAATTTAAAAAAAAATTTTAAAAAAAAATCATGGGTTGGAGTTTACCACTTGTGAAAAAAATAAATAAATAAATAAATAAAAAATAAATAAATAAATAAAAAAATAAAATAAAAAATAAATAAAAAAATATATATATATAAAAAAATCAATTAAAAAATTTAAAATTTAAAAAAAAAAAATCATGAGTTGGAGTTCACCACTTGTGGAAAGAAGAAGAAAAAAAAAAAAAAAAAAAAAAAAAAAAAAAAAAATTGGTACGTTGGCCCGTTGTGTGTCCACATCTTATAAGATGTTTGGGCCAGTGTGTGCCTAGTGCATGATCTTTGTTGGTCATACACCGTGCCGTTGATAATAATTGTGTACCATAGGGTACGGTTGGCCCGTTGTGTTTCCACAGCAATTTTGATGCCTGGAACGGTGTGAGCCTGTTATTCATTGTTGTTTATCTGGAGTTTGAACAAAAGCAGGCGGAACTATACCCCCCGGAGTAACTGGGTAGGCCAGAATCACTCGGGTTTCACAGGCTACCATCCTTAATGGTTACGAGAGGTATTCTGGTTCACTTTTAGTTTACATCCCCGTGTTCCTGTCAGCTACGTACGTGCGTTCAGTATTCATCTCCAGGCGGTTTGTTTGAATGTTTGTTGGTTAATTGTTATGTCTGGTTGTGCATGTTTGTCTGTACATACTGGCTTATGCCATATACAGTATTCACATATAATTCCACTGTACTTAGTTATGCATAATTTTGTATAATGTCTGGTACAGTATAAGCCAGGGTGAGGTCTGGCGTAATAAAAAGCACTTCAGATATTGGACTGGGGATACTTCACATAGTTTTTATTTTAATTTTATCTTTATGCAGGATGGCACCTAAAAGATTGACCAGTCAGCGACGTGCAACTAAGCGAAGTGCTACGGGATCCAGCACAGCAGGGTGCCAGACTGACGACCTGGATATGAATCTTAGTCAGCAAGAGGTCACAGGGCCCAATTCACTGGACGCGGGGACCGGTCCCACAGGCCAGTCTGACTCACAGGTCATTTCGGTGAGCGCGGCTGACGTTATCCAAGGTGGGTTAGCATCTAACTCAGGGGGCTCCAATTCCAATACCCAAGGGTTTTCAGGTCCTGACATGCAGCCTATGCCAATGGGTTTTCAGGGTAGGCCAACTGATTATATTGATCACCCAGTTTCACAATCTACACCTATTGACTTCCATGTTATGGCTAAGGTTAAACAGCAGATATGGTGTGATGAGTTTTTCGACATTGCTATTTTGTTGAGCCGTTCAATGGTAGTTCCACAGCATGCATTTTCTTTTGAATTTATTGATGGAGTTCCAGTGCTGTCTACAGCTCCAACGAAGACCAAAGATAAGATTGAGTCCATATTGCAATGGGTTGGCGCTTTCGAGGTCTTTATCGCTGTATCTTTTCAACGGTTTCCCCAGCGAACACCATCACTATTGAAATACTCTCAGGTAGTACAGGAACTTGCTAGTCTGGGAGGGGATTGGCGATATTATGACACCGAGTTCCGTATGATACGTCAATTCAGGCCTATTCCATGGGGGGAAGTCAATACGACACTGTGGAGTAAAGCACTTCTTTCCTGGGTACACGCGGGGTCTCAACAGGACCGCTTTTCAGCCTAAGTAATGGGGCTGCAGCATCCCGGTCTTGGTTTTCCAATCGGCTGCTACAGGCGGTTAAGTTCTGCGGTCTTGACTCATCCAGATACAAGTCGCACAGTTTCAGGATTGGAGCAGCGACAACAGCAGCGGCAAACGGTTGGACTGATGCTCAGATTAGATACAAGGGTCGGTGGCATTCTGATGCTTTCAAAAGGTACATTCGATTATAAAATGAGGGTCCTCGCTCAGTTTTCATATATGAATAGGACAGTTTGCTTAGGCTATGCTCATAATTTCGTGGGATCTCACTTCAGTCTTCATTATATTAGGGCACTTTGCACAGGGGCAATGCTCATATACATGTGATGCAGGTGATATTACGGTACATATTTTGTGTTCATCTAGTATAATTCGGGTACAATCTCTAATCGTCTAAGGCAGCCTGTGCATGGGACACTGTCTTATTTTGTGGTTCGGTATGCAAAATAGTTGATAATACGTCAATCATATTAGGGCACTTTGCACAGGGGCAATGCTCAAATACATGTGATACAGGTGATTATTACGTTTTAAAAATTTGTGTTCAACTCGTAAAAATTGGTTCAGACTTTAAGGCAGTTTGTCAGGGGACAATGCCTCAGTTAGTGGGTTGGTATTCTAAATAGTTGGCTTGGGCTGCACACAGTGGGGTTTATCTCTCGGTTTCCCAGTCACCCCCCCCCCCCCCCACCCCCCCCCCCCCCCCCCCTGCGCCTGTCCCGGTTCTCGTGGGGTTTGCCCGGTTGCCCGGGCAGTGGGTGTTGAAACCCCACTCAACGCGTACGGGTGCATTCGGTTTTTCGCACTCATCATTTAGGTTTCATACAAACGCGATGATCATTTAGGTTTCATACAAAGTGCTTTGTTGGGGAGCTGGACATGCTCCATTGGTCATTTATGGTGCACACTTGTCACGATGATTTTCCCGGTTCACGGGCTGTGACACCCCCGGCATGACCAGTTCCCCAACATGTCAATTTATGTCGATACATGTTTGCTTGGAATAAACGCTGCTTGCAGCCAAAGGCCAGACCTTGTTTTAAGTGACTTTTCATTACGAGTCTAGCATAAATGAAGTTGTTGGCACTACAACTATTTTATGCAGACTGGAATGGTACCAGGACTTTCTTTACGGTATCACAACTTATCCCATCTTCGCTGGCCTGAGCGCAAGGATATCACCCGTCTGACCGACACTGGCTGAACCAAGATCTCACTCGTCCAGCGCCCTCATCGTCGGATACACGCATGGGATATGCCTCTTATTTCTGACATTTTATAACAGGTGATCAACAACCTCCACCATCCCCAGCCGCCACCCTATTTGGGATGACCACGGGTCATCAGGATGCTGGTTACTTTTAATATGGGGTGTTGAAACCCCACTCAACGCGTACGGGTGCATTCGGTTTTTCGCACTCATCATTTAGGTTTCATACAAACGCGATGATCATTTAGGTTTCATACAAAGTGCTTTGTTGGGGAGCTGGACATGCTCCATTGGTCATTTATGGTGCACACTTGTCATGATGATTTTCCCGGTTCACGGGCTGTGACACCCCCGGCATGACCAGTTCCCCAACATGTCAATTTATGTCGATACATGTTTGCTTGGAATAAACGCTGCTTGCAGCCAAAGGCCAGACCTTGTTTTAAGTGACTTTTCATTACGAGTCTAGCATAAATAGTTTTATTCAATTTGAATAAATAAATTCATAAAATAAATAAATAATATTTGTAAAGACATAACCTTCTTTGTTGTACTTTAAACCACTTGAAATGAACTAGTGTTGCTTAACAAGAGCGCTTTACTACTAAACTTCTGGTTCAATTCCATTCATATTCATCCTAGTAGTTCTACCATTGATTAAACCAAAGTGGCCCAGGTGATTTCATGACTACTTTAGACAATTGATCATAACTCTGCTTACCGACCATCGATTGTCATGAAACTGTATAACTTTTTTTTGTTACAGCCTGTATAGATAGGTTCCCTTATGATTACTTCTCCAGTTATAAATCAACAATCTAAATCTAAATAGTACTTATCCGAATCAGACTGTTTTGGTACATACTATCCCCCGTATGTCTCCGGGGGTGCTTATATTATAATATCTAACGATGTTATCCTCACATTATATAAAGCAAGTTTTCTGTGTTTATAATGAACAATGACGATGCGTACCAGGGAATCTTATCTAAAAAAATCGAACTGAAACCGGTGCACCACAGTCAGTAGGGAGGTCACACTGCATGTCATATTTTGTTATACGCAAGAAAACAATGGAGTATCAGTGACTGCAATATTTGCTAGATATAGCTTCGGAAAAAGGTCTATTTGGGCATCTCAAAAACTGAGAAACGTGCTAAAAATCAGGTAGAATTTTAGAGGAGGGTCAATAACATCTGCAGATCGGTAAAATGTATAGTATTAAACACGTTTTGTGACCAAATTTATGTCGTAAAATGTTGGAAAATTCACATTTTGAAAATCTGTGGTCTTCGAAATTACAGGAATCCTAACTCATTCTAAACCTCACCAAATCATGAAATGAACCCTCGTCTAAAAAGAATTCCGTGTACGTATTGCTCTATCTGCTTGGAGATAGCGAAGACCACGGAAACTTCATAGCTTCATACCACGGAATGAAATCCGCCATTAGGCGCCATAGACATTACATGGCGAACATCGTACAGATTTGCACTGCAGTCCTCTGTGTAGGGAGTTTTGACAATAGCAAGGTCGTTCGACTATTGTGTTTGTGCATGTTTGTGACTACTGACCCCGTTTAACAATCTTCATAGCTTTCATATAGGGCTTGGGTGACCTAACTATTGACTGACCATAACGGGTTTGAGATTAACTCAGGATATGGTGACTTGTGTAATTTACGCGAAAAAGTATGGACGCTGCATGGTTCTCACGGTGAGTCACTGAAGCATTTATGGACAAGCTTTAAATCTCCACCATTGATATTCTAGGCATTGGTGTAATAAACCCCAGGGATTTCTACATTTTTACAATTGTATTACATACACAAACATGCAGCTGTAAGGATTAAGACAAATCAGCCATCTTTGTGCAATAAAACGTCGTTTCAAAATATTCCATCCCCGGCTCGGACAGCATTTAATGGTAAACAGCGTTACGCTATTTTTCTTTTCGATTCAAATTACATACGATATTACATAGAGGGCGATGATATTTCATCATAATTTCACCTTTGTTTAAATCAAATGTTGCTGCTTTGTTGTGAGTTATAATAATTATCATTAATATTGAATTTTGTAAATAAAAAAAATTTCTTAGTACCCTTTAATAGTTTGTCGCAACTGGTCTAGGTTGCGCTCTATCATTGCCAAAGTAATCAGAGGATGTTAGACATGTTTGCCTAAATTTATTGTTTTCTAACATGATCACGAAATACCTTGATGCGAAAATGGAGTTCAGACGTTAAATTAATAACAAGTGATGAGTAGGATGATTGATTTACCCTTTCTAGGCAAAAAGCAGGAGATAACGTAAAGCTTTGGAATATAAGGGGATTTGAAATGCGGTGCAGTCACCTCGGTGGAGAATCAATTATGATCAGATTATTATGAAATTGTTGAGGATCGGATTGAATAAATAAATAAATAAATAAATAAATAAATAGGTGAATAGGTGAATACATGAATAAATGAATAAATGAATAAATGAATAAAGAAAGAAAGAAAGAAAGAAAGAAATACACTAATAAATAAATATATTTAAAAAAATAAAAAATAAAAAAACTAATAAATAAATAAATAAATAAATAAATAAATAAATAAATAAATAAATAAATAAATAAATAAATAAATAAATAAATAATAAATAAATAAATAAATAAATAAATAAATAAATAAATAAATAAATAAATAACACGGTTAGCAACTCGGTAGTAGTGTTATAACATATTATGTAAATTGTTTTCTTATGATTCTTATATTCTAATATCATGTGTGTGTTATTAGATTCAAATGTAGATGCTCATTAAATAGAAACAGTCAGGCATTCGATAAATTTACATTTGGAAATTGTAAAACCAATCCAACACGAATATGCGTCAACCAGGTTTATATAATCTGTAGTTAGAGGAGAAAGTTGAGACTTGCACATGAACGGTAAATCGACCAACAAGAATTTAGTACTAATATATACGTATCGACACATAGACCTACACCGCCAGACCGTGCAAAGAAGAAGAAAAAAGATAAATGTTGTGATTTTATGACCGAATAATGGTAATTAGTCATTAAATACCTTTGAACAATAGGCTCTCATCGCAAGTCTTTATTTCAGATGCCAGAATGAAACAATCCCGGTGCCACCACCGTCTGAGGGCACTAGAGATGGGGCGGGACCATGCGTGTTTGGCATGAACATTGAAATACGTTGGGGAAAAAACACGTTTGGTTTATTACCTTTGCGTATGTTCATTCACGTATATGTCAGGTAGTTTGCACAATGAAAGAGATAAATCTGGTTTTATCGAAACCTTGCTTAATTCGATAAGCAAGGTTTTTGAAAAAAAACAAGGTCTTCTAAAAAACTGGGGGACGATTGTTTAAGGTGGCAAAGGGATGAGACGACTTGGAATGAATCTGTAGAATTTATTGGAAGTTGGCAAGAGGAAAATATCAATATTTATAATTTAATTTCAATTTGTAATAATATATTTCGATTTTGTTGACCAATGAAGTCCTATAGTTTGGTGTAATATATTTATACACACAGAAAGAAAAAACACTCAGCTTTCAGATGTCGTTAATTTTATCTGATTTAGATTTGTCAATCTTGAGATATACTCAGTTTATCAAGGCTACCCAAAATCGATGTTGTGCCACTTTACAGTTTCAAAGGCTTACTCCTAAGATACAACTTCCACGTGTACGATTGCCCTTCACCAGTGTTATGCAAAATAACATTTTTGTATTGAGATTTAATAACTTTAAATAATAGAATGAGTGCCTGTGTATCCAAGCAGAACTGAATATAAATTTGTTACATGATTCGAACCAGTCGTTTTGACGAGGTTTCACAACATGTTTATTGAGCCTACATTTTCAAAACAAGACAGACGTCCATCTGGCTGGGTGAGGCCTCGATTTTCATTAGAAGAGGGTGTTCATGGTCTTAAAATATCATGAAACGAGGAGTCCAGCAGAAGTCACCAGAGAGTTTGCCATTCATTTCCCAATCACTTACGTATAACATCTAGGAATACACCTATATAAAAGGAGTATTGGAAATACTTGGTAGATGGTACAAGCACCAATATGAATAAAGAACATTCTGAAGACTAAGATATGAAAAGTGGCAGGACACAGTAACACATTGATAACGTGCGAAGTGCACTTCAGAGGGATACCAGAATAACTGCTCGTAGAAATCCCGTACCACATATTCCAAGGACAGCATTTTTGTTCCTCAGCCTCGTTTAATCAATTCTGGTCAAATGACCAGCCTAATGTTTCAAAACGATTGATGCCCATGGATAGACCAATGTTAGTATCGTTTTGACGCTCATAATCATTCTTTCTGTAAAAGTGGCACAACGTCGATTTTGGGCAGCTTTAATATAAACTGGGTATATCTCAGGATTGACAAATTCAAATCAGATAAAATAAACGACATCTGAAAGCTGAGTGTTTCCCTTTCCGTGTGTATAAATATATTACACCAAACTTTAGGACTTCATGGTAAACAAGTTGCGCAAACATGTGCACATTTTTAGGGACACCCTGTATGTACAGCAATCCTTCCAGAAACAACACACTAGTGATATTCTTGCCAACTTCCAAAACATTCAACAGATCCATTCCAAGTCTTCTCATCCTTTTGCCACCTTAAACACTCGTCCCCCAGTTTTTTAGAAGACCTTGTTTAGAAGACCGTGTTTAATCAAGATTGATCATACATACTACACAATACGAATCTTTTAGTAGAAAAGCATTCCTTAATATTTTGATTCAATAATACTGCACCAATATAGGCCGTTTTTGTTTTGTATTGCATAAAGGGTAGGTTTTGATGGATAATTTGTAGTCAATCGTTTTGTAAAAATAAACATCACAAACAGCCAGACGAACGAACATAACAACATGAGCCGAATCAAAAAAAAATCGTGATTATTTATATTCATTGGATAAAAATTGTAAACAATATTATAAGATAAAAAGATTCTCGTTAATAAACAAACTAATGATATTGTAAGTAAACAATATAATGGAACATAAAAAAGTACAAATGTAATATTACACCACAGTATCATGTTCACAATCGCAGATGTTACAACGGTATACATCCGTTGAGATTGTTTCGGATACTGCTAAATCGAAAATTAAAATGTGATATTTAAACTAGACATTGTTCATTAAAGCACCATTTTATCTACGGTAATAGACACATTTAATATAAAATATCATTAAAATACTAATTTCGCATCGAAAATCTGAATTTGGCGATATTTTCGCATTTTATACCAAACACTACTGCCGACTGTATTAACCCTAACCCTAGAACGTGGCAGTGGGGATGGAACGAAGAACAGGGGGAGGGGGTTAAATAAAAAATGGGAACAATTATGTCCGCCGGCGCCGGGAGTTGAACCCGGGTCGGCCGCGTGACAGGCGAGATATACTAACACTCAGCCACGGGGGGAGGGCTTCACAGGCTAAGAAATCGGAGACCATATATACCCGTAGTTTAGTGCTACAGGAGATAGAACTTGTGCGCGCGCAAGCCACGTGGTGCTGGCTGTGAGGTGACTGTGAGACGTAGTAGCGTTAGGGTTAAAGACCTCAAATTGCCTGAAACCACAGGTAAGGTTCGTTTTCCTATCAATACTTCTTCCTTTATGTATAATACAATTTACATTATTTAGTAAATACAATAATTGTAACGTTTAACGTCACCACTAGCTAATTTAAGTATTAGATAAAGGACGAATAGCAGACCATCAGCAATAATAATGGGCGCCCGGCTAGCCTCTTTTGCAGGCGAGGCCGCAGGCCGAGACTGCAAAAGGGGCGCGCCGGCGACCATTATTATTGCTGATGGTCTGCTATGAGGGGTTTATCTTTCATACAGATAATTCGTAATTTACCTAATACAAATTGGGCAATGGATCTTGGAATCGTTTGTTATAATGTTGACATCGCTAAATTTTGCAAGAGGCTATCAAATAAAGTTGGCCTGGTGCTTAGGCACCCATGACGCACTATACATAATACAATCACCTTCAGAGCCAGCTTAAAGTTAACTATCCATGAACTAGTTACAAACACTGCAATAACTAATTCAATATTACTGAGTGCAAGGGAGCGTGTTGAGGAATAAAAAAGCTTGTCTGATCAAGAGTTATACTTGAATGCACGAGTGAGCGTTTTAAATATCTACAATGGTTGACTATATCTGATGAACCTTCCAAGGATGAACACAAACTATCAGTAGAAGGTATTATATAAACATTAGAATTGGTTCAATAAAACGATTTGTCCTCTGGCTTAAGCAAGTAGATTATTTGACCCATGAGCTACTTTAGTTATATAATGTGGTACAACACAAACTTAATAGTCGATATAAAGGAATTAGCATAATCTGCAGTTCTTTTAACTGATCGGTCAGGTGTATCAGTAGGCCATCAACTTTCATCAGGATAACATCACATTGGTTCTTCGTCTGATGCTCCTAATGTTATACCATCTTCGAAATCCATGCAACCGAGAGTGTCTTCATTACCAAGATCAAATGAAGTCTTGTAAACTATCGCCGATAATAAGGACTACGCATTTGAATGTTTGGATATACTTGGAAAATGCCTATTTTTACAGTACATGTTCATGGGACTTGACAAGAAAACTATAAGAGAATGTGAGTTATCTATGATTTTGTATCATATTCTATTATATTACACATATTTTAGATTTCAGCGTCTTCTCAGTTGCGTATAGATTTATACGGAAAACAAAATAATAATATCATGACCTCTTTGCCCTCCCAGTCAGCTCACCAACAAGCCCTACGCATTTGGATCCCAACCAATCGAAAATGTTTACTTTTTATATTAAAATTACATACATTTATTTGAAATAGTTTAAATTCAGTTAATTTAGGCCTTGTTGCATTAATGAATGATATTTCACGGGCGCGAACTCAAAAATGTATTTTGCCCCAACATTTTTTCTTGCCCAACCTCTCGCCCCCCGTTTCAGTTTGACCCCCACCCCTGATTGACCCTCCCCCAACAACACCAACAGTGTTACTGGCGCCGCCACTGTTTTTATACTAATTTGCTGTTCGGTTCCCCAATTGACGTCTTGAAAATGTGATTTGTTTACCTCCAAAATCATGAAAATCAAATTGTTGGCACTTATCTTGACAAAACCTAAAATGGGTCAAAAACCGTGTTTTTATATATTTTTTCAAAATTGTGAATTTCATGTTCATAATGGACCCATTTTAAATGAATAATGGAGGAGTTACAGCAGTATTACGGAGGCTATGCTGAGGGTCCACACCCCATTTAAAGGGTGGGGTGACTCAAGAAAGTCACTTTTTTGAATTTTGTGAATGCTGACTCAAATGTATATAAAAGTAGACAGTTTTGGAAAGGAATGAATCCAAAATGTTCTCATTTTTTAACCTAATCCAATATTTTTTTGAAATTTTGACCAAAAATTGCCACAAAAGTGATTTTTCCAAAAATTTTAAACTTTACATCATAATCAAGCGATTTGGGCATTTTTGGAAAGGAAATGGATAAGAAAATCCAAATTTGGCATCAATTTTAACCAAACATTTTTTGAGAAAATCACACACATTTTCTACAACAATTTTTTTTTGTTAGCTTTGTTAAAAAATGTTGGGTCAAAAAGGTTTTGTTGTTGTAATTTTTGGTTGAAATTGATCCCAAATTTGGATTCTCTTATCCATTTCCTTTCCAAAAATGCCCAAATCGCTTGATTTATGATGTTAAGTTTAAACATTTGCAAAAAGTATTTTTTTGTTTGTGATTTTTTCAAATTTGGACATTTTCAAAGCACACTCAAAACATTTCCAAAAATCAAATAAAAAACCTTCCTTGAGTCCCCATTTAATGTCCCCGAGTGTGTGCCCTCCTTGGATACACCATTTTCAATTTTCCCCCTAAATTGAAGAATTGGTAATGAAAAATCCACTACTATAAAGTTTGTTTCTGGTGCTATTTATGCACATCCTATTAATAATAAGGCTTGATTGTATATCCCGATCTAAATTGTAATAATTGCATTATTATAAGGCCTACCTTATCATTAAAATAAATAAATTTCATTGCAAGCATGTCGATATAAATTCAATAAAATACCATTGCCAACTATGTGTGATATTTATCCGTTTTAAACTCATAATTGTCTCTATATTTCAATCATTGATGCATACTTGATCAGGATCAGGATTTAAAACTATTGAAAAACTATTGATCATGTTCACTGTTGCTAGGCCTACTTAAAATAATGTTATGAGATGTTTACTCAGAAGTGTTAATCTTATCCGATAGGTGATAGTTTAAAAATCTATTGATCATGTTCACTGTTGCTAGGCCTACTTAAAATCTTTTATGAGATGTTTACTCAAAAGTGTTAATCTTATCCAATAGGTGATAGTTTAAAAAACCCTTCTTCGTAGGTAATCCACTTATCTTTTCTTTGTTACTATTGTCTTCTTGTTGATCATCTGCTCAATATTTTTGGAAGAGGTCACTACAGGGCAGAAGACGTTATGTGAGCTAGAGGACGTTATCAAAAACCTTTGTCTAATAATGGGCTCTTGGCTTGATAACGGGCTGTTCATACACCGTAACCAGAATGGTGACCTCTTCCTACAAAATAAAGGGCTGATGCAACAATAGAAAGACAATAGATAATAATGAAAGGAAAGGTGGCTAGACGTGTATACAATAATAATGACCACGTGACCTTTCATTTGAAAACTAAGGGGTCCGAGTTAACTCGTCACCCAAAAACTAATTTATCAATCGAAAAAACAGGTCTATTAGCCGAATAAACCGGGTTTATCAAAAACCTTGCTATTCGAATCGATACACCTGGTTTATCGATTCAAAACACAGGTTTATCGAATTCGATAAGCAAGGTTGTCGATAAACCAGGTTTTTCAAAAAAACAGGTTCGAATTCGAAAAGCAAGGTTTTTCAAGACAAAAACCTGGTTTACCAGCCGATAAACCTGGTTTATCAAAAACAAAACGTCGATTGTTACGATGAATTTGAGATATTGGTGATGAATCCTAAATCTAGTGACTCACCGGCCGGCGTAGTTTATTAATTGTATTAAGTGGCACGCGATGAGACTAACAGTATTCGCCCGCCTTATTACGTAATAACAGGCAGTAGAAAAACCCATCCCGGGAATATTAAATCGGGCGTCAGGCATAGGCAATTCATATGCGATTTAGTTTGCAGGCAGATTGCTAGCCATTCAACATTAATCCCCAGCGGTACCGAACTTAATACGTGACTTCATGGAAAGATGTATGGAACTTGGTGTTTAAATGTGGCCTGATGAGAGCCTGTAGTTATCGCAAGCGGGTCTATAACGTTACCAATATAATCCTACTGTATTATTACAGATATTGGATTATCTCGACACTGGGCTAAGTGTACAACAATAACATTTTCTTGATCAACAAACAATAATAAATAACCCCAGACAGCAACGGACAAGCCGTAATCAACACATGGTGATCATTTTGATTTACATAATAATATTTTGTCATGACATTTATGACGATGAAAAATATATAAAAGATAGAATAGAATAAAAGAGTGGTTTGTTTATTTGCGCTTGATTACATGCATTAAGAACTCGGCATTTAGCTTTGTCTTGCTCGTCGGTGTGAACGAGCACAGCAAAGGCTAACATCGAATCAAACATGCTGGACGGTTGAGCCGTAACCAGCATTTTACGTCAAACAGTGTCCCCTGCAGCACGCGTGATAAATAATGCGAACCATACATACAGGGCGTTTTTAAGAAGAGATTCAATAAATAGGATTGGTATTGTTTTAATCAAGTTTTGCTGTGTTTTTGTGAGTAAAACAAGCAATAATGGTTATTTTTAATGTTCATCTTGAATTCTGAAGTAAATTAATTTTAAAAAAAAATCATCAGCACTACTTCATGACACCCTTAAGTACTCAACAAATTACTTAATAGTTGTTCTAATAATTACTCTATATTGCGTTATTTATCTAGTGCTCCCCCCCCCCTTGAATACTGTTGTGCTCATCCAACGCAGAGCTGCACGATTCGTCCTCCACAGGTACCGTCGACGTGAGAGTGTTTCAGACATGCTTGAAGAGCTACAGTGGGTCTCTTTGGAAGAGAGACGTAGAAGATCCAGCCTCTTCCTCATGGGCAAAATTCGGCATCAGCTGGTGGCTGTCAATCCTGACCTATATCTCACTCCCGTGGCACCTTCAACTACCAGATCTTACGACCCCAACAAGTACCAACCAATCCAGTCTCGCATTCAGGCATACCGCTACTCATTCTTCCCTCGCACAGTCGCCCTCGCACTAGGGACTTTGCTTGAGGTCTGATCGCAATAGGGTGTATGCTCAATGTATGATCGCAATTGGGTGTATGCTAAGGTATGATCGCACTAGGGTATATGCTTAAAAGGAAATTGTTTGTAATTTCTAAAATTCCAAACAAAACTAGTTTCTTGGATCCCATGCCCACCTGGCTGGTTAAAGCGTGTGTTGATATTATGGTTCCCTTTGTTATGTCTGTTGTTAACAATTCTTTTCGAGTTGGTCTGTTCCCATCTGTTCTCCGTGAAGCAGTGATGACTCATCTGATTAAAAACAGACCCTTGACCCAGACGTACTAAAAGATTACCGCCCAGTTTCGAACCTCCCCACTATTGGCAAGATCCTTGAATACCCCGCTGTTTCCATACACAATGAGCACCTAACATCCCAACATCTTACTGATGAATTCCAATCCGCTTACAAAGCTGCTCACTGTGCTGAAACTGCTCTTCTTCGTGTAAAAAATGACATTATAAATGAATTTGGTAGAGGTAAGATTGTCATGCTTGTTTTATTAGATATGTCAGCAGCCTTCGATACAGTGAATACGGTATCGACGGCTGTGTTTTAAGCTGGTTCAATGCTTATATTACTAATCGTACTAGTAGAGTTTGTGTTTTAGATAGTTACTCATCTGTTCATCCACTGAATTACGGTGTTCCTCAAGGATCAGTTGCTGGTCCACCGATTTGAACCCTGTATTCCAAACCTGTGACTGCCATCCTGCGCCGCTTTAATGTTCCTTACCACGTGTATGCTTACGACACCCAAATGTACGTTAGTTTTTTATCCGAAAGTGCCTTGTGACTTCGACGATGCGCAGAGCAGACTAACGATGTGCATTGATGAGGTGGGGAAATGGATGTTGGCAAATAAGCTCAAGCTGAATGACACTAAAACTGAGTTTATCCTCATTTCCTCGCCACGGCAGGTAGATTTGTTGTCTGAGGTTAACTTGAAAATCGGTGAATCTGTGATTGACCCTTCCTCCTCCATCAGGAATTTAGGAGTTACATTTGATACCTTTCTCAAAATGGATCTGCAGGTCAGTTCCATATGTCGTACAGTTAATTTTCACCTGCGGAACATTCGTCGTATTATTGATCACGATACTTGTGCACATGCGGTGAGATCTTTAGTCCTCTCTCAGCTGGATTATGGCAACTCTCTTTTAGGTGGCATTTCTCTTAAGTTTAATGTTCAGCGCCTTCAAAAAATTCAAAATCGTGCTGCGCGTCTAGTCTTTTGTAAAAATGAACCGCTCGGGGGCTTCATTGGTTGCCTGTCCAGCAGAGAATTGATTTCAAGATCTTGCTGCATGTGTACAATGGTGTAAATAATATAGGGCCTACCCTAGGGTTCTCTACTTTCACGTAGTCTTTCGTCATTTCTATCTAAACCATTAGTGACGCCACAATGTTTTCTGGGCCAAACAATATCTAATACACATTGCTTTATAACCTGATGCACAGTTATTGAATACTTGCCTTTACTTTTACCAGATACTCTTCAACATGATACATAAAACATTTGAATAAGTACAAGTAGTTTGTTTTAATAAACCATTTCCTCCCATGTTTTGCAAAAATCTCCGTCCGTGACAAACCGATCAGCCTCACCTTTTCATATTTTATCAAATTTTACCGTAATTTACGGTAAATTGCTGGTTAAATTACCGGCCATCTTATTTTACTGGGAAATTAAGAACACTGTGTGGTACATATATTTGTTTACTATTTTATTTGTTTTTAAATAAACATGTTCAGTATTGACGTTGACAGAGAGAAATTAGCCACTTATGGTAAATTAAGAAAATCGTCTTTTACTGATTTTACACACAAATCAACGAAAATTGATTTTAAAATGAACATATCGTACAAATGAAATTACATTGTGGTTTCAACCCAACAACAACAACAAAAAATAGATAATCTATCCAAATATGTTAAACAATTTTTCACCATGAAAGAGTCACATTTCGTCTTCAAATGTTGAGGACATCATCATTGTCAGATTATCTGCCATAATTACGATATAGAAGTCCAGAACATCAAGGGAAAACCCTGGGTGGATTAGTGAATTAGTGCATGCAGTGTCTGGCAAACTGAAGCTGTACGTCGTCAGAGTGGCTGATAGGGGAGGAATGTCACAGATGGTTTTAAATATAAAGGATGTTAGAAAGAGAGGGTACATTTTGCAAAGTTGCCCCTGGTTACATCTTCCTTCAAAGCTCCTCAGAACCAGAGCACACATTCTTTCTCATCAACCAGGGCTTATTATAGAGCCATCCTCAAAACCAAGGGACAATTTTCGACATAAAAATTGTCCGTCATCTGAAACCAGTTATATACGTGTGAACTTATCCAGAATTTTCTGGTTTAGCAGGAGCTATAATTTGTTTCTTTTATGTTTTTTCTTACAGTCAGATGCCAACGTTGAGTGAGTCTATTGTATACGAAGAGATTTTGTTTTCCCTTGAAAAGAGGATGTCGATCTCGTGCAATTCAATATGCCAAAATGTCAGCCTTATACAATGACAACATTAAGGCTTTTAAATGTGGTTCAACGCTATGTGACTAGGGGTATTTTCAGGAAGGGGAGCGAGAAAATATTAATCCATTATTTTTACATGCTATAGTCATGACATACTGTCATGTTTGCAGGGACGTTTCTGCTTGACAATGCCTTTTTCTTAAGAAGATTTTTGTTGTCATTACTGAAAAAATAAGGTATAAGTAGTATGGTACGTACCCGACGGGTCCCCCATAGGTGCAGGTGCACCCGATGACGTCATCGGGGTCAAGGTTCAAGGTCAAATGAACCTTTAATGATTGGTTCAAGGTCAATGATATTTCAATTTTGACCTAGATTTGGTGGTTCACGGTCAATGGAGTTTACGTTGAAATGTATTTGTTTTACTATCGATTTTCCTAAACTCTGTTTTTTTTAAAAATAATTAATTTACACAATCAATTACAGTTGTACAGAAAAAGTAAAGACGTTCAAGCATATTTTTCAGATTTAATTGATTTTTATTTCTAACGTTCTATCATTATAACGCACAACTCTGATTTATAATACAATGTATACAAATGATTTACTTAACTATACAAATGTACAATATTTATTTAGGAATAATCATATAAATTGTTATACAATATAATATATAAATGGAATACAGCATGATAATTATAGTTTGTTAATGGATAGTTATATGTATCATCAACGTAATAAACGATAAATCTATATGAGACTATATATTAATTGAAATAAAAAGGATCTTCAATAGCAATACCGTTAACCGGGTTGTCCCTAGTTACTAGTATTCTAAATATCCAAATAGGTGGTTGTTATACAATTCACTGGCGTAACAACAGGGGGGGATGGGGGGGATATATCCCCCCCAGATTTTTACCTGGGGGGGATGCCTAATGTAATCATCCCCCCCAGATTTTTCATAACCAATAATTGTAAAAGTGACGTATTTAAACAAATAGGTGGGCGTAAAGATTCACACACTGCACACTGGACACCAGTGGCGTAGCCAGAGGGGGGGGGGGGGGGGGGGGGGGGGGGGGGGGGGCGAGGGGGGCGATCGCCCCCCCCCAATATTGACGTCGTGTCGGTTGAGATTGGCACTGTCGGTTCATTTGACCAGAGGAATCATGGAATTATGATGGTCAAAAGTACACATATGAAAAAATTTCGCGCGCTACGCGCGCATAATAATCACCTAAATGAAATAGTCGTGGGTACAAGCTTGTTTAGAGCCAAAATGTACCTCAATCGTGCCAAAAATAGGTGTAAGATCAAAAAATTTCGCGCGCTACGCGCGCGTGTCTTTACTCAAAACAATCTTGTCGGTTCATTTTCATTTCTCGCCCCCCCCCCCAATATGAATAACCTGGCTACGCCACTGTTGGACACAACCACACTGGGACATTCAATTCATTCATTGCAGTTTGGATTTTATCATTTTAAAATGAAAACAATGACGACAGCGATTCACAAATTGCTGTCAATCAAGGAATGCATGAAGAAGTCGGCAACACCACCATCAGTGGCCACTGTAAAACTGTGATCCAGGAGCATGGAAGAAGGCCTTGAACTCCAACATGCGTACACATTAGCTGTAAAAAGTGTATTATTTGGGTTACAATAGGCGGGCAATAGTTTTACGAGCGTAGCGAGTAAAAAAATATTTTGAGGTTAAAAAAGTCTCACTCTGAACATTACTCTGAACTTGACAGCCCTGCCGTATTTGAGTCTGATAATTTTCATCCCCCCCACTCAAAAAAAGTAGTTACGCCCCTGGTTATACTGTCAGCCAAAACTTTACGTTTTGGGTAAAAATAAGAGAATGCATTTTTTTCTTGTTCGTAAGTAAGGATTCGGTTGTCATTTACGCGAAACCCTCGGTTTACTGTCGATTGGATATTTTCTCCCCGTAACACACGGAGATATATTTCCGGATTTATCGAGTTGTTCTTTCTATTTACCCCTTTACAACTGAACTTATCTTTGGACCCAAACCCGTACCACGTCTTGCTGCATAATGCCACAATTCCATCGCCTTCCCATTCTAATTTAAAAAGACCCGGAGTTCGTTTATCGTAACGCCTATGCTCCTCTGTATCGGTACGAGGAAACCAGTTGTCTTTTTCTTCTTCAAATCGTTGTCGAAACTCTGGTTTCACTAGACTTTCAACACTACTCCCAGATATAGCAAAGTATGCTGAATCAGTATCCATCTGTACATACTCAAAGTCTGCTCTATCTAAGAATAGATCTAGAAAGTCGAAATAGAATTGTAGCATTCGCAGTTTGGCGTATTGGTACACAAAAAAACCTATCTGTATGGGTAAATCGTGTTTTATTTTGGCTTTGGCCATATCAACCTCGTAGCAATCATCGGTAATGGGGTTGAGATCGCGAAAGAGTGTCTCGTTGACCAACCCGCTTGCTTTGACATAATCCGCAATTTTACAACTCCGATGTTTGGACTTATTTGTGATAGTTTTGCCGTACGATGAATTCCCCATCAATTTCATGGTATCAGCTATAATTGACTTGGAAGGATCGCTATCTCCACCTCTGCGCGCATCCGAGACAGCATCGGCAAAGGCAGAAAAACAAGCTATCGGTGTATATTCAACCACTTGATATATTCGAGTTATTTCTAAGCCATGATCCAAGTACCATTTTGCGAGGGGTGTGGACAGAAGTACTTTTTCCCCAAACATGCTACCAATCAGACTTCTTCGGGGGGTATTCATTACATCGTTGGCTTCCCCATACGCCTTCATGAATGGTCCAATGTCCTCCCGAGATATTTCAATATTTTTGAAAACTGGACACATTTCTGAAAAGTATGGCTTGAGATGTTCTGGAACACGAATATCGCATTCGATACATCCGAACAACTTTTCAGATACAATTGCATCGAGAATTTCATTTTCACCCAATTCCCGTTTATGATCCAAGGGGAGTTTCTTAGTGTGGAGAAAGTGTTGGAGATAATGATTGGAACGTTTTAAATCGTTGAATTCGCATTCCCACATCTCCACAAATTCCGATCCCAAATCCTCTATATACTCGCGCTTCTGTAATGTTTTAACGTACCTTTGCTTCATGTCCTCATCCTGATGTCGGCGGTTCATTGCGCAAGGGTGGCCATGGAAATAACAACCATTGAACTCAAACACCTGTTTGGTTTCTGCGCACCAACCATCGACAGGGAGCATACGAGGGCCAATGCGCTTTTCGGTATTGTTACCTTCGTGCCTGATGTGAATATTTCGTTGTTGCGCTTCCCAATCGAGCCATTCTTGAGCCACGATTGAGAATGGCTTTCTTTCTTTCTTAAACCCAGTGTCCCCCTTTCGACGAGTAGGATAACCCGTTGGCATTTTTTGTTTCAGAGCCCAGAGATATAAGGCATTAGCGTCATAACCCACTATTTTGTCACACATTTTACCACCGCGTATCCTTGTTTTACCCGCCTCGTGATATCTTGTGAAAACAATGGATGGGCCCCCTACAAGATTTTCTCTAAATGTTTGACACAGATCTTTGTTCCTTTCCCCGAATAAGGCAAAGTTTGCCGCAGGACTAATTTTGAAAAGATACTTCATAGTCAAGCCAGGGACTGATATTCCATCTTTGTAAAAGTCAATACCCTTGTCGAGATAGGTGGCGGCCATCTTCTCTATAGCTTCGACAAATGGATGTACATCAAGATTGTTGTACCAGATAAGATAATCTTTCATGGTTGTCATACCTTCCTTTTCCCACACTTCTTGACAGGAGGCATACTCTTCATCCGTTAAAGAGGTACCTTTTAGCGTACTGTCAAAAGCTTCTTTAGGAGGAAGGGCTGTTTGGTCTAGTTTGTCAACATGCATCCATTCATAAGGAAATATTCCCTTATGCATGGAACAGTTATAGGCGCGGATAAATTGATCATAACTACATCCGGGTGCTAGGAAATTAACTACATCTAGGAAGTTTAGATATTCGGTAAAAATAGCCATGTAATTGTTGTTTCTCTTGATCAGGTTTTTTATAGGTTCGTTTTCTATAAGGTTCGGAAGCATACATCTTTTGACTAAATTCAAATCATAGCGTCCACTATTAAATCCGAATACTGGGAGTTGTTTTAAATGATTGATCAGTCTAGATAAAAGCCGTTGTAAGTGTGTCTTCTGTTTCTTACCTTCATCACCATTTTGTGCCGCTCTTTCAATTCTCTCCATTAATTGTACAATGACATTGTGAAATCTTTCTCTTACAATACTATCACTACACTTACTTACTTTAATTAAATACTGAACCATATCAACTACTATTTGATCAGGATCCCCTTGGCTCACGAAACAGATGGGTTCTGTATACCCCGGTACATTACTACAGACACTAACGCTTAATGGTATATGATCATAGGTCCATGTTAATTTGTCTCCATTACACTGTGTAGAGGATTTCACCATGTAGGATTCAAAGTCGTATACAGCAAAATATGGAAAGAAATCCCAGTCCTGTGGAAAGTGAATACCCTCATCTCGAATCTCGTCAAATACCGAAGGTGGGGTCACATACGCACCGCGGGGAAATGTATCCACTGTACCTGTGTAGATATAAAAATGAGAACAACAACATCATTTAACTTGAAATATGAATGAAAAAATAAAAATATTAAGATATGTTACTATTTTTTATATCAAATTTATTTCGTCGCACATACGTTATTACGCATAATGTTCATTGATGGGTTGCATGCATCACCAAACACTACCAAAACAAATATAAATGATTGAATGGAGATCATTTTGACTTTATTACAGGCCTATATCAAACACTGTTAATAAAAATAAGGTAATGAATACAATACTAACCTTCATGTTTACAAATGGCTTCGTGGCGGTGGAGTTGCTTCGCCGTTTTCCACAACTTGAGACATTTGCAGCATGAGTAGGATTTGGTATACCTCTCTAAGTTATTGATATAGCTGAAGTGGTTTTCATAGATATTCAAGTACATTGTATCGCTATATTTCGCCAAACTCCGACGTACTAGTCTAGCTACAATATCATACTCCTTTTCTGTCACTTCTCCAATATCCGCACCATCCTCACGTTCATATTTCTGTTCGACTAGTTTATATATCACAATATTGACACCAAACACTCATATATGTCATGATTTAGGACACGTTATTTTCCGTAGCCGCGCGTGTAAAAACCCACACTTTCAACAATCTTGAAGATGCCGCTGTCTTGATTTAGGCCGACATTCAGCATTGATACTAAATTATATGATTTAAAAAACTGATACACCTTCAATCCAACTTCGCACCTTTTATCAATTTCGGTTGTCAACTTTTATTCAAATCCGAACATCTCCGTAAAATAACCCGCATTTTCACCAGTTTCCGAATTTTTCACTGACCAGAAAAAAAAGAACACACCTTTATTGAAACAAACCACGCACTTTGGATAATTTTACGCATAGCTTAATTTCACCATCCTTATTTCATTTTCATTTATTCAAAACGACCATCTCGGTAAAATAACCCGCATTTTTCACCAGTTTCCGCACTTTTCACTGACCAGAAAAAAAGAATACGCCTACATTGAAACAAACCACACACTTTTGATAATTTTACGCATAGCTTAATTTCATCATTCTTATTTTTTATTTATTTATTCAAACCCGAACATCTCCATAAAATAAACCGCATTTATCACCAGTTTCCGCACTTTTCACTGACCAGAAAAAAACACCACACCTTCATTGAAACAAACCTCGCACTTTTGATAATTTTACGCATAGCTTAATTTCATCATCCTTATTTCATTTTCATTTATTCAAAAATGACCATATCCGTAAAATAACCCGCTCTTTTAACCAGTTTTCGCACTTTTGACCGACCAGTAGGAAAAAAATAACACACCTTTATTGAAACCACGCACTTTTTACCATTTTACTCGCTGCTTAATTTCATCATTCTTATTTCATTTTCATTTCATCAAAAACGAGCATCTCCGTAAAATAAACCCAATTTTTCACCAGTTTCCGCACTTTTCACTGACCAGAAAAAAGGTAACACGCCTTTATTGAAACCACGCACTTTTGGTAATTTTATGCATAGCTTAATTTCATTTTTTTCATTTATTCAAAAACGAATATGTCTGTAAAATAACCCGCACTTTTGACCATTTATCGCACTATTTATTTTCAACATTTTTATAGTATTTTCATTTCTTCAAAAACTAATATATGCGTAAAATAACCCGCACTTTCGACCCTTTATCGCACTATTTATTTTCAACATTTTTATAGTATTTTCATTTCTTCAAAAACTAATATATCCGTAAAATAACCCGCACTTTTGACCATTTATCGCACTATTTATCGACCAAGAAAAAAAGAAGAAAAAACCTTCTCTCAAACCCCGCACTTTTTACCATTTATCGCACTAATTATTTTCAACATTTTTTTCTTCTTTTTCATTTATTCAAAAACGAATCAAGGAACGAATCCATCTCCAGTTAGTATGGTAGAATTTTAGGAGATCTGGAGTGTCTTTAAGTTGTTCCATAATGTCTGCGGGTATATCATTGAAGTTCTGCGTGGGGCGATCTGATCGTCTCTTAGCTGGTGGGAAGACACTATCATCCTCGGCTTGTCGCTTGTTGGGTTGATGAGACGATTCATCTTCGTTACTTCCCACAAGTGTACTCGCATCATGATTGAGGCGTTCGGTATGACGTTTTAAATGTTGCTTAAAGTTGTCCTCTCGGGAGATAATTTTCCCGCACAGGTCACACTTAAACACAACTTGGTGCTGCGTATGGGTGGTACGTTCATGTCTTCTTAATGTAAATGCTCGGGAAAAAACACGGTCACAAGATTGACACTGGTGCTGTTTAATGGGTTCAGGAACAGGAACCATCTTAAAATATGTAAACACTGGTTACATGTAGTATAAGTACAGTGTCCTTAGGACACTACTCAATAAATTGATCAATAATCAATATTGATATCATCGAGAGAGAGAGAGAGAACCTTAGGTCACAGAGGTCCAATCAATCGCGTGACGTCGTCGGTAAAGACCGAATTCGAATTTAACAATATCTTTTATATCATATATTGATATAACGATTGTCGATGTTAGACTATTGTAATCTAAAGTTGGAAGACTATGATTGGTTGATCACCCATGAATATTAATGAGTATACCCCCAGACTTTCCACTAGGTTCTGGCTGGTATTGTACTTCGTAGTTTGAATTATCTAATTGGTTGATCCTCCATGAATATTAATGAGTGTACCCCCCAGACTTTCCACTAGGTTCTGGCTGGTATTGTACTTCGTAGTTTGAATCATCTGATTGGTTGATCATCCATGAATATTAATGAGTATACCCCCCAGATTTTCCACTAGGTTCTGGCTGGTATTGTACTTCGTAGTTTGAATTATCTGATTGGTTGACACGGGTCACGTTAATGAATATTAATGAGATGTAGGCTATTTTAAGACATGGGGAATCCGTTTGATTCAATTGACTTGTTGGATGTTGTATCGATGTATATGTATTGACTATTTAATAGCACTATCAATATATTATACATGGTTTGGTTTGCTATGAT
Source organism: Ophiura sarsii (assembly GCA_035610835.1). NCBI lineage: Eukaryota > Metazoa > Echinodermata > Ophiuroidea > Amphilepidida > Ophiuridae > Ophiura > Ophiura sarsii. The sequence goes on along the minus strand of CM069441.1, from coordinate 82,228,343 downwards.
TTGTGACAAGTGTTGTTCACCAAATACAAGACATATTATATTAAATATTAGTGTACTACAGCTATTTCGTTTAGTTTTAACGCAGTCATCATTCGTGAAACACCTTCCGGTTTACGATGATATCTATTTATAAGACCCCTGAAACAAAACTTGCACCTATCGATATGGAAAGCCAAAAGAAATCGTACTCCTCTAAACGACAAATTATGTTGTATCGAGCATCCGTCTCATTTTTATTCTTTGTGAGTGGAGTTATGTTAGTGGGGACTCTGAGTACCACGACGATTACAGATCGTGAGAATATAAATACCACTGATAATAGTAACCGCTCGATGGATTCAATATCCACCGTGTCAATGGAAGATTTTGATATAAAGTTTGGTTTTACACCCACGACCGACTCATGCTTACCAAAATATGTTGTACCTTTGAGTAACCATATCTATGTCAGTGTTTGTAATTCAAAGGGTGATATAGTAATAGACATTCGGTACTTTATGGAAAATGATCAAGGAATATATCCAACAATTAAAGGCATCGCTCTGAACTCGAAACAATTTGAAAATATCTTGACATACTCCGATACCATCATAAGTTTCATAAAACAGGCGCGGCTTACGTCCGATATAAGTGCACCCAACAGACATGATACTATTCATAATGCCAGTGACATTTGATCGCCATGGATGTTAGACTTCAAGCCCCTTTTACTAAGGTCATAGCAGCGAGCACTGGATCGGGGAAAACGTTCTATGTCAAAAGATTACTCGAAAATAAAGATATGACAATTACCCCTCCCCCATCCATAATTGTTTGGTGTTACACGCAGTATCAAAAGGCTTACAGCGAACTTAGTCAAAGTATGCCTGAAATTCAATTTGTGGAAGGTCTGCCTGAAAATTTGAATTCCATGTTCGATCCACATCAAAACAATCTTCTCGTTATTGATGACATGATGACGGAGACGGGAGACAGTGTACGGTTAGCTAATCTATTTACCAAGGGAAGCCATCACATGAATTTGTCGGTCATCTATATCACGCAGAACTTGTTTCATCAAGGAAAACAGATGCGGACTATAAGTCTAAACTCGCAGTATTTTGTACTCTTCAAAAATCCAAGAGATGCGTCTCAGATAACGCATTTAGCTCGTCAAATATATCCGAACAACCCGAAATATTTACAAGAGGGTTTCGCGGATGCTACCAGTGAACCATACTCCTATCTACTCATTGATTTGAAGCCTCAGACCCCCGATGATTACCGTCTGCGAACTAAAATATTTCCCGGAGAAATGCCAATCGTGTATATTCCGAAGAAAAAGAAATAAAACATACTTCAACTTTATAAGATCATCACTCGCCATCATGTCTCAGACGGTGCAACATTGTATAGACTATCTGAATGTATTGTGTAAATGCAATTCAAAACAACGACAAGGGATACTCGAGGGGGCAGACCCTCAGTTAGTAAAAGCTATCGCTGAGATTGCTTTAAATGTTTTAAATGGAAACATACCGTTGACTCATAATCAGAAGCGTCGACTATCTCAACACAAGAACACCATCAGATCTTTGGCTGATAAAAGGAGAGGCGTAAAGGCTAAGAAAGACATCATCATCCAAAAAGGTGGATTTCTTCCCATTCTACTGCGAGCCATTATACCGACCATAGCGAGTCTCCTGCTAAAGTGAGCAAACATCATGGAGCATGCCAGCAAACAAGTTATTGTTCCTATCGAACTTCTGGAGAAGCTGAAAGGTACTGCCGAAACTCTCGACACGCACACTACGCCTAAGAGTATGACCTCTTTGGATGGTCAGTTGTCTTCCATTATCCATAGAAGAGATTTATCGGACTATGACAAAGCCCTGTTGTACCAGCAAGCATTGAAAAAGTTCTTGTCCTTTCGCAAACACTCTCGCGAACGTGAACCTATCAAACTCAACATAGTGGAGGAGAAGCAACATCAGATGATACAGCCGAGACCACCCGGGGAGCCGAATATAGTGGAAGAGGTCGAGAATGATCAATTGGATCAGGATATTAACGACGTCTCACACATAGTGAACGCTATTCCTAAAAGTTATCGTAACAGAGCTGCTCAGATATTGGACATCGTCGGACAAAACAACGATATTATTTATTGGAACAGAAGCAATGAACTCGTATATAATAATAAAACTGTTCGGGGTTCTAATATAACAGACTTATTGTACGATGCGCTGCGTTCCCAGGGTAAAAGTTTAGACCCTGTGGGATGGCGGGAATTTTTCAGGGGACTGGCCCTCATAAATATACCAGAATATTTGGTGGGTAACCCTAAACGAAGGACACTGATACAGGATTACAAATCTAAGTTGGGAAGTGGGCAAGGATTAGATGAGGAGGTTAAACTTTCTCCCACACCTCCGTCACGGAAAAAGACACATCGAATCACTGACTCGCGTAAATTTAAAAGTGATCCCAAGAAACGTATACTTTGGGAACAATTCTAATGTAAATGTAGAGGTATGTGTGTTGAAAATGAGAGAGTCGAATAAAACAGACAGCAAACAAATGTATTCTTGTGATATCGTGTTTTATTAAAAGTCTTGTTTCAGCGTAATCTACTACAATCCTTATACATTATTACTGATTTATCTTATACTACCAACAATATTATATTACAAAGTCATTCTCTCTACCAGAGCCACTGCTATTTGTTCTTTCAGAGTGTTCATATCATACACTTTAGTTTCAAAAGGATAGTTTTTTCTTACATACTCATTTACCATGACATCATTCAGATCTTTATCCGTGGTGAACATTTGAATAATTTCATCTAGAGGTACGCCTTTGCATCTATATAACAGAAAAAATATACAGTACTGACCGCATGTAGCTGAGAATGGTCCCTGTAATCCCACTTGATTATGACTCCACCTTTTACAATATCTATTTAAAAACTCAACAAACACTTTACCATATTGGCTAGGGTGATAACCGTAAGAGTCAAAAAAACATCCATTACCGTGACGATCTATATAAATGGCTAACCAATGAGAGCCGGGTGATGTCGATGGATCTGAATTTACAATGCACGCTAAAGGTTTCTTATTTTTCAACCCTGATATTTTATCAGATGCAAACACACCTGCAAATGATTCTTTACACAATGTATCTTTACGCAATATGGAATACAATTCATTGGTATTCATGATTGATCCTTTTATCAGTCCAGGTAAATATTTCTTGATTTGTCAATTTCGATAATGTTTTCAAATTCTGCATAGATGATCACATTCACTGTAGAAGGTAGAGGTGTTCCAAAGCCCAACTCCATTCGAAGACTCCCGTTCTTCCTCCGCTGAAAATGACCGCCTCCGGAGTAGTCCGAAGTGTGTTACTTATCTTCGAGTTTCGAGTTTCGAGTCTCATTTTCGAGTTTCGAGTTTCGAGTATCGAGTATCGAGTTTAAAATTTCGAGTTTCGAGTCTCATTTTCGAGTTTCGAGTTTCGAGTATCGAGTATCGAGTTTAAAATTTCGAGTTTCGAGTCTCATTTTCGAGTTTCGAGTTTCGAGTATCGAGTATCGAGTTTAAAATTTCGAGTTTCGAGTCGCATTTTCGAGTTTCGAGTTTCGAGTATCGAGTATCGAGTTTCAAATTTCGAGTTTCGAGTCTCATTTTCGAGTTTCGAGTTTCGAGTATCGAGTATCGAGTTTCAAATTTCGAGTTTCGAGTCTCATTTTCGAGTTTCGAGTTTCGAGTATCGAGTATCGAGTTAATAATTTCGAGTTTCGAGTCTTATTTACTGAGTATCGAGTTTCGAGTTTTTAAAAAAATGCAATCTTCTGAAATCAAACATAGATTGTTATGAGATTTAATAAAAAATCCCACAATCCCCATTCGATATTTGGACCTGTTTTTTTTAGAGTTTAGAACTTGAATACGAATTTCTTTAAATGAGGTCTTTAGAGGGGTCCAATTATTATTTTTAAAAATGCAGTCTTCTAAAATCAAACATAGATTATTATGAGATTTAAAACAAAATCCCACAATGCCCCAGTTTTGAGCTACCCTAAACTCGATATTTCGAGACCTGTTTTTTCGAGTTTTGAATTTGAACACCAATTTCTTTAAATGAAGTCTTTAGAGGGGTCCAATTATTATTTTAAAAAATGCAGTCTTCTGAAATCAAACATAGATTGTTATGAGATTTAAAACAAAATCCCACAAAGCCCCAGTATTGAGCTACCCTAAACTCGATATTTCGAGACCTGTTTTTTCGAGTTTAGAATTTGAACACCAATTTCTTTAAATGAAGTCTTTAGAGGGGTCCAATTATTATTTTTAAAAATGCTGTCTTCTGAAATCAAACGTAGATTGTTATGAGATTTAAAACAAAATCCCACAAAGCCCCAGTATTGAGCTACCCTAAACTCGATATTTCGAGACCTGTTTTTTCGAGTTTAGAATTTGAACACCAGTTTCTTTAAATGAGGTCTTTAAAGGGGTCCAATTATTATTTTTAGAAATGAAGTCTTCTAAAATCAAACATATATTGTTATGAGATTTAAAACAAAATCCCACAATGCCCCAGTATTGAGCTACCCTAAACTCGATATTTCGAGACCTGTTTTTTCGAGTTTAGAATTTGAACACCAATTTCTTTAAATGAGGTCTTTAGAGGGGTCCAATTATTATTTTTAAAAATGCAGTCTTCTAAAATCAAACATTTATTGTTATGAGATTTAAAACAAAATCCCACAATGCCCCAGTATTGAGCTACCCTAAACTCGATATTTCGAGACCTGTTTTTTCGAGTTTAGAATTTGAACACCAATTTCTTTAAATGAGGTCTTTAGAGGGGTCCAATTATTATTTTTAAAAATGTAGTCTTCTAAAATCAAACATAGATTGTTATGAGATTTAAAACAAAATCCCACAATGCCCCAGTATTGAGCTACCCTAAACTCGATATTTCGAGACCTGTTTTTTCGAGTTTAGAATTTGAATACCAGTTTCTTTAAATGAGGTCTTTAAAGGGGTCCAATTATTATTTTTAGAAATGAAGTCTTCTAAAATCAAACATATATTGTTATGAGATTTAAAACAAAATCCCACAATGCCCCAGTATTGAGCTACCCTAAACTCGATATTTCGAGACCTGTTTTTTCGAGTTTAGAATTTGAACACCAATTTCTTTAAATGAGGTCTTTAGAGGGGTCCAATTATTATTTTTAAAAATGCAGTCTTCTAAAATCAAACATTTATTGTTATGAGATTTAAAACAAAATCCCACAATGCCCCAGTATTGAGCTACCCTAAACTCGATATTTCGAGACCTGTTTTTTCGAGTTTAGAATTTGAACACCAATTTCTTTAAATGAGGTCTTTAGAGGGGTCCAATTATTATTTTTAAAAATGTAGTCTTCTAAAATCAAACATAGATTGTTATGAGATTTAAAACCAAATCCCACAATGCCCCAGTACTGAGCTACCCTAAACTCGATATTTCGAGACCTGTTTTTTCGAGTTTAGAATTTGAACACAAATTTCTTTAAATGAGGTCTTTAGAGGGGTCCAATTATTATTTTTAAAAATGCAGTCTAAAATCAAACATAGATTGTTATGAGATTTAAAACAAAATCCCACAATGCCCCAGTATTGAGCTACCCTAAACTCGATATTTCGAGACCTGTTTTTTCGAGTTTAGAATTTGAACACCAATTTCTTTAAATGAGGTCTTTAGAGGGGTCCAATTACAATTTTTAAAAATGCAGTCTTCTGAAATCAAACATAGATTGTTATGAGATTTAAAACAAAATCCCACAATGCCCCAGTATTGAGCTACCCTAAACTCGATATTTCGAGACCTGTTTTTTCGAGTTTAGAATTTGAACACCAATTTCTTTAAATGAGGTCTTTAGAGGGGTCCAATTATTATTTTTTAAAATGCAGTCTTCTAAAATCAAACATAGATTGTTATGAGATTTAAAATAAAATCCCACAATGCCCCAGTATTGAGCTACCCTAAACTCGATATTTCGAGACCTGTTTTTTCGAGTTTAGAATTTGAACACCAATTTCTTTAAATGAGGTCTTTAGAGGGGTCCAATTATTATTTTTAAAAATGCAGTCTTCTGAAATCAAACAAAGATTGTTATGAGATTTAAAACAAAATCCCACAATGCCCCAGTATTGAGCTACCCTAAACTCGATATTTCGAGACCTGTTTTTTCGAGTTTAGAATTTGAACACCAATTTCTTTAAATGAGGTCTTTAGAGTGGTCCATTTTTTTTATTTTTAATTGCTGTCTTCTGAAATCAAACATAGATTGTTATGAGATTTAAAACAAAATCCCACAATGCCCCAGTATTGAGCTACCCTAAACTCGATATTTCGAGACCTGTTTTTTCGAGTTTAGAATTTGAACACCAATTTCTTTAAATGAGGTCTTTAGAGGGGTCCAATTATTATTTTTAAAAATGCAGTCTTCTGAAATCAAACAAAGATTGTTATGAGATTTAAAACAAAATCCCACAATGCCCCAGTATTGAGCTACCCTAAACTCGATATTTCGAGACCTGTTTTTTCGAGTTTAGAATTTGAACACCAATTTCTTTAAATGAGGTCTTTAGAGGGGTCCAATTATTATTTTTAAAAATGCAGTCTTCTGAAATCAAACATAGATTGTTATGAGATTTAAAACAAAATCCCACAATGCCCCAGTATTGAGCTACCCTAAACTCGATATTTCGAGACCTGTTTTTTTCGAGTTTAGAATTTGAACACCAATTTCTTTAAATGAGGTCTTTAGAGTGGTCCAATTTTTTTTTTTTTAATTGCTGTTTTCTGAAATCAAACATAGATTGTTATGAGATTTAAAACAAAATCCCACAATGCCCCAGTATTGAGCTACCCTAAACTCGATATTTCGAGACCTGTTTTTTCGAGTTTAGAATTTGAACACCAATTTCTTTAAATGAGGTCTTTAGAGGGGTCCAATTATTATTTGATTATTTTTAAAAATGCAGTCTTCTGAAATCAAACATAGATTGTTATGAGATTTAAAACAAAATCCCACAATGCCCCAGTACTGAGCTACCCTAAACTCGATATTTCGAGACCTGTTTTTTCGAGTTTAGAATTTGAACACCAATTTCTTTAAATGAGGTCTTTAGAGGGGTCCAATTATTATTTTTAAAAATGCAGTCTTCTGAAATCAAACATAGATTGTTATGAGATTTAAAACAAAATCCCACAATGCCCCAGTATTGAGCTACCCTAAATTCGATATTTCGAGACCTGTTTTTTCGAGTTTAGAATTTGAACACCAATTTCTTTAAATGAGGTCTTTAGAGGGGTCCAATTATTATTTGATTATTTTTAAAAATGCAGTCTTCTGAAATCAACCATAGATTGTTATGAGATTTAAAACAAAATCCCACAATGCCCCAGTACTGAGCTACCCTAAACTCGATATTTCGACACCTGTTTTTTCGAGTTTAGAATTTGAACACCAATTTCTTTAAATGAGGTCTTTAGAGGGGTCCAATTATTATTTTTAAAAATGCAGTCTTCTGAAATCAAACATAGATTGTTATGAGATTTAAAACAAAATCCCACAATGCCCCAGTATTGAGCTACCCTAAACTCGATATTTCGAGACCTGTTTTTTCGAGTTTAGAATTTGAACACCAATTTCTTTAAATGAGGTCTTTAGAGGGGTCCAATTATTATTTTTTAAAATGCAGTCTTCTAAAATCAAACATAGATTGTTATGAGATTTAAAATAAAATCCCACAATGCCCCAGTATTGAGCTACCCTAAACTCGATATTTCGAGACCTGTTTTTTCGAGTTTAGAATTTGAACACCAATTTCTTTAAATGAGGTCTTTAGAGGGGTCCAATTATTATTTTTAAAAATGCAGTCTTCTGAAATCAAACAAAGATTGTTATGAGATTTAAAACAAAATCCCACAATGCCCCAGTATTGAGCTACCCTAAACTCGATATTTCGAGACCTGTTTTTTCGAGTTTAGAATTTGAACACCAATTTCTTTAAATGAGGTCTTTAGAGTGGTCCAATTTTTTTTTTTTAAATGCTGTCTTCTGAAATCAAACATAGATTGTTATGAGATTTAAAACAAAATCCCACAATGCCCCAGTATTGAGCTACCCTAAACTCGATATTTCGAGACCTGTTTTTTCGAGTTTAGAATTTGAACACCAATTTCTTTAAATGAGGTCTTTAGAGGGGTCCAATTATTATTTTTAAAAATGCAGTCTTCTGAAATCAAACATAGATTGTTATGAGATTTAAAACAAAATCCCACAATGCCCCAGTATTGAGCTACCCTAAACTCGATATTTCGAGACCTGTTTTTTCGAGTTTAGAATTTGAACACCAATTTCTTTAAATGAGGTCTTTAGAGGGGTCCAATTATTATTTGATTATTTTTAAAAATGCAGTCTTCTGAAATCAACCATAGATTGTTATGAGATTTAAAACAAAATCCCACAATGCCCCAGTACTGAGCTACCCTAAACTCGATATTTCGAGACCTGTTTTTTCGAGTTTAGAATTTGAACACCAATTTCTTTAAATGAGGTCTTTAGAGGGGTCCAATTATTATTTTTAAAAATGCAGTCTTCTGAAATCAAACATAGATTGTTATGAGATTTAAAACAAAATCCCACAATGCCCCAGTATTGAGCTACCCTAAACTCGATATTTCGAGACCTGTTTTTTCGAGTTTAGAATTTGAACACCAATTTCTTTAAATGAGGTCTTTAGAGGGGTCCAATTATTATTTTTAAAAATGCAGTCTTCTAAAATCAAACATTTATTGTTATGAGATTTAAAACAAAATCCCACAATGCCCCAGTATTGAGCTACCCTAAACTCGATATTTCGAGACCTGTTTTTTCGAGTTTAGAATTTGAACACCAATTTCTTTAAATGAGGTCTTTAGAGGGGTCCAATTATTATTTTTAAAAATGTAGTCTTCTAAAATCAAACATAGATTGTTATGAGATTTAAAACAAAATCCCACAATGCCCCAGTACTGAGCTACCCTAAACTCGATATTTCGAGACCTGTTTTTTCGAGTTTAGAATTTGAACACAAATTTCTTTAAATGAGGTCTTTAGAGGGGTCCAATTATTATTTTTAAAAATGCAGTCTAAAATCAAACATAGATTGTTATGAGATTTAAAACAAAATCCCACAATGCCCCAGTATTGAGCTACCCTAAACTCGATATTTCGAGACCTGTTTTTTCGAGTTTAGAATTTGAACACCAATTTCTTTAAATGAGGTCTGTGGGATTTTGTTTTAAATCTCATAACAATCTATGTTTGATTTCAGAAGACTGCATTTTTAAAAATAATAATTGGACCCCTCTAAATCTGTTTTATGAGATTTAAAACAAAATCCCACAATGCCCCAGTATTGAGCTACCCTAAACTCGATATTTCGAGACCTGTTTTTTCGAGTTTAGAATTTGAACACCAATTTCTTTAAATGAGGTCTTTAGAGGGGTCCAATTATTATTTTTTAAAATGCAGTCTTCTAAAATCAAACATAGATTGTTATGAGATTTAAAACAAAATCCCACAATGCCCCAGTATTGAGCTACCCTAAACTCGATATTTCGAGACCTGTTTTTTCGAGTTTAGAATTTGAACACCAATTTCTTTAAATGAGGTCTTTAGAGGGGTCCAATTATTATTTTTAAAAATGCAGTCTTCTGAAATCAAACATAGATTGTTATGAGATTTAAAACAAAATCCCACAATGCCCCAGTATTGAGCTACCCTAAACTCGATATTTCGAGACCTGTTTTTTCGAGTTTAGAATTTGAACACCAATTTCTTTAAATGAGGTCTTTAGAGGGGTCCAATTATTATTTTTAAAAATGCAGTCTTCTGAAATCAAACATAGATTGTTATGAGATTTAAAACAAAATCCCACAATGCCCTAGTATTGAGCTACCCTAAACTCGATATTTCGAGACCTGTTTTTTCGAGTTTAGAATTTGAACACCAATTTCTTTAAATGAGGTCTTTAGAGTGGTCCAATTTTTTTTATTTTAATTGCTGTCTTCTGAAATCAAACATAGATTGTTATGAGATTTAAAACAAAATCCCACAATGCCCCAGTATTGAGCTACCCTAAACTCGATATTTCGAGACCTGTTTTTTCGAGTTTAGAATTTGAACACCAATTTCTTTAAATGAGGTCTTTAGAGGGGTCCAATTATTATTTGATTATTTTCAAAAATGCAGTCTTCTGAAATCAAACATAGATTGTTATGAGATTTAAAACAAAATCCCACAATGCCCCAGTACTGAGCTACCCTAAACTCGATATTTCGAGACCTGTTTTTTCGAGTTTAGAATTTGAACACCAATTTCTTTAAATGAGGTCTTTAGAGGGGTCCAATTATTATTTTTAAAAATGCAGTCTTCTGAAATCAAACATAGATTGTTATGAGATTTAAAACAAAATCCCACAATGCCCCAGTATTGAGCTACCCTAAACTCGATATTTCGAGACCTGTTTTTTCGAGTTTAGAATTTGAACACCAATTTCTTTAAATGAGGTCTTTAGAGGGGTCCAATTATTATTTTTAAAAATGCAGTCTTCTGAAATCAAACATAGATTGTTATGAGATTTAAAACAAAATCCCACAATGCCCCAGTATTGAGCTACCCTAAACTCGATATTTCGAGACCTGTTTTTTCGAGTTTAGAATTTGAACACCAATTTCTTTAAATGAGGTCTTTAGAGGGGTCCAATTATTATTTGATTATTTTTAAAAATGCAGTCTTCTGAAATCAAACATAGATTGTTATGAGATTTAAAACAAAATCCCACAATGCCCCAGTACTGAGCTACCCTAAACTCGATATTTCGAGACCTGTTTTTTCGAGTTTAGAATTTGAACACCAATTTCTTTAAATGAGGTCTTTAGAGGGGTCCAATTATTATTTTTAAAAATGGAGTCATCTGAAATCAACCATAGATTGTTATGAGATTTAAAACAAAATCCCACAATGCCCCAGTACTGAGCTACCCTAAACTCGATATTTCGAGACCTGTTTTTTCGAGTTTAGAATTTGAACACCAATTTCTTTAAATGAGGTCTTTAGAGGGGTCCAATTATTATTTTTAAAAATGCAGTCTTCTGAAATCAAACAAAGATTGTTATGAGATTTAAAACAAAATCCCACAATGCCCCAGTATTGAGCTACCCTAAACTCGATATTTCGAGACCTGTTTTTTCGAGTTTAGAATTTGAACACCAATTTCTTTAAATGAGGTCTTTAGAGGGGTCCAATTTTTTTATTTTAATTGCTGTCTTCTGAAATCAAACATAGATTGTTATGAGATTTAAAACAAAATCCCACAATGCCCCAGTATTGAGCTACCCTAAACTCGATATTTCGAGACCTGTTTTTTCGAGTTTAGAATTTGAACACCAATTTCTTTAAATGAGGTCTTTAGAGGGGTCCAATTATTATTTGATTATTTTTAAAAATGCAGTCTTCTGAAATCAAACATAGATTGTTATGAGATTTAAAACAAAATCCCACAATGCCCCAGTACTGAGCTACCCTAAACTCGATATTTCGAGACCTGTTTTTTCGAGTTTAGAATTTGAACACCAATTTCTTTAAATGAGGTCTTTAGAGGGGTCCAATTATTATTTTTAAAAATGCAGTCTTCTGAAATCAAACATAGATTGTTATGAGATTTAAAACAAAATCCCACAATGCCCCAGTATTGAGCTACCCTAAACTCGATATTTCGAGACCTGTTTTTTCGAGTTTAGAATTTGAACACCAATTTCTTTAAATGAGGTCTTTAGAGGGGTCCAATTATTATTTTTAAAAATGCAGTCTTCTGAAATCAAACATAGATTGTTATGAGATTTAAAACAAAATCCCACAATGCCCCAGTATTGAGCTACCCTAAACTCGATATTTCGAAACCTGTTTTTTCGAGTTTAGAATTTGAACACCAATTTCTTTAAATGAGGTCTTTAGAGGGGTCCAATTATTATTTTTAAAAATGCAGTCTTCTAAAATCAAACATTTATTGTTATGAGATTTAAAACAAAATCCCACAATGCCCCAGTATTGAGCTACCCTAAACTCGATATTTCGAGACCTGTTTTTTCGAGTTTAGAATTTGAACACCAATTTCTTTAAATGAGGTCTTTAGAGGGGTCCAATTATTATTTTTAAAAATGTAGTCTTCTAAAATCAAACATAGATTGTTATGAGATTTAAAACAAAATCCCACAATGCCCCAGTACTGAGCTACCCTAAACTCGATATTTCGAGACCTGTTTTTTCGAGTTTAGAATTTGAACACACATTTCTTTAAATGAGGTCTTTAGAGGGGTCCAATTATTATTTTTAAAAATGCAGTCTTCTGAAATCAAACATAGATTGTTATGAGATTTAAAACAAAATCCCACAATGCCCCAGTATTGAGCTACCCTAAACTCGATATTTCGAAACCTGTTTTTTCGAGTTTAGAATTTGAACACCAATTTCTTTAAATGAGGTCTTTAGAGGGGTCCAATTATTATTTTTAAAAATGCAGTCTTCTAAAATCAAACATTTATTGTTATGAGATTTAAAACAAAATCCCACAATGCCCCAGTATTGAGCTACCCTAAACTCGATATTTCGAGACCTGTTTTTTCGAGTTTAGAATTTGAACACCAATTTCTTTAAATGAGGTCTTTAGAGGGGTCCAATTATTATTTTTAAAAATGTAGTCTTCTAAAATCAAACATAGATTGTTATGAGATTTAAAACAAAATCCCACAATGCCCCAGTACTGAGCTACCCTAAACTCGATATTTCGAGACCTGTTTTTTCGAGTTTAGAATTTGAACACACATTTCTTTAAATGAGGTCTTTAGAGGGGTCCAATTATTATTTTTAAAAATGCAGTCTAAAATCAAACATAGATTGTTATGAGATTTAAAACAAAATCCCACAATGCCCCAGTATTGAGCTACCCTAAACTCGATATTTCGAGACCTGTTTTTTCGAGTTTAGAATTTGAACACCAATTTCTTTAAATGAGGTCTTTAGAGGGGTCCAATTTTTTTTATTTTAATTGCTGTCTTCTGAAATCAAACATAGATTGTTATGAGATTTAAAACAAAATCCCACAATGCCCCAGTACTGAGCTACCCTAAACTCGATATTTCGAGACCTGTTTTTTCGAGTTTAGAATTTGAACACCAATTTCTTTAAATGAGGTCTTTAGAGGGGTCCAATTATTATTTTTAAAAATGCAGTCTTCTGAAATCAAACAAAGATTGTTATGAGATTTAAAACAAAATCCCACAATGCCCCAGTATTGAGCTACCCTAAACTCGATATTTCGAGACCTGTTTTTTCGAGTTTAGAATTTGAACACCAATTTCTTTAAATGAGGTCTTTAGAGGGGTCCAATTATTATTTTTAAAAATGCAGTCTTCTGAAATCAAACATAGATTGTTATGAGATTTAAAACAAAATCCCACAATGCCCCAGTATTGAGCTACCCTAAACTCGATATTTCGAGACCTGTTTTTTCGAGTTTAGAATTTGAACACCAATTTCTTTAAATGAGGTCTTTAGAGGGGTCCAATTATTATTTTTAAAAATGGAGTCTTCTGAAATCAAACATAGATTGTTATGAGATTTAAAACAAAATCCCACAATGCCCCAGTATTGAGCTACCCTAAACTCGATATTTCGAGACCTGTTTTTTCGAGTTTAGAATTTGAACACCAATTTCTTTAAATGAGGTCTTTAGAGTGGTCCAATTTTTTTTTTTTAATTGCTGTCTTCTGAAATCAAACATAGATTGTTATGAGATTTAAAACAAAATCCCACAATGCCCCAGTATTGAGCTACCCTAAACTCGATATTTCGAGACCTGTTTTTTCGAGTTTAGAATTTGAACACCAATTTCTTTAAATGAGGTCTTTAGAGGGGTCCAATTATTATTTGATTATTTTTAAAAATGCAGTCTTTTGAAATCAAACATAGATTGTTATGAGATTTAAAACAAAATCCCACAATGCCCCAGTACTGAGCTACCCTAAACTCGATATTTCGAGACCTGTTTTTTCGAGTTTAGAATTTGAACACCAATTTCTTTAAATGAGGTCTTTAGAGGGGTCCAATTATTATTTTTAAAAATGCAGTCTTCTGAAATCAAACATAGATTGTTATGAGATTTAAAACAAAATCCCACAATGCCCCAGTATTGAGCTACCCTAAACTCGATATTTCGAGACCTGTTTTTTCGAGTTTAGAATTTGAACACCAATTTCTTTAAATGAGGTCTTTAGAGGGGTCCAATTATTATTTGATTATTTTTAAAAATGCAGTCTTCTGAAATCAACCATAGATTGTTATGAGATTTAAAACAAAATCCCACAATGCCCCAGTACTGAGCTACCCTAAACTCGATATTTCGAGACCTGTTTTTTCGAGTTTAGAATTTGAACACCAATTTCTTTAAATGAGGTCTTTAGAGGGGTCCAATTATTATTTTTAAAAATGCAGTCTTCTGAAATCAAACATAGATTGTTATGAGATTTAAAACAAAATCCCACAATGCCCCAGTATTGAGCTACCCTAAACTCGATATTTCGAGACCTGTTTTTTCGAGTTTAGAATTTGAACACCAATTTCTTTAAATGAGGTCTTTAGAGGGGTCCAATTATTATTTTTAAAAATGCAGTCTTCTAAAATCAAACATTTATTGTTATGAGATTTAAAACAAAATCCCACAATGCCCCAGTATTGAGCTACCCTAAACTCGATATTTCGAGACCTGTTTTTTCGAGTTTAGAATTTGAACACCAATTTCTTTAAATGAGGTCTTTAGAGGGGTCCAATTATTATTTTTAAAAATGTAGTCTTCTAAAATCAAACATAGATTGTTATGAGATTTAAAACAAAATCCCACAATGCCCCAGTACTGAGCTACCCTAAACTCGATATTTCGAGACCTGTTTTTTCGAGTTTAGAATTTGAACACAAATTTCTTTAAATGAGGTCTTTAGAGGGGTCCAATTATTATTTTTAAAAATGCAGTCTAAAATCAAACATAGATTGTTATGAGATTTAAAACAAAATCCCACAATGCCCCAGTATTGAGCTACCCTAAACTCGATATTTCGAGACCTGTTTTTTCGAGTTTAGAATTTGAACACCAATTTCTTTAAATGAGGTCTGTGGGATTTTGTTTTAAATCTCATAACAATCTATGTTTGATTTCAGAAGACTGCATTTTTAAAAATAATAATTGGACCCCTCTAAATCTGTTTTATGAGATTTAAAACAAAATCCCACAATGCCCCAGTATTGAGCTACCCTAAACTCGATATTTCGAGACCTGTTTTTTCGAGTTTAGAATTTGAACACCAATTTCTTTAAATGAGGTCTTTAGAGGGGTCCAATTATTATTTTTTAAAATGCAGTCTTCTAAAATCAAACATAGATTGTTATGAGATTTAAAACAAAATCCCACAATGCCCCAGTATTGAGCTACCCTAAACTCGATATTTCGAGACCTGTTTTTTCGAGTTTAGAATTTGAACACCAATTTCTTTAAATGAGGTCTTTAGAGGGGTCCAATTATTATTTTTAAAAATGCAGTCTTCTGAAATCAAACATAGATTGTTATGAGATTTAAAACAAAATCCCACAATGCCCCAGTATTGAGCTACCCTAAACTCGATATTTCGAGACCTGTTTTTTCGAGTTTAGAATTTGAACACCAATTTCTTTAAATGAGGTCTTTAGAGGGGTCCAATTATTATTTTTAAAAATGCAGTCTTCTGAAATCAAACATAGATTGTTATGAGATTTAAAACAAAATCCCACAATGCCCTAGTATTGAGCTACCCTAAACTCGATATTTCGAGACCTGTTTTTTCGAGTTTAGAATTTGAACACCAATTTCTTTAAATGAGGTCTTTAGAGTGGTCCAATTTTTTTTATTTTAATTGCTGTCTTCTGAAATCAAACATAGATTGTTATGAGATTTAAAACAAAATCCCACAATGCCCCAGTATTGAGCTACCCTAAACTCGATATTTCGAGACCTGTTTTTTCGAGTTTAGAATTTGAACACCAATTTCTTTAAATGAGGTCTTTAGAGGGGTCCAATTATTATTTGATTATTTTTAAAAATGCAGTCTTCTGAAATCAAACATAGATTGTTATGAGATTTAAAACAAAATCCCACAATGCCCCAGTACTGAGCTACCCTAAACTCGATATTTCGAGACCTGTTTTTTCGAGTTTAGAATTTGAACACCAATTTCTTTAAATGAGGTCTTTAGAGGGGTCCAATTATTATTTTTAAAAATGCAGTCTTCTGAAATCAAACATAGATTGTTATGAGATTTAAAACAAAATCCCACAATGCCCCAGTATTGAGCTACCCTAAACTCGATATTTCGAGACCTGTTTTTTCGAGTTTAGAATTTGAACACCAATTTCTTTAAATGAGGTCTTTAGAGGGGTCCAATTATTATTTTTAAAAATGCAGTCTTCTGAAATCAAACATAGATTGTTATGAGATTTAAAACAAAATCCCACAATGCCCCAGTATTGAGCTACCCTAAACTCGATATTTCGAGACCTGTTTTTTCGAGTTTAGAATTTGAACACCAATTTCTTTAAATGAGGTCTTTAGAGGGGTCCAATTATTATTTGATTATTTTTAAAAATGCAGTCTTCTGAAATCAAACATAGATTGTTATGAGATTTAAAACAAAATCCCACAATGCCCCAGTACTGAGCTACCCTAAACTCGATATTTCGAGACCTGTTTTTTCGAGTTTAGAATTTGAACACCAATTTCTTTAAATGAGGTCTTTAGAGGGGTCCAATTATTATTTTTAAAAATGGAGTCATCTGAAATCAACCATAGATTGTTATGAGATTTAAAACAAAATCCCACAATGCCCCAGTACTGAGCTACCCTAAACTCGATATTTCGAGACCTGTTTTTTCGAGTTTAGAATTTGAACACCAATTTCTTTAAATGAGGTCTTTAGAGGGGTCCAATTATTATTTTTAAAAATGCAGTCTTCTGAAATCAAACAAAGATTGTTATGAGATTTAAAACAAAATCCCACAATGCCCCAGTATTGAGCTACCCTAAACTCGATATTTCGAGACCTGTTTTTTCGAGTTTAGAATTTGAACACCAATTTCTTTAAATGAGGTCTTTAGAGGGGTCCAATTTTTTTATTTTAATTGCTGTCTTCTGAAATCAAACATAGATTGTTATGAGATTTAAAACAAAATCCCACAATGCCCCAGTATTGAGCTACCCTAAACTCGATATTTCGAGACCTGTTTTTTCGAGTTTAGAATTTGAACACCAATTTCTTTAAATGAGGTCTTTAGAGGGGTCCAATTATTATTTGATTATTTTTAAAAATGCAGTCTTCTGAAATCAAACATAGATTGTTATGAGATTTAAAACAAAATCCCACAATGCCCCAGTACTGAGCTACCCTAAACTCGATATTTCGAGACCTGTTTTTTCGAGTTTAGAATTTGAACACCAATTTCTTTAAATGAGGTCTTTAGAGGGGTCCAATTATTATTTTTAAAAATGCAGTCTTCTGAAATCAAACATAGATTGTTATGAGATTTAAAACAAAATCCCACAATGCCCCAGTATTGAGCTACCCTAAACTCGATATTTCGAGACCTGTTTTTTCGAGTTTAGAATTTGAACACCAATTTCTTTAAATGAGGTCTTTAGAGGGGTCCAATTATTATTTTTAAAAATGCAGTCTTCTGAAATCAAACATAGATTGTTATGAGATTTAAAACAAAATCCCACAATGCCCCAGTATTGAGCTACCCTAAACTCGATATTTCGAAACCTGTTTTTTCGAGTTTAGAATTTGAACACCAATTTCTTTAAATGAGGTCTTTAGAGGGGTCCAATTATTATTTTTAAAAATGCAGTCTTCTAAAATCAAACATTTATTGTTATGAGATTTAAAACAAAATCCCACAATGCCCCAGTATTGAGCTACCCTAAACTCGATATTTCGAGACCTGTTTTTTCGAGTTTAGAATTTGAACACCAATTTCTTTAAATGAGGTCTTTAGAGGGGTCCAATTATTATTTTTAAAAATGTAGTCTTCTAAAATCAAACATAGATTGTTATGAGATTTAAAACAAAATCCCACAATGCCCCAGTACTGAGCTACCCTAAACTCGATATTTCGAGACCTGTTTTTTCGAGTTTAGAATTTGAACACACATTTCTTTAAATGAGGTCTTTAGAGGGGTCCAATTATTATTTTTAAAAATGCAGTCTAAAATCAAACATAGATTGTTATGAGATTTAAAACAAAATCCCACAATGCCCCAGTATTGAGCTACCCTAAACTCGATATTTCGAGACCTGTTTTTTCGAGTTTAGAATTTGAACACCAATTTCTTTAAATGAGGTCTTTAGAGGGGTCCAATTTTTTTTATTTTAATTGCTGTCTTCTGAAATCAAACATAGATTGTTATGAGATTTAAAACAAAATCCCACAATGCCCCAGTATTGAGCTACCCTAAACTCGATATTTCGAGACCTGTTTTTTCGAGTTTAGAATTTGAACACCAATTTCTTTAAATGAGGTCTTTAGAGGGGTCCAATTATTATTTTTTAAAATGCAGTCTTCTAAAATCAAACATAGATTGTTATGAGATTTAAAACAAAATCCCACAATGCCCCAGTATTGAGCTACCCTAAACTCGACATTTCGAGACCTGTTTTTTCGAGTTTAGAATTTGAACACCAATTTCTTTAAATGAGGTCTTTAGAGGGGTCCAATTATTATTTTTAAAAATGCAGTCTTCTGAAATCAAACATAGATTGTTATGAGATTTAAAACAAAATCCCACAATGCCCCAGTATTGAGCTACCCTAAACTCGATATTTCGAGACCTGTTTTTTCGAGTTTAGAATTTGAACACCAATTTCTTTAAATGAGGTCTTTAGAGGGGTCCAATTATTATTTTTAAAAATGCAGTCTTCTGAAATCAAACATAGATTGTTATGAGATTTAAAACAAAATCCCACAATGCCCCAGTATTGAGCTACCCTAAACTCGATATTTCGAGACCTGTTTTTTCGAGTTTAGAATTTGAACACCAATTTCTTTAAATGAGGTCTTTAGAGTGGTCCAATTTTTTTTTTTTAATTGCTGTCTTCTGAAATCAAACATAGATTGTTATGAGATTTAAAACAAAATCCCACAATGCCCCAGTATTGAGCTACCCTAAACTCGATATTTCGAGACCTGTTTTTTCGAGTTTAGAATTTGAACACCAATTTCTTTAAATGAGGTCTTTAGAGGGGTCCAATTATTATTTGATTATTTTTAAAAATGCAGTCTTCTGAAATTAAACATAGATTGTTATGAGATTTAAAACAAAATCCCACAATGTCCCAGTACTGAGCTACCCTAAACTCGATATTTCGAGACCTGTTTTTTCGAGTTTAGAATTTGAACACCAATTTCTTTAAATGAGGTCTTTAGAGGGGTCCAATTATTATTTTTAAAAATGCAGTCTTCTGAAATCAAACATAGATTGTTATGAGATTTAAAACAAAATCCCACAATGCCCCAGTATTGAGCTACCCTAAACTCGATATTTCGAGACCTGTTTTTTCGAGTTTAGAATTTGAACACCAATTTCTTTAAATGAGGTCTTTAGAGGGGTCCAATTATTATTTGATTATTTTTAAAAATGCAGTCTTCTGAAATCAACCATAGATTGTTATGAGATTTAAAACAAAATCCCACAATGCCCCAGTACTGAGCTACCCTAAACTCGATATTTCGAGACCTGTTTTTTCGAGTTTAGAATTTGAACACCAATTTCTTTAAATGAGGTCTTTAGAGGGGTCCAATTATTATTTGATTATTTTTAAAAATGCAGTCTTCTGAAATCAACCATAGATTGTTATGAGATTTAAAACAAAATCCCACAATGCCCCAGTACTGAGCTACCCTAAACTCGATATTTCGAGACCTGTTTTTTCGAGTTTAGAATTTGAACACCAATTTCTTTAAATGAGGTCTTTAGAGGGGTCCAATTATTATTTTTAAAAATGCAGTCTTCTGAAATCAAACATAGATTGTTATGAGATTTAAAACAAAATCCCACAATGCCCCAGTATTGAGCTACCCTAAACTCGATATTTCGAGACCTGTTTTTTCGAGTTTAGAATTTGAACACCAATTTCTTTAAATGAGGTCTTTAGAGGGGTCCAATTATTATTTGATTATTTTTAAAAATGCAGTCTTCTGAAATCAAACATAGATTGTTATGAGATTTAAAACAAAATCCCACAATGCCCCAGTACTGAGCTACCCTAAACTCGATATTTCGAGACCTGTTTTTTCGAGTTTAGAATTTGAACACCAATTTCTTTAAATGAGGTCTTTAGAGGGGTCCAATTATTATTTTTAAAAATGCAGTCATCTGAAATCAACCATAGATTGTTATGAGATTTAAAACAAAATCCCACAATGCCCCAGTACTGAGCTACCCTAAACTCGATATTTCGAGACCTGCTTTTTCGAGTTTAGAATTTGAACACCAATTTCTTTAAATGAGGTCTTTAGAGGGGTCCAATTTTTTTTTTTTAATTGCTGTCTTCTGAAATCAAACATAGATTGTTATGAGATTTAAAACAAAATCCCACAATGCCCCAGTACTGAGCTACCCTAAACTCGATATTTCGAGACCTGTTTTTTCGAGTTTAGAATTTCAACACCAATTTCTTTAAATGAGGTCTTTAGAGGGGTCCAATTATTATTTTTAAAAATGCGGTCTTCTGAAATCAACCATAGATTGTTATGAGATTTAAAACAAAATCCCACAATGCCCCAGTACTGAGCTACGCTAAACTCGATATTTCGGGACCTGTTTTTTCGAGTTTAGAATTTGAATACCAATTTCTTTGGTGGGCCTGTATACATCAAGAAACAAATTGTACGCAACTGTTAAGCGGTTGCATACTTCAACAACGTTGTGTAAAATGTTGAGTAAATAATTATTTTTAAATATTTAAAAGCTTAAAAGCTTAAATGCTTAAAAGCAACCTTTTTGCAGTGCAGGTAGGGGCCTGGGCTGACATAAATATAATGGATCGAATGATCGACGTATAGTGAGCATGGTGAGAGATTGAAAGACATTTTGGCGTATGGTTTTGCAGAAACTTTAGATGATCTGAGTTGGATGTATACACATGCACGAACGCCACCGTACCGACCGTCAGTCCAATTTCTGGACTTTGTATGAGATGATCGGCAAAAAACTCCTGCAATGGTCGGCAGGAGACGTCTGAGATGGTCGGCAGGAGATGGTCCACACTTTAGGGGAAAGCCTGAAATGGTCGACAGGTGACGCCTGAAGTGATCGACAGGAGACGTAGACGCCTGAGATGGACGACAGGAGACGCCTGAAAGGTTTAGCAGGAGACGCCTGAGATGGTTGACAGGAGACACCTGAATGGACCAGCAGGAGACGCATGAGATGGTTGAAAGGAGACGCCTGAAGTAATTGACAGGATACGTAGACGCCTGAGATGGACGACAGGAGACGCCTGAATGGGTCAGCAGGAGGCGCCTGGGATGGTCGACAGGAGACGCCTGAGATGGTTGACTGGAGACACCTTGAGATGGTCGGCAGTAAGAACCCAATATAATCTTGAATCTTGTAACGACTTTGATGGTGGAAAGAGAAGAAGACCTACATCTATTTATAAGAGGTGACTTCGGAGTCGGCCTCCGCGTACTCTTTCAATATATTTAGTTAATAGGCCTAATGATATGTGTTTTATTAAAACAGTTGAGCCGATAAAGTTGTTGTTAGGTGAAATAACGTTTTATGATAAAAGTTAATGTTATAGGCTCTCGTAAAATATATATGCGTATGAATATTGCCTAATATAGCCTTGTGAGGGCACTGCGGCACTAGGAGGGGCGATGTAAAGTTATTTAGTATATAAAGCTAGTGCAATTATACTGAAAAGGTGTGTTCACATTATCCTGTGTAATAGCTATTGTCATGCTCATGTGGTGCGTGAAGCAAAGGTTGACAGATGCTAATCGCATATTATTTTTATTCAATAATCTGAAATGTATTTACATGGTAGAGAGTGAAAATAGTTTGTGTAATGAAAGTCTTTTGTTTTATACCTGAGATGCTCACATGGTGGTAACAATACATGTTTTGCGGATGGCGTATGGTGCGCGTGATGTGAAACGTGATGCGATTGCGCGAACGATTGGTTATGTATGCTTTAGCGTGATAAAATTGCTCCGATTTTGTGATAATAAAATGGATTGTTTTATGTCAATGTTACGATTGTTTAATGAACTGCAACTCAATATGGCTTACCCTGCATAGGTGTTACAGTCGTTAGTATAAATTAGTTAATTGATTGGACAATGTATAAATGAAGTTCTGTACTTATATATAGTAGGCCAGTGGCAACCTACGTGTTCAGTGGATGCGGCAATCCAACTGAACGGCTCTTTTCAGAGCCACCAATTCTTTCACAAGTAGGAAAGGGCACCTACTCTCAAATCATCGGGCATGGGGCAGCCCAAATGATGATAACAAGAGAAGTGGCAATCTCTATATTTTGTTTAATATTATAATAATTTGGTCCTGAAGAAGTCAGAGCTAATCCTGACGAAAGCTTGACAGATTAAAACTCGTCCGACGGCGAACCCGTTAAACTTTTAACTTATATTATGAATACCCGTCGTAAAAGCCTATCTCACAATTCTTTACTTTCATTGTAATGTTGAATTTTATACATTGTATCACGTAATTGTAAGGACTAAACTATCCAGGTTACTAAATGTAATGTTTTGCCAAATTAACTTAAATGAATTGTATTTTCGTATGATATAGGATGATGTCCGTCTTACCTTGACTGGTTGGAGTGGAGACTTCTTACTTTAATTAGTTGGCTGGCTCCACGCCTATCGCTACCTGTTACTGTGATTGGTATAAATATGAATTATGGTAAACATAATTCACTACATGTTGATATTTACTTTGATTTTGGAAAACATCAAAATGATTTAATGTAATATTTGAATAGGGTTTATGTTTATAGAGATGATATCTTTCTGAGATGTAAAGCTGTTATATATAAAACTGACGATTGGGTTAAATCTTACAAGTTGGGTCAAAGTGATGCAACTATGAGATGAAACTCTGGAATTTTTAAGTGATGTATGCATGTAGACTATGTAAAACGTTCTGATGAATTGCAGAAATACCTTTGAAATTAATTGAACTAGCGGGCACCAGCGCTTCGCGCTGGACCCGCTAGAAGATTTCACGGGGAATAAGTAAACAAAGCGTAAGAAAATTTGATACAATAATATCAAGAACATGTCCTATAATACATGTATACATAATCCAGACGGGGCCCTAAATAACCCGAATATCGCAGGTGCTTTTGATAATCCAGGTTATACATTGCTTTTTTAGGTAGGCCTACGTTTGTGTTTCCAGATACCTATGTAGGCCTCCCATGAGACCTGAAATGCAGGTACCCGTTCAGTCCCATTTTATCCAGGGACCCCATAGGCCTAAGCCCTACCCCCTAATCCAGTTACCCCAGGTGCCCTTAATAATGCACTGGATACCACATAATCAAGGTAGGCCCACTGCAGTGTGCCGTTATCTCGAGATACCCAGGTGCCCTTACTTTATCATAGTCAAGTAAATTAAACGCGGGTGCCGAAGATAGCGGACAGTAAAAGTCATATCACAATAGGCAGAGGTCAGTAATATCAAAGTGTTATAAATGTTTATATAAATATCAATCAAGAGTCCTTAAATAATTCAGGTACTAAGGTGCCCTTGATATAATGTAAGTAACATGGTGCCCTTAATACACCATGGGCCTAGGCCCAATGTGCTCTTAAATAATACAGATACCCAAGATCTTAATCCGAGTAGGCCTACTCCATCAACGTGTTCTTAATACCCCCAGTTATACTCCTGTCAGCGCATGTCTCTACCTATTTTGTACCCCAAATAATAAAAAGTTGAATTTTAATGTCAAAATTGAAAGTTACTTAAAATTAGCTTTTAAATGTCTCCCCCGATTCTTGTATTGCCCTGCCACCCCGTTTTCCTCCTTTAGAGGTATATTATGTGATCTTTCCATGGAACGCCCTCTACATCGAAAAAAAATTGAAAGCAGATTTTCTTGCCGATTTACATTTCTGATCATAAATCGGACATATTCCAAGTTACAGGGCGATACGATTCTTAATTACTTCAAAATCATGGTTTTAGAGTGAAAATAAACTGTCGGATATCCGACAACTTATTTTATTCTAGTGTAAATTCACTCTAAAACCATGATTCTGAATTAGGAATCGTATCGCACTGTAACTTGGAATATATGTACGATTTATGATCAGAAATGTAAATCTGCAAGAAAATCTACTTTCTAAAAAAAATCTCTCTCTGGAAAAGATCACATAATATGCCTTTTTAAACATATGGTGCTGGTGCAAGTGTCCCCACTGCCCATATGCACATACTGTATCCAGGTAATTCAGTAGGCCTACGTTCTGAGCGTTATAGTTTTATAGTCGGTCGTTTAGTTTTATGGTCGGCGGAGTCTATCATCAAGATCACTTGTACCATTCCACGCTTGTACTTGAGCACAATGTGTGCCATCCGGGTTTTGTTTGGCCTATTTACATTAAATACATTATTCCTCCAATAGGCATGTGGGGCCTTAACGTATAGTATATGTAGTTCCTTTATCATGTTTGCTGTGTTCTATAAAGCCTCCCGAGATACTACCTGAGTGTACACCCTTAAAATCCAGTTATCACAGGTGGCCCACCTGCGCATTTATAGTATATCCAGGTAATTTGAGACTCGTTTTATAGTGAACCCCGTAATCCAGATACCACGGATGCCCTGAATAATCCAGACACTCTATAATAATCATGATAATGTACCACACGTTCCGTTTATCCAGATGCCCCATGTGCCCTTATATCCAGATTATCAAGTAAGGGAAGTGCTGAGAGGAGGAGATGGCTTTAGGGTACACTATTAGAAAAAGGGTGCTTCAGCGAGGTTCTTGGCTGTCCCGTATAATGGTTTAAAGGTTCTTTGATTTTAAAGGCCCCAAAAGGTTTTGTAGAGAACCTTTAGAGGTTCGAAAGACCAATGTTTGCCCATATTTTGCCTATTTTGAACCTTAAAATGGTTCTTTTTGGAACCTTTTGTTTTAAGGTGATATAAAGGGTTCCATACACCAAACGCGTAAGGATTTAGTGTAGATCAATGCGCAATTCGTGTAATAAAGCACGAAGACTAGGCTTGTAACCCAAATGTGAGGTTTTTGGGCAATTTCTTTCTCCGGGGATGGTATGTTTGTATTTAAATGAATAAATGGGACCTATCCGTTGCACCTACAATGATAAAATACGATATTTTTAATTATCGAACTAAATAGTGCCCAGGGCGTGTAAGCGCCTGCCTAAATGGTGAACAGGCATCGCCAGACAACGTGAAAAAGTGAGGGCAAAAAAGCGTTGAAACAGAAACCTATAGAATATAAAACAATCTATAAAATAAGAGCAAAATCATGTTTGTACCATACAGAGATGAGGAGTTATTGTAAATTGAACGTATATTTCCCATAGAGATTGTACACAGCGCCACCGCCGCTACCGCCACCGCCGCCACCCTGACTTTCGAAATATAATCAATCATATCTCAGCCAAACAGTTATAGAAATACCTGATTTATTCACACAATGTAGCTAGATAAATAAATAGGCTTTCAAATGACACCTAAACCATTAGCTCTACCACATTTAGTTGTTGAGTTAATAGAGAGAGATGGATGATTCGTCACCAAAAATGCAACGCCACCACCCTTTTTGGGTGGTCAGTTCAAAACACATGGTCATAAATAAGTCTTACGAACGAAATCATTCTCTATACTGCACAAATTACAGAGAAATCTGGAAATGAAAGTTGCAAACATTTTAATTTTTGTTGAATTTTTGATTTTGTTTGCTTTTGCGACACGTTGATTTTCACTCATCTGTATCGATCTGCTATGTTGCAGGGGAATGGCATTGGCTCTCATCTCATTCATAATAGAGGTTTGACTAATATTCATTACGTCCATCCATACCATTAAACAACAATTTTGACATGTCAATTTTCTAATAATAGTTCAGCCCAATAGTTAGCTTTAGACAATTGACATCAGAGCAAGCTTGGAATAAAGAGACAAGGAAGCACTACGGTATCGAATCCTTTGAGCAATCAGTTTGCCCACCCCTAGACCACAAAGACATAATGCATCACCTGTCGTGATGCATATGTTCGCGGGACTTTTGAATAGGTGAATCAATAGCGTTGTGGAATTGTGATGGTATAGGAATAGTATCATAATGAGTTTGTAGTCGCTAATATTGAGATCCAATGAAAAGACATACCGTGTTAAACTAAAGTATATGGACCGAGTTGTGGCAGAGTATGATTTGTTATAACATTTGATTGTCTTTTATGTACTATAGGAAGAAGGGGCAGTCTGGGGCACTCAAAGTGAACACGGGATTGTGACGTATCTTTATTTAGCTATAATTTGTGAATACTTTGATTATCCGCATATAACCGGAACATTGAGTTTTGATATTTAATGCAATTTCATCATATTAAATTTGTCAACAGATGTTAATTATCAAAACTGTATTACTCATTGAAGCTACACGTGTTCCCACATATTCATTTGGTATTTAACAAATTGCGCTTCCAATCAACAGTGCTTCAGAGCGTCTAGTAAGATTTAGGGAATTTCTCTCAGATAGAAATATATAAGCAAAATGTATGCCGCGGTTATACCAGCGGCACATAGATTGCACACAGAGGGTACTCAGGAACAGTGTTGTAGGACTCGGGACTCGGACTCGGACTCGAGTCCGACTCGAGTCCTTTTTTTCAAGGACTCGGACTCGGACTCGGTCCCAGTACTCAAAGACTCGGACTCGGACTCGGACTCGGACCCCAAGGACTCAAGGACTCGGCTTCGAGTCCTCAACGAGTCCGGCAAAATTGGGTTTTTCAGGTGTTTTATTTTCATTAATTTACCTAAATTTTGTTTTGCTGAGGGACTGAATTCTGCAGTCCGCTGCTAGCAAAAAAAACTTCCCGATATATTGATAAATGAATGATCGAATGAACCAAGACAAATGCCCAACAAATAAATCGATTCATCCGTTATTTTGCCTGCGCTCCCGTGGAACGAATATTCAGCAGAGGGGGGTTGATCATGCGGCCACATCGCGCCAGATTGTCCCCCAAAATGGTGCAGATGCTGATGTTCCTGGACCTGAAGTGCAATGAGCATCTTCTTTAAATTCAACATATAACATTAGGCCAACTCAAAACTGCTTTTGATGATTGATGAGGTCAAAACTCAGGTGTTGTCAAGCAATGAAATATTCAATTTTCTTCCCTGTTTCATTTTCATAGCCTTATTTTACTAAACATGCTTATTTCAATGTAAGTACTCCCAGTTCCAAAGATATCGTCAATTTAGTATTGCTTTAAAAACAGTGAAATACAAAGAATATTAAATTTTATTCTGGCTTTCATCAGAATTATTAGCCTTAGCAATAGCAATAATTTACTTCTTTAGCTTGATCTGTTGTTGTTCGTCCATCGCAAAGCAAAGATGACAATGACTAAGATTAGTTCGTTATATTTGATCTATGTGTCCGAAGATGACTAACAATATCGACCAATCCGGGCAGGGAAGCATCTCCCACATGTGTGGCACTTGTGATCAGTATCTGGCGTTGTGACACTTGCTGCTCTCGTCTTGCGGGCCTCACGTTTTCCTCCTACACTCTTTATAATTTAAGTAATTTTGCACGCAAATAATTGCAGATTTGTGAATAAAAGAACAACCACAAAGACAACACAAGCCTAATAAGTTAGTTACTGAACTGACTGTGATTATACTTTAATTAGTAATTACAAGTAAACAGTATAGAACTGAAATTCTGATTAATAAAACGTGATATAGTATTGGTGAACTGCGTTTTGAATTTGATACATAAGGACTCGGACTCGGATTTTGATGACTCGGACTCGGACTCGGACTCGGACATAAAAATTGGCAAAGACTCGGACTCGGACTCGAGTCCTTTCCTCAAGGACTCGGACTCGGACTCGGACTCGGATGATGAGGACTCGACTCCAACACTGCTCAGGAATGTCGAATCTATTGTTGAATCTGTAAAGTTGAATAGAAATAGGGATTTAGTTAACGAGGTCGATCGCGTTGCACTTCCTCCTCCTCTTTTGTCCAAGGAGCAAGCGAACATTGATGTTTAGCTGTGTGGTTCGATTCCTATTTTTCAACTGGTCGCTAGTGGGCGCTGCATTTGGTGTCCGTCGTATTATTGCGGTAGCACTTGTGCCCGGTTAGGAACCTTTTAAAACACTGGTTTGAAATGGCTTAAGCAAAAATGTGAGGAAAAAAATCCTGTAATGTAAATGAAAATAGTAAGCCTTGTGAGCCTTAAAACGGCTTAGAAATGCCCTCAGCGGGCACTTATATTGAAAAGAATTATTGGGGTCCGCGCATTATACACCAATCAGAGGGGGAAAACAATGTGTTGATACCCAGCCGGGCAAAAATGTCATAAGAAATCCTGGAATGTAGGAAAATATAAAGCTTGTGAGCCTTGAAACGGCTTAAAATGCCCTCGGCGAGCACCTAAATTCATTTTTTGTTCGGGGCCCTTAGAAGAGAAGGGGTATTTAGGGGAGGAGGAAGGGTAGGGCATAGGCGGGTGGGGTTACGGGGTCACGTCCCCGTAATTTTAATGTGGGGACGTTAAAAACGTTATTCTGGACCTTTTTAGTGTTAGAAATGCCAATTTTACACGTATTAGTTTCAATGTTTTATTATTCAAGCTTAACAATATGGCGTTCTGGACTATTTTAGTTAAAAAAAACCGATTTCTTTTACTTGAATCGCCCTCATTTTTCTTATAGGTTTCAACATTATAATGGGTCTCGTACCACCGTAAATATTCGAAATATTATGTGGGGGACGTTAAAAACTTCATACTGGACCTTTTAAAGGAGCACTAAGAGATGTGTTGGAGGCTGCGCCCTCAATTATGATAAAAACTGAGATTAGTATATTTTATAATTGTATTACATGTATGAACTTACACCTATAAGGATTAAGAAAATCAGCTCTCTTTGTACAAAAAAACGTCGATTCAAAAATGCTCGTACAGCCGGGACGAGCATTTTACGTCCGATAGTATCCCCCTGTAGTACGCGTGATACATAACGCGAACCATATTTGCATAGAGGGCGTTTTTCAATAAATAGCGATGATATTGTTTTAATCAAGTTTTGCTGTGTTTTTGTTAGTAGAAACAACAATAATGGCAATTGTTAATGTTCATCTTGCATTCGGAAGTAAATTTTTAAACATTTAAAATTGTCAACACCACTTAATGTCCCTTTAAGTGTTATAAGTGCTAAGTTATGCGCGCTTCGCGTCGCGCGCATTCGTTCTACAGGTTTCAACATTATAATGGGTCTCGAACTACACCAAATATTAAGTGGGGGACGTTAAAAACTTCATCCTGGAACTTTTAAACGTTAAAAATGCCAATTTGTGCCCGCTTCGCGCACATTAATTTCAATGTGTCATTATTCAAGCTGAACAAGATGGCTTCAGGAAGGTTTCCAATGACCATTAGTTTAAAAACTGAAAATCTTTGCGCGCATTGCTCGCATTTTTTGTACAGGTTTCAACATTATAATGTCTCTCGAACCACACCAAATATTCTAAGAAGGGAATTTGTCTGGACCATTTTAGTTCATTAACTGAAAATATTTGCGCGTTTCGCTTTTAACAATATAATGGATCTCGAACCACCCTAATTCATCTTGCTTCAGAATGCTGAATCTTTGCCTTAAAATGCCCGAAACCCATGAGCTTCCAGGGGCCCTAAGGCGGGCCCATGGACCCCACCCGCTGGTCGCTCCACTCGCTTCGCTCCCTCCGCTCACAAGGATACTACATTTGCCCACCCCCTCATTGAGTGTTTGTCGCTATTTTCCCTTGGATTGAATGAATTTGTATTTTAAATATGCCTTTTGTTGAAATAATGGCTTTCACTGTTGGTGAATTATTTATTACAAACTTAAATTGACTAATTCATAAATTAGTTAAATAATCAATTTTATACATACATTTTGACCCAATAATGTGTTTTGATTTTAAAAAAGAATGATCAAAAGATTCACATGAAATGCACATTTTTGCCCCCACCCCTGATATTTATTGATATTTCTCTTATTCTGATCGTTTTCTAATTATGTAGGCCTACTATCTATGTTTGATTAAAAAGATACATACAATGCCCATTTGTGACTGTGACACCGCCCCTTGGTTTTCCCCCTACGTAGGCCTATGTACGTATTAATGAAAAGGCATAATGTGCACATTACATGTGTTTGTCCCCACTTGATAGATGGTAGATTGCGACCTCGAAATGACTCTATTGCTTCGTAGTTATGAATGTTCTTCATGGTATATTCATAGAGGGCACACTGCAAAATACGATAATTCAAATTTCGACTTATAGAACCTTTTTTTTTTCATTCGGATTAAAGAACAGTGACATCTTTTCGGACTAGATAACCCTTTTTCAATATTCGAACTATAGAACCATTTTTTTTTAATTCGGACTAGAGAACCTTTATTAAGTATCGGATTAGAGAACCCATTACCAGTTTTCGGACTATAGTAGTACCCGTCGCAATCTTCGATTAAGAACCTTTTTATTATTCGGACTAAAGAACCGTTTCTATTTTCAGACTAAAGCTTAGTACTGGGGCATTGTGGGATTTCTTTTTTAATCTCATAATATTTGATGTTAAATTTCAGAAGACTGCATTTTTAAAAAATAATTGGACCCCTCTAAAGACCTCATTTAAAGAAATTGGTGTTCAAATTCTAAACTCGAAAAAACAGGTCTCGAAATATCGAGTTTAGGGTAGCTCAATACTGGGGCATTGTGGGATTTTGTTTCAAATCTCATAACAATCTATGTTTGATTTTAGAAGACTGCATTTTTAAAAATAATAATTGGACCCCTCTAAAGACCTCATTTAAAGAAATTGGTGTTCAAATTCTAAACTCGAAAAAAAACAGGTCTCGAAATATCGAGTTTAGGGTAGCTCAATACTAGGGCATTGTGGGATTTTGTTTTAAATCTCATAACAATCTATGTTTGATTTCAGAAGACTGCATTTTTAAAAATAATAATTGGACCCCTCTAAAGACTTCATTTAAAGAAATTGGTGTTCAAATTCTAAACTCGAAAAAACAGGTCTCGAAATATCGAGTTTAGGGTAGCTCAATACTGGGGCATTGTGGGATTTTGTTTTAAATCTCATAACAATCTATGTTTGATTTCAGAAGACTGCATTTTTAAAAATAATAATTGGACCCCTCTAAAGACCTCTTTAAAGAAATTGGTGTTCAAATTCTAAACTCGAAAAAACAGGTCTCGAAATATCGAGTTTAGGGTAGCTCAATACTGGGGCATTGTGGGATTTTGTTTTAAATCTCATAACAATCTATGTTTGATTTTAGAAGACTGCATTTTTAAAAATAATAATTGGACCCCTCTAAAGACCTCATTTAAAGAAATTGGTGTTCAAATTCTAAACTCGAAAAAACAGGTCTCGAAATATCGAGTTTAGGGTAGCTCAATACTGGGCATTGTGGGATTTTGTTTTAAATCTCATAACAATCTATGTTTGATTTCAGAAGACTGCATTTTTAAAAATAATAATTGGACCCCTCTAAAGACTTAATTTAAAGAAATTGGTGTTCAAATTCTAAACTCGAAAAAACAGGTCTCGAAATATCGAGTTTAGGGTAGCTCAATACTGGGGCATTGTGGGATTTTGTTTTAAATCTCATAACAATCTATGTTTGATTTCAGAAGACTGCATTTTTAAAAATAATAATTGGACCCCTCTAAAGACCTCTTTAAGGAAATTGGTGTTCAAATTCTAAACTCGAAAAAACAGGTCTCGAAATATCGAGTTTAGGGTAACTCAATACTAGGGCATTGTGGGATTTTGTTTTAAATCTCATAACAATCTATGTTTGATTTTAGAAGACTGCATTTTTAAAAATAATAATTGGACGCCTCTAAAGACCTCATTTAAAGAAATTGGTGTTCAAATTCTAAACTCGAAAAAACAGGTCTCGAAATATCAAGTTTAGGGTAGCTCAATACTGGGGCGTTGTGGGATTTTGTTTTAAATCTCATAACAATCTATGTTTGATTTTAGAAGACTGCATTTTTAAAAATAATAATTGGACCCCTCTAAAGACCTCATTTAAAGAAATTGGTGTTCAAATTCTAAACTCGAAAAAACAGGTCTCGAAATATCGAGTTTAGGGTAGCCCAATACTGGGGCATTGTGGGATTTTGTTTTAAATCTCATAACAATCTATGTTTGATTTTAGAAGACTGCATTTTTAAAAATAATAATTGGACCCCTCTAAAGACCTCATTTAAAGAAATTGGTGTTCAAATTCTAAACTCGAAAAAACAGGTCTCGAAATATCGAGTTTGGGGTAGCTCAATACTGGGGCATTATGGGATTTTGTTTTAAATCTCATAATAATCTATGTTTGATTTTAGAAGACTGCATTTAAAAAAAATAATAATTGGACCCCTCTAAAGACCTCATTTAAAGAAATTGGTGTTCAAATTCTAAACTCGAAAAAACAGGTCTCGAAAAAAATCGAGTTTAGGGTAGCTCAATACTGGGGCATTGTGGGATTTTGTTTTAAATCTCATAACAATCTATGTTTGATTTCAGAAGACTGCATTTTTAAAAATAATAATTGGACCCTCTAAAGACTTAATTTAAAGAAATTGGTGATCAAATTCTAAACTCGAAAAAACAGGTCTCGAAATATCGAGTTTAGGGTAGCTCAAAACTGGGGCATTGTGGGATTTTGTTTTAAATCTCATAATAATCTATGTTTGATTTTAGAAGACTGCATTTTTAAAAATAATAATTGGACCCCTCTAAAGACCTCATTTAAAGAAATTCGTATTCAAGTTCTAAACTTTAAAAAAACAGGTCCAAATATCGAATGGGGATTGTGGGATTTTTTTTTAAATCTCATAACAATCAATGTTTGATTTCAGAAGATTGCATTTTTTTAAAAACTCGAAACTCGATACTCAGTAAATAAGACTCGAAACTCGAAATTTTAAACTCGATACTCGAAACTCGAAACTCGATACACGAAAATGAGACTCGAAACTCGAAAATGAGACTCGAAACTCGAAATTTGAAACTCGATACTCGATACTCGAAACTCGAAACTCGAAAATGAGACTCGAAACTCGAAATTTTAAACTCGATACTCGATACTCGAAACTCGAAATTGAGACTCGAAACTCGAAATTTTAAACTCGATACTCGATACTCGAAACTCGAAACTCGAAAATGAGACTCGAAACTCGAAATTTTAAACTCGATACTCGATACTCGAAACTCGATACTCGATACTCGATACTCGAAACTCGAAATTGAGACTCGAAACTCGAAATTTTTAACTCGATACTCGATACTCGAAACTCGAAACTCGAAAATGAGACTCGAAACTCGAAATTTGAAACTCGATACTCGATACTCGAAACTCGAAACTCGAAATTGAGACTCGAAACTCTAAATTTTAAACTCGATACTCGATACTCGAAACTCGAAAATGAGACTCGAAACTCGAAATTTGAAACTCGATACTCGATACTCGAAACTCGAAACTCGAAATTGAGACTCGAAACTCGAAATTTTAAACTCGATACTCGATACTCGAAACTCGAAACTCGAAAATGAGACTCGAAACTCGAAATTTGAAACTCGATACTCGATACTCGAAACTCGAAACTCGAAATTGAGACTCGAAACTCGAAATTTTAAACTCGATACTCGATACTCGAAACTCGAAACTCGAAATTGAGACTCGAAACTCGAAATTTTAAACTCGATACTCGATACTCGAAACTCGAAACTCGAAAATGAGACTCGAAACTCGAAATTTTAAACTCGATACTCGATACTCGAAACTCGAAACTCGAAATTGAGACTCGAAACTCGAAATTTTAAACTCGATACTCAATACTCGAAACTCGAAACTCGAAAATGAGACTCGAAACTCGAAATTTTAAAACTCGATACTCGATACTCGAAACTCGAAAATGAGACTCGAAACTCGAAACTCGAAGATAAGTAACACACTAGTCCGAAGTCAAATCTAGACACAGAATGGAATAACCCTTGGGATATTCTTCACGTTTGACACATCCGCCAAAGTTCTTGTACAATTTATTCAATCCTGAATATAATGTTTGGTAATTAAGAATGTACTGCTGTCCACCTTCGTCTGTGAATTTTGGCGTGAAAGGTCGAAGTGGTACTTGCTGTCCGTCTACAAAGACACCACACTTGTTCAGGTTAAAGTGTTGAAAGTTATACGGATTTGATGCATAAGATCCGTTGAAGGCTGAATTATCCACCACTCCAATGACGATACGTGATGGTAGTTGTCCCGAGAAAAGTCCTTCTTTAACCACGCTCAAATCTCCCTGTGGAATGGTAAACGATTTGACGAGTACTTTCTTGACTGGATATTATTTGGCTGTACCCTGCTCCAAAGCTTTAGCGTGAGCCAACACAATAGGAGGACTCACGGTCACCTTTCTGATTAGTAGGGAGGCTCCGACAATCTTCACCTTATAATCGGCTTCCTCAGCTGAACTCATCAGACAGAATGAGTTCTTGGCGCGATGTAGTTTGATTTTAAGGTCGATACCATTCAGTAGGTATTTACTCTGGAAACACATGTCTGTGTGTAAGGGTCCACTGAGATCAACTACTTTGCTACCAGCGGTCATTCCTGCTCTCTTCTTTAACCCTTGATTGCCAGAAGCTGCTCGCGGATTGGCTACATCCATCTTTCCCGCTGTATCCTTGTAAAATAAGCCCGAGGTCAGTTGAGATTCTGTCGCATCTTTGCTGTAGTTCAGGAGACTCTCAAACAGAGCTCTATATCCATAGGTGCTACTGGAATGAGATACCAGACGCCCGTTCATTGATATGTCCGCTTGTGAGAAAAGACTTTGAATGAAAAGGTTGGTAGGACCCACTGCTTCATCCTCCGCAATATCAGTACCATCACCTTTGGTAATTTTGGCCTGGACTTGCAGTATGGTGCTGCTCAAATCAAGATACTCGTCACCACCATTAATATTGAATTCGAGCGGAGCGGTATCTGAGGTGATGCTTGAAACGGGGAAAAACTCTGTCCACGTACCATTCACCACGCTAGTCTGGGTTGGTGGTACGGTGAAAAGATCCAATTGTGAAAGGGTGCACTCGCAACTCTGATCGTGAACAAAAGCCATGGTGTCACGTTCTCAATTCTAGTAACCAAATATATCTGGTGTTTTCAGTCTTGTCGCTTTGCCGACTCTACGATGAATGACTGATTTACTTATTCGCTTCTTCTTTATAACCTTTGTAGCTGGACGGCCCTTTCTTTTCTTCATTTCGCGTCCACCTCCTCGCTGGTTCATTCTGGACTTGACTTCATTGATGACTTTCGAACCTAAAGTCTTTCCAGTCTGTCGAGCACGATTCTTGATAGAAGTCTTAGCCTTTTTACCACTCATGACGTCCTCCACTATGTTTACTCCGGTCTGCAGGGCAGCCTTTCCCAAGGTAGTTGCTCCTTTTTTCAAAATGGGAATTGCCGATCTAAAGAGGGCACCAAGTATATTTCCCAAACCATCTCCATATTGAATCTGTCCACCATGATACACGGGAAGACCCGTTCCTACTTGATTGACGTAATAGTTGTCGTAAAATGATGGCCCTTGATGAGCATAGACTCGCTTTCGATTCATAATTACTTTTGTTAGTTGAGGAGTGGTGACGTCTGTCGAAAATGCAACTTTACAATAACGATGCCACCGTTGAAATGAACAAGTTTTCCAGAACTTGTGTTTATATTGATTTCGATCTCATCTATATCATTACTTTTTATCGGGACGTAATGCGGCATATGATAACATCCCCCACTTTTCCATGTGGAACGTCCACAGTACGCAGCAACGGAACAGCATCGTGTCCGACGACTGAAGGTTGTATTATGTCGGTATACACATAAAATACATGCATATCACGATTCGGATCGATAGGTAGTCGACTCGTCTGGCCAATAGGAAGTGTAGGAGTATCTTGAAAACCCAACAATTTAGCTATATGGGGATGTAAAGCCAGTTCGCAGTTATTGTCGATCCTCGCCACACATTTCCTCGAATAGTTTTCTTCTTTTAAATCGATAAACTGTGCCGTTTCAGGGCTTGCAGTGCGTATTCCTTTCTTAATTTCGTACGTCATTTGCCCCGCACCCTTGTAGTAACCCTCTGGTATCCGAAACGAACGACCGTAGTTGCGTGGATGACCATCTCTGAAGATAATGTAGTTATTGTCATTCCAAATGTTGTAAAAGCTATGTGTATAGGTGATCTCGGTAAGAGCTACCTGCCATTGTCCCTTTAGGTTTAAAGGTGTGCACAACCGAGTTTTGAAACTACTCGGGTTGTTGTCTGGGTAAACGGAAAGAGTACTGTCACTGGGCAGAGTGATATAAAAGTCACGACCTTCCATTATCATTGAAACTCCTTTAGTGATGATCACTCGACGTCAGCAATATTCTTTATATCATCGATCCACGAGTCAAATCGGTCGGAATAACCGCTCCAGCGAATCAGATATTGAGTCTTACCATTCCGCTTCCGCTTTCTCAACACCTTTTCAATACGATAAAAGGCTTGCTCCGGTTTCACCACTTTTTGAATCTCGGCTTCGTAAAAAGTTCCATCTATGACCTCACCCTGATAGTCTTTCAAACTATAAACAGGTGGTCGTCTAGCGTGTCGTTTATGTATGGAGAAAACTTCAGCTGAAAAGTTCGGAAGGTATCCTTTCTCAAATTGTAATTTACTTTTTGATACTCTCACTTGATCTCCAACTCGAAACTTAAATTTGACTGGACTCGTCGAATCGTTTCCGTACAATGAGTTCCATACTGCACGTTCGTTCGATGAATTAACCGTTGAAGGCGCTCGCTTAATACTCCTATGATACGAAGTGTTGTAAGAGTTTACGAGCTGTGGTAAAATGTTCACGTACTTTAGCGTAGATTTGTGAGTGAAATACCGGTACATCTTATTCTTCAGCGTTCTGTTGAGCCTTTCCACTACACTCGCTTTGGTTTCGTTGCCCGTTGTAAAGAAATGAATCCCCTCGTCTTTCAGTAGCTTTTGAAAAAGTCTATTCAGGAATTCTGTACCTTTATCACTTTGTACGGCTTTGGGTTTACGTTTTGTAGCTAGAATCAATTTGAACGCCTTGACCACGGTTTCACTCTTCTTATTTTTTATGGGGACTACCCAGGCATACTTGGATAAGATATCAATGCACACCAGAAGAAACTTGTATCCCATGTTATAGCGACTAAGACTAGATAGGTCGGCTAAATCTATTTGCCACTGATCATCTATTCCAGACACCATCACTCTGTTTCTCAGAAATCGTCGTTTTGGTTGACGATGGAGGGTGTATGTATCCTGTTCTTCTAACCAAGATTTGATAGCTTTCACACTCGGTTGCACTCTACCATCCTCTCGAACAGCTCGATAGAGCGCTTGTATACCACCGTAAGAAGCTGGTTGAGAAGTATCGTAGTAAATACTTTTAAGTATTTCTTGAAGACTAGCCATTGTTTCAACCAATTTTGTTGTGTCTTACACACATAAAAAGATGTTTCCTCGTCACAACTATATCACACAGTGTTACGCAAAATGAATTACGACACAATTTATTATTTTCTGATTTCTATTTCATCAACCATAATAGACAAAATGATAAACCGAGCGAACATAGTACTAGCAATACTGTAGTCTTTTTACGTTCATACATTGCTTGAAATAAACTCATGGAAATTTGCCCCGGAATGGTTGACTTTAATACTACAATTACATTATCAGCGATGAGGGAATGATATTCGGCTGATATATTCTTACACATATCGGCTATGTAAGTGAACAGACATATAGTATTTAATATATATTTCTCTTTGCTGGCAACATTTTGATAGAGCATTTCAACCAGAATTTCTAGGGCAGCTGTGTTTCCCAATAGGTACTCAAACTTTAACGGTTCGACGACATGTACATCTTGTTTGAGTTTGTCCGATATCTTTCGCATCAACTCATGAATTTCATTCACACATGGGACTTCATACTCCAGGGTTCTGTATTTGATCAAGTCCATCAATATTTCTTTGGTCACCGCTTGCCCTCTTTGGTATCCCATATTTGATCAACGTGCTAAGCAATTATATTTAACCTTATTAGTGTCACAATCAGAATGTATCTAATGGTTTTTGCACGAAGTAGAAGATATATATATATAATTTTGGGAATGGTACCAACATATTGATTATTTCACAGTCACATAGTAGTGGTAACCTTTCTTGAATCCATTGATCTATAGGCGAATGTTTGACCCTGTGATTAAAATATCATTGAACTTGAACCGGTCATTAAAGGGTCATTTGACCTTGAACCTTGACCCCGATGACGTCATCGGGTGCACCTGCACCTATGGGGGACCCGTCGGGTACGTACCATACTACTGGTATATTTCCCGTGGCCCTGACCCCTGTCTCAGTAAAAGCTTTAAATTAATAACCTTTCACGATCATCAATTTATTGCGCTTTACATTGAATCCAAACCTAGCTTGCAGCGACACCGTTTTCACATTTAAAATACAATTTAGAAACTGGGTTCAATTTGGCAAAAATTTCGTCGAATACTCAATAATTCACCACTAGTTCATTATTATAGAGAACACATAGACACGTCAGTAAGTAGTTATGGCCGAGCGGTTACGAATATGGACTAGTAATCTAATAGATTCTCCCCTCATCGGTTCGAATCCTGCTGAATACCTTTTCAATTTTGTTAGAAAAAAACGATTTAGTCTCTGTGTGTTGGAAAATGGCGTATATTTTTACCGTAGGTGAATAAAAGTCGTGGCCCTCAGCCGTAATTTAGCAAAACAGCGTAACTCGAAATATTGACTTTTTGAGGTACATGCATTTTTATGGAAATCGAGGGCGCTCTTCCCAGCAAACACAGAACGTTTCCGCAACGTTGCACCTAGGTTGCAGTTAGGCTGCGTCATTTAAAACGTTTTTATAACGTTACGGTTTGGTTGTGATTTGGTTGTTTTAAGTTGGTCAGTTGAAACGTGAACAAAACGTTCTCTGACCGTTGCAGTTTAGTTCTGGTTTGGTTGCACTTAGGTTGTGGTTAGGTTGTCATTATAAACGTTCTTACAATTTTATTATCAGACGATTTTCACTTTCGCGCGCTTAATTTTTCGCCGTAAAAAACATGTAACTGTTTTACATCATTTTTTTAATCACTCACATCTGGTTTCATCACGACGTTCATATAACGTGTACACAACCAAATTATGTTACCTGGGCTGTAATCGCTAATTTGCATATTTTACCTGGCCTTACATGAGTCGAGTAAATTGTGGAAATAGCTCATTAGCACAATTTCAATGGTACAAAAATTAGCACAGGTGCTCGTTTGTAACCTTTAAATTATGGTAATGAGCTAATTTGCTAATAAGTCGATATATTACATTTAACAGCTTTTAACACCATAGAAAGTATTTTGATATGTATACGTAAGTTCTCATATGTATGGTTAAAGTCAAATAATTGTTCACTAATGCCATATACATTGTGCAAGAACATACACATGAAAAGGTCAAGGCCCCTGCAGCCCGCCCCTTCTATAATACCACTACCATTCCCTGGTTGCCATGGTGTAACTAACCGAATTTGATGACAGTTTTTTAAACGTTTGGGATAACGTTGTGAAAACGTTCAAGACTAACGTTCATACAACATAAAAATGTGTCGATAAATAAACGTTCTTTGAACGTTTAATCATAACGTTCCAAGAACGAAAGTAAAACGTTGTCACGACGTTCAAACAACGTAATAAATAGGTTATAAAACGTAATGGTTTAACTAACAGAATTTGAAGAAAGTTTTTTAAACGTTTGGGACGTTGTTATAACGTTGTGAAAACGTTCAAGACTAACGTTCATAAGACGTAAAAATGTGTCGACAAATAAACGTTCTACTAACGTTTTCTAACGTTTTTAACGTTCTTCTAACGTTTGATCACAACGTTCTAAAAACGAAAGTGAAACGTTGTCACGACGTTCCAACAACGTAATATGGTTAGCTGGGTTTTCATCTGTGAGAGTCTCAAAAGCCCTCGACGCACCGTTTTGAAGAGAGAGTAACGTATCTCAGCCTTATTTTGCAACTCTTAGCGTTTTAATATGGTAAAACAGCGTTACTCGAGTTACGTGCTTCAAAATCTAGTATTTTCTTGGTAAAACAGCGTATCTCTAAGTTACGCGCCTTTTCCAAACAATAGGTTTATCAAATTTGCGTGTATCTCAATGCCAACTGCATGTAATTAAAGATACGTTTGTTTGCCATAAAATTATATGAAATATACCATCACGTATCTTTAGTTACGTTGTTCTGCCAAAAATAAATGACAATAATTGGCGGCGAAGTGCACACGTGACTTGGTCAATGACATTGTGCAGCAGCCACTTGTGTAAAATGCATTGCCACAGCAGAGCCTATAGAATTCTGCAAATATCACTCAAAAATACAAAAGGTATGTATATTAAATGTTGTTTATAATTAATTAATCCTAAATATAGAAAACGACGTAATAGAAGAGACCCATGCTCATTTTCTAATAGGCTAAATCGGGTATTTATTATAAGCTTACTTACATTGCAATAGATAATAAACCTAGGCCCGGGCCTATACCTACTGTACATTTAACTGATGAATTCGGAAACTTCAGGGTTCAGTTTGTTTGTTTACCTGCAGCTCAGCTCATGATTGATGCACTCGCGCATACATCGCTTTCGCATTGCGTACTACCCGCTTGCGATGGTTTACGCGTAAGACGCACTCGCAAAGAGCGCGAGGAACAATCACTGCGTTACTAGCGCGGCTTGTTTTGACAACGACACGGTAATACTACAAAACTTACCGTGTCGTTAATGTCGGGACCGTTACCGTAACGGAACAAATCTAACAAACGTAAGCAAATTCAACAGCTTACTGTTTCTTAGGAGCATGTCATTGAATTAGTATAGGCCTAGGCCTATGCTACGATTTAAGACTAGGCCTACACCAATGGTCTATGGAGTAACACTCACGCACAGGTTCGTATTCAAAGTAATATATTAACATCACTTTTAGGAATAATTCTGTTATACACAGCCGTTTTCGCCATACGTTTGGTAAACGTTTATGAGCTCTAAACGTTTGATAAACGTTTTTGAATGTATTTGATAAACGTTTATTAAACGTTTGGACCTTTTAAACATTTATAAAACGTTTGTTGGTTTTTGTTTATTCAATGATTAATATTAATGTTTATTAAACATTTTCACCAAGTTGTATTTCATACGTTTTGTTATTTTCAACAAACGTTTGCTAAACGTTTACGAGTTCAAACGTTTGCCAAACAATTTTGATTAACGTTTAACATACGTTTTTAGCTTTCAAACGTTTATGTTACGTTTATTGATTTTTGTTCATTTCGCGATTTTAATATTAATGTCAATCAAATATTTGTTTTGAGGTGTA
This sequence comes from Ophiura sarsii, assembly GCA_035610835.1. NCBI lineage: Eukaryota > Metazoa > Echinodermata > Ophiuroidea > Amphilepidida > Ophiuridae > Ophiura > Ophiura sarsii. The sequence goes on along the minus strand of CM069441.1, from coordinate 82,186,361 downwards.
TGTCAGATGTTCTCTTATTTTCGTTGAATAAATGTATATAATTTTACATTCACCTTTGGTTTTGCTCCAATAATCTTTTTTGAGATGGTTATTTTTCAAACGTTGATATTAAATTACTATAACATGTCTATTTGACATGGAGTTTTTGTGTTTTTTCAAAACATCATCACATATTTTTAGAAGTTAGACCCGTTGGACCAAAAATTGCATTATATTAAATCGATGAAAACGCTGAAAATATTACTATTTTTCCCTTTTCAACCATCTGGGCTCCTTTGCATAAAAGTTCAAATTCATCTGAACTTAGGAAGAGCATGGACTTATCAGATTGAGTGATTCTTTATAGGATAAGAAGAATATTTAACTTTGGCCTACGGTCTAAAATCAGAAAGATCAAATCACTAATTATTCTTGCAATCTTCTTTATCTTAAGAAGAGATATATAGGCTGAATATAATTCTTCTTACATGGAATATAGAACTTAAAAATTCTATGCAATAGGCGGATAGGCGAGGCGCGGATCCAGCCAAGTTTAGGGGGGGGGGGGGGGGGGGGTGGACTGGGGGGGGGGGGTGGAGTTGCCTTGACGGAATAATGTTCTCTATCAAACTAAAAGCACTAATTAACACATACACTGGTTACGTATAGACTAGACATACCTATAATGAAAATATAGTTTTATTGTCATGATTGATACAAAATAGAGTACAATATATTACAATACAATCATTATTATATACGATAATACGAGACATGCCAGATAGCTACGTTTTATTTCTATGGTATAATATTCAAATGAGTATATATTACGGTGTAGGCGACCTTAAAGGATCTGACAAATTAGCTGCTGAAAAGTACCATTTGCTACTTTAACCGGAGTCACAATACGAAATTATACATCAGTGATGAAAAGTATTTTCAAAGTTTGGCTCTTAGGTTCTGTCAATACACGCAAACAACTGAGTTACCTTTAACTTTTATATGCTTGTACAACACAAACAATTCCTGACCAGATGATGTAATGTTAGCTAATTTGAAAACAGTAATTGGACGTACATTAAATGAACAATTAGTTCCCCATATGCGTACTAGGCTACGTGATCATGTGATCAAGTGAATAGGACGAATGCTTAACAACGGATTACATTTAAAAAATGATACTGACGAATTATGAAATAATTTAGTTCCAATAACGTGTGATAAATTTCATGGAGTCATATAATCCAAATCAATTGTTTATTTAAATCCAACGGAGATTCAAAATGTTCGTCCGTTCGTGTCCGCCATCGTCTGATTTAGTGGATACTTTTACCATCGCGATCGGGATATCCAAGGGGGAAAGGCCACTACTTTAATTATGCCATTTATGGCACGATTCATGGTAAACATTACCGGCCCAGGCGATTTCAACAAAATTGTGTTTTTGAAACCAACTCCAGGCACAACGCGGCTGTCAATGCGCCCTTATGCTCGCATACCTCGTGCGCCCCACGGCCCGCGCAGTAGTACGCTCGGCTTAACGCAGTTTGTTGTGGAAACCGAGACGCGGTGCGTTCGATGTTCTTCATTTAGCCGGCATTTTACCTCAAGCGATGAACCAATGTGTACGTGCAACGGAAAAGCTCCCGGTTTTTAACGACGTGCCATTTTCATGACGATTTTCATGCACATTGCACACTTTATACATTGTTTGGATTAAATTGTTACTTCATGCTCGTGGAGGTGATATGTTGCGCAGATTTTGTGTAAGTTTTCGTGTTATAAATGTCGTTTTCATGCGTTCGTTAGTATTTTATCAGCCCAAAATCGTATCTCTTTTTTTGGTTTGTTTTGAGGCGTTGTTGTTGTTTTCTTGTTTGTGTGTTTTTAATTTAGTAAAGTTCCTTGTTTGCTTCTTTCTTTGTTATAGGCCTTGTTTTAATTGTTTGTTTGTTTGTTTAGGTTATTTTAATTTATTCGTTATCATTTTTTCGACTCTAATTTAATCCCGGGTTCTTTTCCTCTTTGTGTTTCTTGTTGTCTTGCTGTTGTTGTTTTTACGTTCTAATTTAATGTCAGGCTCTTTTCCTTTTTGTGATCCTTGTTGTCTTTTGTTTGTTTAATTGTTTAATATTTACTGTTTCTCGAATGTTATTGTTTAAAAATGTTTTTAGGTCCTTCTTTGGCTTTGTTTTGTATTTGACTTTGATTTTGCCAGTTTTCACTTCGTTTTTCATGTTTTTGCTTCTTTCTTCATTTTTTTTATTTTGGGTGGGGGTATGTTTTTCTGTAGACCTATTTTTATTACCTTAATAGGCTACCGTGTTATAGACGTAAAATACTTAAATAGGTGAATTGTTGCGCAGATTTTGTGTAAGTTTTAAGCTATTTTGGTTTGTTTTGAGGCGTTTACTTTTACGTTTTGTTGTTGCTTTCTTTTCTGTGTTTTTAAAAATCATTTGTGTTTGTTTTACTAATTTTCTTTGCTTGTTTTTTTGCCTTTGGCCTTTTGTTTTGATAAAAATAAGAATGTTTGCAAGTTTATTATTATCTCTAACACTTTACTTACAGTTTTGTTTTGTATTGTTTTATAATATTTTGTGTTTCATTTTGTGTTTATTAATTATTAACTAATAACAACTACAAACAAAGACACAGTTCCATAAACCGTCCCAAATCCTTTAAAAATCCGTCCTAAAAAGAGGAGGATAAACACCAAAAGCATCAAAACGCAATTACATATAATAGCTTACAGGTTTATCATGAAATCAAAATATATATATAAATGGATAATATTAAAGCGCTTAGGATACCAAATGCAAAAATCTTATAATAATCATTAATAAAGCAACATTAAACAATTATAGATATTACATTGATTTTTTAATGCAAATGAATAAACGTTTCACAAACAATTAAAAAATACCATATCAACGTTAATTACTAAACGTTTAATAAACGTTTTACTCGATAATGGTTTGACAAACGTTTGAAAATAAACGTTTGACAGATGTCTGACTCGGTACAGATTTATAAACGGTTTGAAAATAAACGTTTGACAAACATTTTCTAAACGTTTATCAAACGTTTGGCGAAAGCGGCTATGTACCCTACACACCAACATCGGTAGTTATGAATACTTCTGTGAAGGGTATAACAGAATTACTCCCACTTTTAAATAGGCCTAGGGCCTAGGCCTACCTAATTTTGGGTTTGAACAGTGGAAGAATTAGCCTTATGCTCACAGTTATGCCTTCTCAACAAATTGGTTAGGGCCTATCAAATTGGTTAGGGCCTAACAAATTCGTAGGCACTATAAATAACCTAAACCTATAGGCTTGAGCCTGGTCCCTGGATCTAAAGAGCATTAACTACACGTAGGCCTATTATAGGCCTAACATTCCATAAGGCTTTCATGGTATGTTTAAAAGCTGCCGGTCACATTTGGGTGTGTCTCTAGACATGGCTCCTGTTTTTCGTAGCGCACTATTATAGGTACATAGGTGTATAAATTCAACTGTACATAGCCGCTTTCGCCAAACGTTTGATAAACGTTTAGAAAATGTTTCTCAAACGTTTATTTTCAAACCGTTTATAAATCTGTACCGAGTCAGACATCTGTCAAACGTTTATTTTCAAACGTTTGTCAAACCATTATCGAGTAAAACGTTTATTAAACGTTTTATAGTAATTAACGTTGATATTGTATTTTTTAATTGTTTTTGAAACGTTTATTCATTTGCATTAACAAATCAATGTAATATCTATAATTGTTTAATGTTGCTTTATTAATGATTATTATAAGATTTTTCCATTTGGTATGCTAAGCGCTTTAATATTATCCATTTATTTATATATTTTGATTTCATGATAAACCTGTAATTGTGTTTTGATGCTTTTGGTGTTTATCCTCCTCTTTTTAGGACGGATTTTTAAAGGATTTGGGACGGTTTATGGAACTGTGTCTTTGTTTGTAGTTGTTATAGTTAATAATTAATAAACACAAAATGAAACACAAAATATTATAAAACAATACAAAACAAAACTGTAAGTAAAGTGTTAAAGATTATAATAAACTTGCAAACATTCTTATTTTTATCAATGAAAGTGTGAACTATAGTTAATTGGCCTAGCCTAAACCCACCACAAAGTGAGCTTTGACAAAACAAAAACATTGATTTTTAACAGGTTTAGGCTTTATATAGGCCCTATACGGCATTAAATGACCAAAATCCCGCCAAAAATGTACACAGAAATTACGATCGTTAACACTTAGGGCCTACAGAGAAAAAACCTAGACCCAAAACAAACAAACAGAAACAAGAACAAAGTGACAAAAGGCAAAACAAAGGCCTAATAGAAACAGAAATGGTAAATAATAAACAATTAAGCAACGAGAAAACAACACACAAAGTGTCAAAAAGAGGAAACAAAAAAGAAACACAGAAAAAGCAAAAACGAAACCAGCAAACATCACCCTCCTCCCCAAAATGAAACAACAAAGCAAAACAAAAGGCCAAAGGCAAAGGCAAAAAAGCAAGCAAAGAAAATTAGCAAAACAAACCAAAAAGAGAGATACGATTTTGGGCTGATGAAATACTAACGAACGCATGAAAACGACATTTATAACACGAAAACTTACACAAAATCTGCGCAACATATCATCTCCACGAGCATGAAGTAACAATTTAATCCAAACAATGTATGAAGTGTGCAATGTGCATGAAAATCGTCATGAAAATGACACGTCGTTAAAAAGCGGGAGCTTTTCCGTTGCACGTACACATTGGTTGATCGCTTGAGGTAAAATGCCGGCTAAATGAAGAACATCGAACGCACCGCGTCTCAGTTTCCACAACAAACTGCGTTAAGCCGAGCGTACTACTGCGCGGGCCGTGGGGCGCACGAGGTATGCGAGCATAAGGGCGCATTGACAGGCGCGTTGTGCCTGGAGTTGGTTTCAAAAACACAATTTTGTTGAAATGGGCCGGTAATATTTACATGAATCGTGCCATAAATGGCATAATTAAGGTAGTCCTTTCCCCCTTGGATATCCCGATGGTTAAAGTATCCACTAAATCAGACGATGGTGGACACGAACGGACGAACATTTTGAATCTCCGTTGGATTTAAACTAACGATTGATTTGGATTATGACTCCATGAAATTTATCACGCGTTATTGGAACTAAATTATTTCATAATTCGTCAGTATCATTTTTTTAAATGTAATCCGTTGTTAAGCATTCGTCCTATTCACTTGATCACATAATCACGTACATGTAGCCTCGTAGGCATAGGGGAAGGTGGGGTAATGGCGGACACATTTTGTCAGAGAGGTATAATACACATATAATACGTCATATAACAATAAAAATCATGTAAACACAAAGCACTGTGATGGTTCTACCTTTTATCAAGTTTTTATCAACTCATCATTTTGAAATTCGAAGCTACGACGCAATAAAAAAAATGGCGTCGTCCGGCATTACCCCACACTCTGGGGGTAATCACGGACCGTATTTTCAATGGCAGCCCTATTTTTTATTGGAATACAGTATTTCAATGGGAGTTAAAAAATACCCTTTTTAAAAGTGTAGCAGAAATCAAAGAACAATGTCACATATTTTTATGGTCAACAACTATTACCGATTTATGATGTTAAATTGACCACGCCCATATTGGTTACCATGGAAACGGTACATGTCCGGGATTACCCCAATCCATGTACAATGTATGGGCACATCCTCTCTTATTATTATGCTCATCATTGTGACTCCGAATTCATTTCTTTTTTATCAGAAGGTATCATACATTAAATAAAAAAATAATAAGACTTTGTTTTCCTTGATGTAGAAATACCAGTTTCAAAGAGAAAGTAATGCACCAAAATATCAACTTGCCCAAAAAGTGATTTTTGTAATTCTCGCGAGAATTTGCGAGACAACCATCCCATTTAGGTTTTGTGTGATTTCAATGGAGAGGCACCTAACATCATAGGGTGGCAAAATACCCCCTTCTTTCACCTGCCTTTAGATACAGCCCTGTCCGCCATTACCCCGCGTCCGCCATTACCCCACCTTCCCCTATATAGGAAAATAATTGCTCATTTAATGTACTTCTAAGATATTTTATACCAATTACTGTTTTCAAATTAGCTAACATTACATCATCTGGTTAGGAATTGTTTGTGTTGTACAAGCATATAAAAGTTAAAGGTAACTCAGAACCCAAGAGCCAAACTTTGAAAATACATTTCATCACTGATGTATAATTTCGTATTGTGACTCCGGTTAAACTCACTGGGTTAAAGCAGCAAATGGTACTTTTCAGCAGCTAATTTGTCAGATGCTTTAAAGGTCGCATACACCGTAATATATACTCATTTTACTCTATTATACCATAGAAATAAAACGTAGCTATCTGACATGTCTCGTATTATCGTATATGATAATGATTGTATTGTACTCTATTTTGTATCAATCATGACAATAAACTATATTTTCATTATAGGTATGTCTAGTCTATAGGCCTACGTAACCAGTGCATGTGTTAATTAGTGCTTTTAGTTTGATAGAGAACATTATTCCGTCAAGGCAACTCCATTCTTTTGCCCCCCCCCCCCCTAAACTTGGCTGGATCCGCGCCTGCCTATCCGCCTATTGCATAGAACTTTTAAGTTCTATATTCCATGTAAGAAGAATTATATTCAGCCTATATATCTCTTCTTAAAATAAAGAAGATTGCAAGAATAATTAGTGATTTGATCTTTCTGATTTTAGACCGTAGGCCAAAGTTAAATATCCTTCTTATCCTAGCATTCAGAATCACTCAATCTGATAAGTCCATGCTCTTCCTAAGTCCAGATGAATCTGAACTTTTATGCAACAGAGCCCAGATGGTTGAAAAGGGAAAATAGTAATATTTTCAGCGTTTTCATCGATTTAATATAATGCAATTTTTGGTCAAACGGGTCTAACTTCTAAAAATCTGTGATGATGTTTTGAAAAAACACAAAAACTCCATGTCAAATAGACATGTTATAGTAATTTAATATCAACGTTTGAAAAATAATCATCTCAAAAACGATTATTGGAGCAAAACCAAAGGTGAATGTAAAATTATATACATTTATTCAACAAAAATAAGAGAACATCTGACATACACCTCGAAAAAAATATTTGATTGACATTAATATTAAAATCGCGAAATGAACAAAAATCAATAAACGTAACATAAACGTTTGAAAGCTAAAAATGTATGTTAAACGTTAATCAAAATTGTTTGACAAACGTTTGAACTCATAAACGTTTAGCAAACGTTTGGTGAAAATAACAAAACGTATGAAATACAACTTGGTGAAAATGTTTAATAAACATTAATATTAATCATTGTATAAACAAAAACCCACAAACGTTTTATAAATGTTTAAAAGGTCCAAACGTTTAATAAACGTTTATCCAATACATTCAAAAACGTTTGGTAAACGTTTGGAGCTCATAAACGTTTACCAAACGTATGGCGAAAACGGCTGTGTACTCTTGTAGGTTGGGATTGGTATCAAATTAAAGAGCTCATTTAAACTAAGAAAATGTATTTTAAATGAAATCAAACGGACATTCCGTTGCGGAGATTCAGCTATTTGAATGTCGAGGAAATTCAGCCATATAGGAGTGAAAAAGATGTGTGGACTGCACAAAGTAAATTTAGGCAACACTGAGTGGTAAATGGCCTATTTGATCTGTTTTTGCTAGTGTGTCTTATTTGTAAATGCATTAAATATGGCAAAATACACATTTCCATCAACATACCAACTTTGATTTAAGTTTAATTAATATTCTTAAACAGCTAAAGAAAGTTTAAGCAATCTCATTGGTTCTCAGAGAAATCGGCGACATCTCTATGAGACAATAGAACACGGGGAGGTGGGGCTTACGTTTTAACAGCGCGCCCGACCTTCACAATGCGTGGTTTGCTCCATAACGCGCACTTCTGCAGTGCATCTTTAGCGCTTTTCCTGCGTTTATGCCGGCGCTGCGACGCTTACGCATGGTTTACTCATCGCATGTGATTGGATGGAATGTTTGTGGGCTATTCGATCCTAGCAGGGGTAAAAGTTGTCAAATGTGGACAATAAAATGTACTTATTTCTTTGATAAATGTCTAAAGTATGATTGTTTAAGAATGAGAATAAAGGTATTGTTTTTAGACCGTACCCGTGTTATATTGTCTGACATAAATGCGTTCGATAGTATTATTTTTTGCGTAGAACAACTCCGCCTGCCGCGTCGTTGTTCTACTTAAAATAATACTATCGTCCGCATTTATGTCAGACAATATAACACGGGTACGGTCTAAAAACAATACCTTTATTCTCTAATTTAAACACTCAAAAAATGTGTATTTTTACTTAAAAATGCTCCCTTTCGTTGTAAAACCATTCAAAAGTTGCAAAAGCACCCAAAATTGGTCAAAAAAGAGCCCAATTTAACAGCAAATTTCATACGACAACCAAAACATCTGTTAAGATCAATCATGGGAACACCATGTAGTTCATGAAACATGGAAATCACCTACTTTTACCATCATACCTCATAATTATCATTGAATACAACCCTCACGTTAACTTTGAACCGCACCAATAAAGCACCCAATATGTGCACAAAAACTCAAAATTGAATCCACCTTGTCTTCGTGAACCGTTTTTCCTGAAAAAAGGCCAAAATTTGTGTCGTCACACTTAATTTATTTAGGTTGACAACTTAATAATCTTTCTATGCCCCCCAAAAATCAAGACCTGGACCCTTCATAAAAAGGAGAACTTTCAGGTTCAAGACAGGAAAAAAATGATAACAATTGACATTAGATTAAAAAGCACCCAAATTGATCAAAAAAGAGCCCAATTTAAACGAAATCGGGCCCAATTTAACGCAAAATTGTATACGATGACCAAAACATCTGTAATTTTGTAAAGATTCAATCATGGGAATACCATGTAGTTCATGAAACATGAAAATCACCTACTTAGACCATCATACCTTCATCATTATCATTGAACACAACCCTCACTTTGACTTTGAACTGCACCAATAAAGCACCCAATATGTGCACGAAAACTCAAAATTGAATCCACCTTGTCTTCGTGAACCGTTTTTCCTGAAAAAGGCCAACATTTGTGTCGTCACGCTTAATTTATTTAGGTTGACAACTTAATAATCTTTCTATGCCCCCCAAAAATCCAGACCTGGACCCCTCATAAAAAGAAGAAATATCAGGTTAAAGATAGGAAAAAATAGATAAAAAATGACATGTTTGAATATCGCATAATTGTAACGCTCCGTTTCGAGCAAATTTTAAAAAAAATCTCACCAAATTTGTTTTAAGAATAAAATATGGCCCCTACACTATCCAACAGTATCTTTATAATATTAGGGGGATTATTGTAGCTCACAAAAAGTAAATTATTGTGACCATGTCAAATTCAGGGTTGTACATTTCTGTAAACACTGGCAAAAACAAGATGGCCACCGTGGTGCACGCTTTTCTTGCAAATTTTGGCTGACAGAAGAATCTGTCAATTGGGCAAATAGGTAGGTACCTAACTATTCCTTGGACCCATCTTGTAAACGTTATAATGATTAAATAAATAGGTTAATAGATTTAGGTAAGTAGGGCTATGTAATGAATTAATAATTAATGCAATTCTATTAAACATTCATTTTTAAACTTGCATTTCCTGTTTTACAGGTGCTAGTGATGCCAATACTGATGCAAATGACGTACTGGAATCTCTCCCAGTTGGTAAGTGTTTTAAGGAAAATATGTAGGCCTAGCTCTTGTGTTGAGTAGCGTGCACTTCCTGGGACCCATCTTGTGAAAAGTAATGCAATGATATTATTATAAACAAAAACGAATTCATAAATGAATAGCCTATATTTAATAATAAATATACAAATACATGATAGGTAGGCATACACAACTAAAAGTTAATTAATAGATACTCTAAATACACAAAGAAAGAAAAACAAACGTGTGAGAATAAATTAAGGAAAGGAAAAAAAGAAAAGACAATAAGATAGAAAGAAAGAGAAATAGAGGACGGAAGTTAAATTTACAGTCTTTCTGATATTTTAATTTTGAACAGATGTCCAACTAAAAAAAAGAGACCCTCAAAGATCTTAACAAAATATGCAGAAGAAAATAACCCACCAAGCTCAAATGGGACACTACTGGGGAATGAGGCGTCTGCGTTAAAACAGAGGTATCATGATGATTCAAGAGAAGTGGAACCACACAAAGTTACTGGTGAGTATGTTCCTCTCATTTTGGAAAATACCGATATTCTTGTTGCGAGTTTTGACTATATACATGTACTTTTCCTATTTGGCCCACGTTTATTTGTACCTACTATATTTATTTTATTTTCCAGAATTGACAAATGAAGGGAATGGCAAAGCCAGTTTAAAGCTACCCCGAGATACACCAATCTCCAACGAATCCGAGAATTGGAGTGATCCAGGTAAACAACTTTTAATGTGACATGGTAGAGGCCTAGTTGTTGACACGTATAATAGTATGTATTAAGTTATATGCATGTTCCCATAATTTAAGTATTTTCATGTTCATAATTTTAATTTCAGATGTTTACACTAGTAGGCCTACAATACAACATGACCAAACGGCCGACGAGGTAGACAGCGCAGGAAACAATGATATTGGTGAGTAGTACTTATAATATTGAACTTCAATTGTATTTCATTGTGATTTAACTATACACATACGAAGAAGAAAAAAGAAAGAAAGAACAGCAACAATAATAAAACGAATCAAACATAAACATATTTCTCTTCCAGTGTCTTGTTAATCAGTCGTGTTTGACTTATGATGTAAATGAGAGAGACATAACGATGGAAAAATACCTTCCGAAAGTGAGGGGAAAAGCTCTGGAGAAATCAAGTCTTCAATATGATACTTTTGTGGTATGAACTTAAAATTTCATCATTTTAACTTCAGATGTGTTCACTGGTACACAAGAACATGACGATACGGCCGACGAGGTAGACAGCGCAGGAGGCAATGTGAGTAGGCCTAGAACTTACAAATTGAAATTCAATTGTATTGCATTGTGATTTAACTATACACACACGAAAGGAAAGAAAGAAAGAAAGCAGGAAAACCAACAACAACAACAACAACAACAATAAAACAAATCAAACAGAAACATCTTTGTATTCCAATGTCTTGTTTTTCAGTCGTGTTTGACCTATGATGTAAATGAGAGAGACATAACGATAGAAAAATACCTTCCGAAAGTGAGGGGGAAAGCTCTGGAGAAATCAAGTCTTCAATATGATACTTTTGTGGTATGAACTTACAATGTGATGCTTATCTGTTTGTCAAATAAACATTACATTTTTCCTGTTTTAAAGGTGGTAGTGATGTCGATTCTGATCCAAATGACGTACCAATGGAATCTCTCCTAGAAGGTAAGTAATTTAAGAAAAATACGTAGGCCTAAGTTACAGTTATTCATTAATATTTATCCTATGTGCGTGGACGTGTATTCTTCACATAATAGTTGTCCACATGCTTTTTTCCTTTGCACAGATTAATTGAATTATCATGATGATATAAGAGAAGTGGAACCGCACAGAGTTGCTAGTGAGTAAAGGCTCCTCCCATTTTAGAAAATAACGCTTATTCTTGTTTGTATAGTTATGACTACTGTTGGCTATATACTTTTCCTTTTCAGGATAGTCTCACATTTATTAGTACCTACACTCATAATTTTATTTTCCAGAATTGACAAATGAAGGGAATGGCAAAGCTCATTTGGAGCTGCCCCGAGATGCACCAACCTCCAACGAATTTGAATGATCAAGGTAGACAACTTTTAACGTGACATGGTATAGGCTAGGCCTAGTTGTTAACACGTATACTAGTTTTTATTAAATTATATGCATGTTAAAAAAGAAATTAGGAAATTTCTTGTTCATCATTTTAATTTCAGATGTGTTCACTGGTACACAAGAACATGACGATACGGCCGACGAGGTAGACAGCGCAGGAGGCAATGAACTTACAGATTGAAATTCAATTGTATTGCATTGTGATTTAACTATGCACACACGAAAGGAACGAAAGAAAGAAAGCAGGAAAGAAAAAGAAAAAACAAACAACAACAACAAAACAAATCAAACAGAAACATCTTTGTATTCCAATGTCTTGTTTTCAGTCTTGTTTGACTTATGATGTAAATGAGAAAGACATAATTGTGGATAAATACCTTCCGAAAGTGAGGGGGAAAGCTCTGGAGAAATCAAGTCTTCAATATGGTACTTTTGTGGTATGAACTTACTTTGTCAAATAAACATTACATTTTTCCTGTTTTAAAGGTGGTAGTGATGTCGATTCTGATCCAAATGACGTACCAATGGAATCTCTGCTAGATGGTAACTAGCTTAAGAAAAATATATAGGCCTATATTGTAAATTACAGTTATTCATTAATGTTCATCCTATGTGCGTGTATTCTTCACATAATATTTGTCCACATGCTTTTTTCCTTTGCACAGATGAATTCAATTATCATGATGATTTAAGAGAATTGGAACCACACAGAGTTGCTGGTGAGTATAGGTTCTTCCCATTTTGGAAAATACTGCTTATATAGTTTTGACGACTGCAGTTGGCTATATACTTTTCCTATTAAGGATAGTCCCACATTTATTTGTACCTACAATCATAATTTTATTTTCCCGAATTGACAAATGAAGGGAATGGCAAAGCCAACTTGGAGCTGCCCCGAGATACACATATCTCCAACGAATCCGAACATTTGAATGCTCAAGGAAAACAACTTTTATTGTGACATGGTAGAGGCCTAGTTGTTGTTTCAAATTATATGCAAGTTCCCATAATTTAAGTATTTTCATGTTCATCATTTAAATTTCAGATGTTTCCACTACATGTAGTACACAAAAACATGACCAACCGGCCGACAAGGTAGACAGCGCAGGAGGCAATGATTTTGGTGAGTAGGCCTAGTACTTATAGATTGAAATTCATTTGTATTGCATTGTGATTTAACTAATTTTTATGAATACACGAAAGGAAATAAATAAAGAAAGCAAGAAAGAAAGCAGAAAAGCAACAACAACAACAACAATAACAAAACAAATCAAACAGAGACATCTTTGTCTTCCAGTGTCTTATTTATCAGTCTTGTTTGACTTATGATTTCATGTTTTTTAAACTTGCATTTCATGTTTTTTAAACTTAATCTTCTGTTTTTACAGGTGGAAGTGATGTCGATTCTGATGCAAATGACGTACTGGAATCTCTCCCAGTTGGTAAGTGTTTTAAGACAAATATGTAGGCTTATTGTAATTTACAATTATTCAGGAAGGTCCATCCTATGTGACTGTATTCTTCACATAATATTTGTCTACATGCTTTTTTCCTTTGCACAGATGCATTCAACGGTTCATTTTTAACATTGCCCGAATCTGTGAGTTCAGCAATTCAAGATTTGCTGAATGAGGCTCAGTCGATCGAATCAGGTAAGTCTTTATTTTACAGTAGCTGCAAACTTGAGTTTTGTAGATAACTAATAATAGGCCCTTTAAAATTATGTAAGTGTTTGTGATAGTAATAAAATGAATGTTTAAGAAACTAACCATTGGATTTGATTATGTCATTTGATATTGATGCAAAGTGTTTAATGACTTTTATTTTAATCTTCCCTTTTTGATGTAGCTGCCAATAATGATGCGAATCATGTTAGTCTGATGGAGCACAGAACACAACTTACTGATTCACACAGTAGTGCTGTCCAAACACAAACAACTAGAGGTACAGAAACAAGTTTTGATAATGATCGTATAGATTAAGTGTAATTATCTCGCCATATATTAAATTTGCCTTACGTTAAACCATGTCTGAACAGTGAACACAATTAATTTGTATCCTTTGCATGTTTTTTTTTATTTTTTGCCACATGATGTACAAGGTCCTATTGGAACATATCCAGATGTAGGATCTGATGAAATGGATTTAGGCCTACATAATGAAGTTCAAGGGAGAAACTTAGGTATTTAAATAATTGTATTTGTTCTGTATATTATAAGTTGTATAAGCATGACTATATAGTGGACTGGTAAAGTCAGACAATAGATGATTGTTTTCTCTATTATATTTTCATGATTATTCAACTGACGAGTGTGGGCGAAAGCCAACACGAAACAAATTTGTCCTGAATAAAATGTAAACAGTTTACTCACAATATAAATCCCATGTGGTCGAGCACTTTATCAATACTGATTTAAGTAAAACTCTGGATTCTATATATATAATTATATAATAAAATTATCCGGTAATGCAATGCCCGTATCAAAAGTGCTCGATTCCTAGGAAGAGTGTATTATATATTCATCAAAATTAACATTTCCATTTCCACTGCATTCATGAACAGGTTATAATGAGCCTACTATTGAGATGCAACAACAAGTGCGTCCAGGTACCGTTGATTTGGGAAATGATGAAGTACCAACAGAGACACCTGAAGGTACGTGTATTATCTAACATTTTTAATAAGTATCTAGTGAAAACGTGAAAAAAACGATGTTAGTTAAAAGATAATAATTGCGTATGAGTTGTTTAGAGGTAACTGTGAAGAATAAAAAAAACCTATTTTGTAACCGAGGAATAGCGCGAGGGGCGTTGAAGGACTGGTAAAGTCTGAAAATGGATGATTGTTTTCTCTATTATATTATCATGAATATGTTATATATATATATAATTATATATTTACTGGTAAAGAAGCAATCTTCTTGCAGAGTGCTCAATGCGATGCAGAGCGAAATATAAGTTAAACCATTTGGAACGGTAGTTGCTTATAATTATATATTTATCTAAATTAACATTTCCATTTCCACTGTATTTATGAACAGGTAATAATGAGCCTACTGTTGAGATGCAACAACAAGTGCGTCCAGGTACCATTGATTTGGGAAATGATGAAGTACCAACAGAGGCACCTAGAGGTACGTGTATTATCTAATAAATTGTTTTAAGTTATTATCCTGATTCATAACCATCAAATAAAGTAATGATGTATTATTAATTATTCATTTAACAAAATTACACTTTACGGCAAATTAATACCCATTACAAATCAATCAGTCTGATCAAAAATCGTGTGAGAGAACCACTCACACGTTGCAAATACGCCATCCGTTCGTGTAACGCGGTGGTTTTGTTCTCCGTTAATGACTTGCGCTAATTTGTGCGTACTAGTTAAGGACGGCATTTGATTGGGACGCATGTGTCGCGTTTATCCATGAGGTTTTGAATATCGATCAACATTATTACAAATAATGTAAGACTATCAAAATTGTAATTACCATACCAATTTTCACTTCTGCAGGCAGAAAGCGGTTCCGAACTACAGGTGAAAGACAGGAACGAGATAGAGACAACCACGTTCTGCTTCCACCATGCACCAATTGCAGGAAGAAATGCACACAAAACTTTAATCCCTTTCAGCGGGAAGAGATTCATAACAAATTCTGGGTTATGACGTACAACGAGAGGAGAAATTTTGTAGTACATCATGTAACTTCGTCCAGTAAACAATGTACTACAAAAAATGCAGATACTTCCCGTCGAGACTTCAGCCTGAAGTGGAAGTTTGGTGAACATGACGTCTGTAAGACGTTCTTTCTTCATACGATAGGATATTCTTCTGACTATACTTTGTTCGCTCCGCATTGAAAAATGTTGAAAAGGAAGGAAACGTGGTGCTGAGGTCAAAACCCGATGCCCGTGGAAAACACACCCCCTACAACAAATTCAGTGAAGAGTACCGAAAAGTAATAACAGATCACATTGAGAGTTATCGACCACAGGTGTCTCACTACAAACGAGAACACGCACCGAACCGACGTTATTTGCCTTCTGATTTGTCAGTTAACACAATGTACCATACTTTTATTGAAATGCAAAGGGAGGCAAACGGAGAGGAATGCTCATACTCTTGTTATTTTAAATTGTTCAAAGAACGGAACATATCTTTTTCTATTCCTGACAATGATCTGTGTGACGTTTGTTTGAAGCACTCTAAAGCACACCCAGAAGAAGACCACGACTGTTCTACCTGTGAGTGCTCTTTTTGTGATGGGTATGAGATTCATAGGCAGAATTATAAGGAAGCAAGGATCGCACTCAAAAACGACACCCAGATGATGAAGGAAAACCCAGACAAAATATTGGTATCGACGGTAGATATGCAGAAGGCCCTTCTAATGCCAAAGTTGCCCACCATAGACTATTATTTCTCTCGCAAATTAGTCTTATTTAACGAGACCTTTGCTAACCCTGGAAAGAACGGCGATGCCTTTCTCGCCTTATGGCACGAGAACGAGGCAGGGCGAAAGGCCTACAACATCACAAGTAGTTTCCTGGCTTTCATTCGTCAGAACAGAGATATACAGGACATCATCTTATACGCAGACAATTGCTCGAGCCAAAACAAGAACTGGACTTTATTTAGTGCCCTCCCAAGGATAGTAAACGATCCATCCTTAGGAATTGAAACAGTTACACTCAAATATCTCGAGCCCGGACGTTTATGGCAGCCGACTCAGTTAACGGATCAATCACAACCAAACTCAAACAAATTGAGCATCTATATGGTCGAATCCAACGAAAAGTGTACACGTGATGTTCAGGCCTATAATAAAATAATCTATATCTTGACTATTTTATTTTTGTGTTATACGTATCCGCCTCGATGAGACGCTTCGCGCCATATATAATATGACTAACTTCTATGCACAATTGGGCGTATGCGAGCAATAAACCTGCTATTTTTCACCCTTTTTATAAAATAGTTGTTAAGGTTTTATTTTAGACATATAACCGTTTAGATGAAAACGAGCTTAAGCGGAAATAATTTTACCTGTTTGATTGGTGGATATCTCACGAATGCCTCTTGTAATTTTTGTTACTTTTGATCAATCCCCTGAATTGTTGTGATTTTTTTGGCTGTGGTAAGTTTTGACGTTACCTACCAATACATGTTTTGTTAAATCTCACTTTCGGGGAAGAATTCGCCTGAGGTAGTGTAATTTGTGCTGTAAGGATACCTAAATATGTTAAATACTTAAATGCATTGTCCACATTCACGTCGATTTTTTTGATAAAGCTGTTAGAAATTTTAAAAGCGGAAACGATCGGTTTGGTAAAAAAATGCATTACCTCCGAATACCTATTTAAAACACTGCCATTTTAATATAAACACAGATTAGTGAATGATATCTATAGAATAAGCGAAGTGTGATACAATGTACATGTGTGCCAAGTTTTATCATTTTGAAGGCAACGTTTTTTGAAATATCTGCAATAAAAGGCTGTATTCGTAGGCAAATTTGAAATATGAACTTTTACCTTCAAATACAAATAACGATACCGTGGTTATAGTGTCGGCATAAATGGCTTTGTCGGCAATTGATGACCTTTACACCCCCCCCCCCCCCCCCCCCCCCCCCAATGAAAAGGGTCTGGGGACGCCCTTGGTTATTCCCTCTGTTGTTACATACTTGTATCGACTGGAATAAAGTAGAAATGTGCGCTGCGTTCGGCAAGCCACAGAGAAGTTTTGCATCAATCTTTCAGCTTTTGTAAGTAACTTTTCACAAAATTCTGTAGTTTGCGTTCAAGTGCATCAATAATTTGTTGTTGTCTAAAAAGTTGATTGAATATAGCCTCCCTATGTCTCAATCTTGTTACTCCTATTAGTGTAGTTGTTTATGTTATTCACGCAAAGACATCCTCTGACAGTTGATTTAAATCGCAATGGGGGTGATTAATGTTTATATAAATAATCAGTAACAGCTTCTCGTGCATTGACTTCATGTTGTATTCGGAGGTAACATGTATATGTAGGCAACATTCAATAATATACACGGTGCATATTGGCCCTAAATGATTTTATTTTACATACAAGCAGTGCGCAATCATACAATCTGACTGGATATATTATTATATTTGTATTTGGAGGGAAAAAAAATAATATTCCCTTATTAAATGAAAATAGGAGGTGTTAATTTAAATAAAATGCATGGTGTAATCACACTGGATTTGCCGAGAACATATTTTTTGTTGGAGTTAGAGTGAATGAATGTTATTTATATCCATAGATTACACGTTGATCGTCTTAAAATGTGTACATTTAGTCATAATATCCATGAAATTTCGGCTTCATAATCAATTTTCTCATATTCCAATTTGTATTCGTAGGTAACCTATATATTAGTTAATGAGCATGGTACAATTCCTGTATTGTTTTTCGCTTTCATTCGCACCTTATATTATGTAAATATTTAGCAGGAATGTATAAGACGGGAATAATATCGTTTGGTGCGTAATATTGTTTTAAACCAGCTTGTCGATATGATGTATACGTAGTTAACCAACTTCCTCTGGAATTGCAGAGAAGTGACTACTGAGGTACATACTATTGGCCATTATTGTAGTTGTATTTGAAAATGGAATTCATGTGTCACAAATATAAAAATAACTTGCTTCATTTTTGCTCGGGCAGGTTGTGTAATGTCACCGAAACGTATTTTAAGTGAACAAGAAATTTAGTAAAACATTTCCCTTTTTCTTTAAAGGTGGGAGGTAATCAAGGGTAGGCCTAACTGATTTCAATCGCAAATCAAGAATTGTTCATGAATAATGCTTCCGACATTCATTAATTAGTGTAATTGAACTAAGCAGTGGTTGATTTAAAAGAAAATCACAATGAAAGGAACATGCCCGACAATATCTCTGTCGTGGCAAAACCTATTAGATTAGTGTTTTTAAATCAAACAACATTGAATTTTTAAACATAAAATTCCTATTTTGTCTACATCTGATAAAATATTTCATATTGGTGATTCTATGTCAAACGGAATCTGCCTCTGGTTGGAACTCGATAAAAACTTACTATGTACGACTTTTAGAATGATACAAATTCCAAACTAGGAAATTATATCTTAATTCTAATCTGACAACTGGATGTCTTGCTGTAAGTTGTGTGTGCTTTATTCCGCGCGCTGTGGACTGAAATGCACGACATTTGAATATTCTAGACTTTGAACATGTTCGGCTCATATTAAAATTATATATATAATATAAGGTCTGATATGAAATTATTTCAAAGTATATATTAAATGAATTAAGGCGATCTGGCTTTCGTGTTTAAAACAGCTAGTTAAATGATAACTGCTAGAAGACTCACTTGCCTCCTTCATTTAGAACAAATTGAGGAAGACAACTGGTTGTTTTATTGCTTAAAACAAATAACCTGACATTCAAGATTATGAATTACAGGCAAATCAAACTGTTTGCTAAAAGAAAACCGCTTGCTTTCTAATTAATGATGGCTCGAGGAAATGTTCAATAGTTGATTCGATCCAATACTTTGGATTCACACGGAAACTGAAACGTTCATTCTTAACATTCTAAAATGTCCTATAATAAACAAAGAGTAATTATGTTCGACTAGATATTCATTCTCGTGACAAGAGAGAGATGAAGAACTAACTACACAAAGAATACAACAAGATCCACTAAACTTGTTAAGTAGAGATTACAAGGCTGAATGATCAGAGGTATCTTACTTGAAATGTTTCTATATGCTTAATATTTCATTATGTTTAGTTTTAATGATGAACATGCTTTTTACCAAATGAGATGAGTAAGAATATTATACTAGCGAGTTAATTGATTGTTTAACTATACCTTTACGAAATTTTAACCCAGTACGATATGTATGTTGTCATCATCTTGCCTTGTACCAGGTGTTAAATATTACACACTTCTAACTGTATTGCAGAAGTTAAACGCACATTCTTAATAATTGAAAGTCAAGCACGAAATACACTTACAAAATTGGATGATTAGATACGTTAACATAAGTAAACATTTTCTGCCGTAATTATCATGTGTAAATTAATTTTAATCAACATTCCTTAACCAAATTATATGATCAATAATACTAACAGTATAGGCCTAGTGGGTTTATTGATGTTTAGGATGTTTTCTTTTATATCTTAGAAATAGGAACATAGATTTATATAATTTTAATGTTTATTTGGTTAATCTTGCTTTTTATTCAAATGTTGAATATTACGCAATGCTGATTGTTTTGTAAAAGCAGTGCTGAGCGCACATTCTTATATTATCAACTTTTAACGTCAAGCAAGACACCTTTTTATTTTGGTGTACGACATTCACCCTCACACGCGATTCAGGGTATAAAAACTACGTCGAGTACAATTTTGCCTCTTAAACATATGTAAAATCAAAGAATCCAACCGTTCTTAGTCAACGAAGTTAAAGTTGAGAACAAATGTGTTACCTACGAATACTTTGATTATTGCAATATTAGCTACCGTGCTTTAAGTCTTAACATGTTTTTCTCTTATAGGAATGCTTAAAATTGTTGCCTGATATTTTGTTCTTAATAAACCTATTCAAAATCACAACTGAGAGTTAGAAATTGTATATTTTGTCAACATTAAATTAATATTCTAGTATCTATTTAAAGTAAACTATTGGGGAATATGTCCATAATATTAGGATTTAAACATGTTTTAACATGTTTATTTAAAAACAAATATTGTTAACAACCCTGCATGATCATTTCACCCCCAAAATGCAGCATAAATTAAGTACAACATGAATTTATTACAGTTTTACTTCTCTTATACCTACGTATACATTAACTGTTACCTACGAATACAAAATGTCCACATTCCTCTGTGTACTTAAGTTTCTGGCGCATGCTCAAAATTCTAAATTTTCCAGAAAGGGTCATTCCCCCTCTTTGAGGTACATGAAAACAAATGTTCATTAAAATCATCTTGGTGAAAGTATACAAAGTGACTCAACCTCATGTTTCAAAGTATTGAGAGCCTGAAAATGCTACCTAACTGTGTGAATCTAAAATGTAAAAAAAGATGAGTACCTGCACAAATATGTCCACTTTCTATCAGCATTAGCATCCTCTAAATACAATACAATCACAAATTTGAATGCAATATGTAAATAGGTGGAATAATCATCACTTAATCAAAATATGGTACTTGTATTTGTAGGTAACATTGAGAAGTGTACCGTCAACTTCATCATTCCGCCACGTGGTCAATTGGAGAGATTAGTGATGGCACTTTTTTTCCATACAAGCTTGATATGTTGACTTTGAGTGGGGAAAAGGAAAAAGAGATCGAAGCATTTTGAAACTGGACCCTAAAAATCTAGCCGTGTACACTTTTCGTTGGATTCGACCATATGACTTTCAGGATTTCCTGAAAGCCATCTCTTCATCACGGGCACGCCTTACTGTGCATATACTAGATCACACAATGATGTTCACATTTGAAAATGAAACAAAGAAGACCCGGGTAAGGCTGCAACAAGTCAAGGTTGCCCAGTTCCAAAGAGGAAGCATTAAAATGTACTTCAAAACGAGCCACAGTGTTGAAGAGTTTCAGGAGGAAGACATCTTCAGAAAAGCTGCCGAACGTGATCTGAAGCATAGAATTCAACACGGGCAGAATACAATCACTGCGCCAGCAATGGAAGCCCCTCGCGGAATTCTGCGATTAAGAAGAGGGATCTTCTGAAACACGCGGAATGCATGCCGGCCTACAAAAGAGCCTTTTTTGAAGATCTGGCAGAGAATGAATGTGGCAGCAGATTTGGAAATCGTTGAGGATTATTAATTTTAAGGGCATAAATAACAGGCCGCGAGGAGTTTCCATTGATTGTACTCTGCCCGAGTTGAACTGATCAAAATGACATTGCTGCAATTATGTTTACAACAGTTCACTGAAGAGGCCTTCGAAGACTGAAGATGCCTTGGTCTCATGAATCAGATGGTGTTACATACTATATAGTATATAGAATTAAGAACTAGAGGTTGCTTATGCCCAGTATCCGCGGTTCGTCAGGTCCATAGAAAATACAAGTGACCCACCTTCAAACAACGGCTGGTTTAGTGTTAAAGCCATCCCTGTCATGTGTGTTCAACGGCGTGTCAGGAAAGAGTCACATAAAGTGTGAAGCATGTCCCGTACTTACAAAAACTCTGCTTAAAAAGAAGGTGACCACCTTGTAAATTAACTTTTAATAAAAAACAAAAAAACTAATACCAGAAATCTGTTGAAACAGACATATGTGTAATTTTGTTTTGCATATATTTGACACCTCATTTGTAACAATATAGGACCGGTGTATTTGTTTGAAATGGTGGTCATTTGAAAATTGAATACATATCGATGACTGTTGATTAATGCAAATTCACACATTGAATCTATGACCATTGAGGGCTACTTGTATTCTAATTTGTACATCATGCTCAGGAAAAAGGTTAATTTCCACAAAAGGGCGTAATATAAAAATCAGAAATATGTTAGGGTGGCAAAATCTTATATCTACCTGAAAAAATGCAAATTTGGGTATGATAACCATTGCTTTAGTAATAATGCTTGTGATTCTAACATCTACATTATTTAGCTTATTTCTATCTTTTTTTCTTTTACTAGATTAAACAAATAATAGATGTTTTGGATAGAAATTATTGAAATGATACGCATGTAATTTGCAGAGTCTTGTTTTAATTTCAACTAAAAATGATAGATAACAACACTTTGTTTATGAAGCCATATCTCTTTGGTGTAAAGGAATTGTTCATCCTGAGTGACTTGAAAAGCATCCTTTCTTTGGCAGTAGTTTTAAACAGTGGTAGTAGTGTGAGGTTTATCATTTAAAATGAGTTGAAAGTGAAAAACAGGTTTTCACCAAATTTTGATATGTCAAGTCACGTCGGAACAAATAAAGATATCATGATGAATTTAACAGAATAAGTAGGAAACATGTTCATCATTATATTGCATGTAGTAATATTTTTAATAGCGATTTCAAACATGATATAAATCATTCTGTATACATGTAGGAGGGGATATGCCCCTAGGTCCATTCCAATTCTCACACCATTTCATCCTTTCCAGAATTTAAGACTATGAGGCAGAAATTACAAAATGGGAATGAATTGAATTGGGAATTGATCTAGTGGCTATAGTAGTAGCTTGTAAATCAGCATTCAAGGGACTACTCGCTAGTTATAAGGACCGCCATTCTTAAGGTTTGTTAGCCGGTTCACTTCACTAGTCATCTGTAAACAGTGTCCGAATTAAGGAGAAAAAAAATCTGGTTGCAGGAAATTATGGTTGCCCGGCAGAATTTTTGGTTGCCCGTATTTTATGTGTTTATTTTGTTTAACTTAGTAATCTAAACCCAAATACGAGTATGCGCCGCGCTAGTAGTTACAGTTGTGATACTGTACACAATTATGACATTAATTTAAAACATGAACGTGTTACTAATAATAGGCATAGCACCAGTGAACAACAACATATGAAGAGCTGTGTTGAGGGCCTATGCATCCACTTCTATCTGTTACTCATTTTGCATTATTGAATGGATGGCTATTCACGATGTGGTATGTGACTTGTATTGTTGATGCCTCCATTGGCGTGCATGGATGCACTAATCCAAGTCATGAAGACAGCCATACAATATTTTGATTAATTAATAATGCAAAATGAGTAACATGTAGGAGTGGTCTGTAAGCCCTTATGCAAAACAAGGTATTTACAAAAAACTGGTCAACATCCTAAAATGAAATTAACAGACGACACAAAGGAAATATGAAAAAGAAGATTTAGACGTATGAATGATGTATTTTAACAAAAACTCTTTGTTTAATGCTGGGCCCACTTTTCTCTCTGAAACCCTCCATCGTCTGACTCATTTATTCTATCCCATGAGGCCCCTGATGAGTTCGGGTTGAAAATTAACCCGACTAAAAAAACTAAGAATGTTTTAAATGAATATTAAATAAACAAGTTTGGGGGAACAAAAATAAAAACTGGTAAAAGTTGGAGAAAAAATGGAGAGAGGATAGGCCCTACAGGTAAATATTAAGAGTAAGCACATTATTTAAAAAAAAATTAAAACAGGAACATCAAAACTTCAAATAATAAGTAACATTTTTTGAACAAGGAATAAAAATATAAGTTATGTTACATTTTATAAACATCGCCAGCTTCGGAAAATTTAGCAGCTTCCAAGATATATCCAACCATCCCATAGTAATCGCGACTTTCCACCACGTTGTTATCCCATAATAATCACCCTTGGACCCCGGGAGTTACATTTATAGGGACATTAAGTGGTGTTGAAAATTGTAAATGTTTAAAAATTTACTTCAGCATTCAAGATGAACATTAAAAATTGTCATTATGGTTGTTTAAACACAGCAAAACTTGATTAAAACAATATCATCGCTATTTATTTAAAAACGCCCTATATGCAAATATGGTTCGCGTTATGTATCACGCTTACTGCACTAGGGGGATACTGTGTCGGACGTAAAATGCTCGTTGCGGCTCTACGAGCATTTTTGATTCGACGTTTTCTTGTACAAATAGGGCTATTTTTCTTAATCCTTATAGGTGTAAGTTCATGTAATACAATTATAAAAATATACTAATCCCAGTTTTTATCATAATTGACGGCGCAGCTTCCAAAACATCTCTTAGTGCCCCTTTAATACATAACTCTCTAAGTATTCATAACGCACCAGCAGCGAAATAACGGGGTAAACTTATTGCGCCATAATTATCCCATAATAATCGCAGACGTGCTAGGCATGAGCATTTAACATGTTTTGATGTTGATTCAATATAATTTTCAGATGTTTCACGATCGGTCAAACATACGTTACGCAGCAGAATCAAGGTTTATTTAACACATTTGCATCCCAGCTATCATCGCCGCGCCAGTTTCCACCACGTTGTTATCCCATAATAATCACACTTGGACCCCGGTAATTAGTTAGTGTCGGACAGTGTGTGGGAAGACCATCAGCGCAGGGAACCAGCGTAACCGTCTGCTCGCGAAATTGTATAAAGTTGCCGTTCTATTTGCAAATCCACTAAATTCAGTTAAACTGGCGACGAATGTCGCAGATTTTACAAAACTCTATCATTTGTTTTATATTATTTAAACCATTTCTCCACAATTGTAACAACATATGTGTTCATATTTTCATATCCAGATCTAATATACATTTTTAAGCCATCTGGGTACAAATACTGATTAAAGATACATGAGAAAGCAATCCATAGACTCTACCAAAAGACCTAAATCTGAATTCAAATGTCAACATCCCAGGATGTTGACAAAAAAATCTCTTCTTATAATGTATGCAGCTCCACTTTGAAAAACACCCCCTATACAAAATTAATTATCCTCACATTGTGCACTCACTTTCTATTTTGGGGCATTATTACTGTTTTGTCAGGTTTTCGGCCACTTGTGGAGTATTTCAAAACACCGTAACACAAGAATGCATTGACCGATTGTCATAATTCTTTTTGAAAATAAATCTTTCATTGCAATCTTTCATTTGACTCCAATTGTGTACATGTCTCAATCATTTGAATGTTATGTGTGCTATGCCTACTAATAACTAGTAACATCACAGTCACTCACACCATCATCATCTCGTATTACTGCTACATGTAACAGTATAGTATACAGACTACGGCTACCACGCGTACGGTATAAATAGGATACATTGTATATACATGGAAGTACAATGATAGATTGATATTTTCCGTATGAAACTTGGATTACATAATTATTATTTAGCTGATTTTGTTTCATTCATAGTTCTGTAAAATATTTAAATTCATGTGTTAACTTCTAGTAAGATTTTTGGTTGCCCGCCGGCAACTGCAAAAGTAAATGTTGGTTGCCCGGTGCTAATTTCGGTGGTCCCGGGCAACCGGACCACCATTTAATGCGAACGCTGTCTGTTAAAAGGTTAATTAAAAATGGTTTGCTAGTCGTAACAAAAATAGGGAGCTTATGGGTATGGTTAGGGCTAGTTTTTTAAGAGTTATGGTTGAAGTTAGGCTTGGGATTAAGGTTATGGATTGTATTATTGTGACCTACAAGCATTAGAGAATATGCATAGTCATAATCTGTATAAAGGTACAATAGTCAAAATACAAAAATATGTTTAAGACTCGAGTGATGGTAGCGGTTAAGGATAAGGCAAAAGGTTACAGTTAGAGATAGGTTTAGGGTAAGGTTACAATAGGGTTGGGGCTAGTACCCGGGGGGGTCACTCACATATAAAAGTGCTACCCATGCTTGTTAATCAACCCTCAAAACTGACCCATATTGGCGTAACTGGTGGAAGTTAATTTGATACCCTTATTGGCGTAATGGCGTCAAGTGTTATCATTTCATACCCATAATGGCGTAATAAAACTTTGAATCATGACAGCAAAAAAAAGAGACTTATTTCAGTCGTATTGTTAATGTTTCATGTCTGAGTTCCTTTTTTTAATGTGTAGAGATAATACATGTAGCATTATAACATTTATATGACACAATTCTTGTGAACTGAATACAATATCAATTGAAATAATCAACTTGAGGGTTTAGTGCAACCCGGGAGTCCAACAAATTATTTTTTCTGATTGTACTGAGATAAGCATGTAAGAAACTGCGCAAAGGTGCAGAATTTGGCAACTTCGGCAAACACAGAACCATGCGACAAAAATAAAACCGGAAAAAAACGCCGTCAAAATACATTTCATGAGAAAACTCATAGTACATTTCAATGCACAATTATTCATGATATCCCTTCCATTTTATACTTTTATGAGTAAGCAAAACTGTGTGTACTTACCGACGTTTTACTTTGGAATATTTCCCGGGTATTTTCCGTGTAGAATTTATATTTATTCCATGCCCGATTCCATGTGACTTGCAGCTTCGTTCATCGGCCGGTATACGCGAAATATTGAGAGTGGGAACCAGCCCGGGAACCAGCGATGGCCAATAGTCTCATACGCACGTTTCACGTGTCCAATATGCCAATATCAGACAGACGCCACATATACATTTCCGTGAGGCATTTGCTTTCGCGTTGTTGTGTGAGGATGATATTAGTTCCCGTATTAGTTCAGAGGGGTTGCACGAAAACAGACGTCTTTTTACCGGCCGATTTATACCCAGAAAATTTGACCCATTATGGCGAAAACTATGGTTTGAAAATGAACCCCTAAACGTCGAAAGAGCCAAAAAATGACCCCTTATTTTAAAAAACGTCGACGACGCTATATACTCAAAATCCGACCCATTTTCGACGTTTTTATTAACGCGGATGCGACGCACTGTTATATGTGAGTGACCCCCCCCCCCCCCCCCCCCGGGGGCTAGTATTATGACCAGCGAACCTTGTAGAGAATATAAATAGCAGCCCATTTGTTGATTATGATTAGCGAAACTTTTTGTTGATGACTATATAGTGAACCTTTTCAATGAGTTTAAATACAAAGCTTTTTATAACACGACTTAACATGAAACTTAATTTCAGATTATGACTAGCAAACTTAAATATATTATTCTCGAACACCAGTAAAATAAATTACGTTATTATGACTAGCGAGTGGTCACCAGCATTCAGACAGGGTTTGCCATGTAAAATGTTTATAACCAATCTGATAGTTCCTGACTTATGACAATTGAGTATATAGTGCCCCCTTTTCTACAATTGTCCCTGGGCCACTCACATTGAAGTAGATATGGGACTGTGTGACGATTAAGACCCCCTTTACTACACCGCTTTAACAGTTCTCTAAGGGTATACTTTCACCCCTCAGCCACTCACTTTAACACCTCAGCCGCTCATTATAACCCCCCCCCCCCCAGTTCAAATGATCTCAAACCGTTCTAATGGTCAACATTTCGTATTCTACCCGTTGGTAGTCAATTTAGAGTGAAATTCAGTGTTTGGCTGCCTTTATGCAAGACAAGAAAAACTAGGCACACAAATTCTATGTGCATTGTCGATCAGTTCACTAGACTCCCATTTGAATACACACAATTAGTTATCTAGGTACCATTTTATCCTCTGGCGACTCTATATAGACCCCTCAGTGATGATATATCAGTTCACCCGTTCATTACTTAAACGAGAATCGGTACCGCACATAGCCGTTAAAATAATTAAAGGTTGAGTGCCGCCCCTGGACCTTGCACAATAAGAAAAGAAAGTTGCCTGAAGCATGATAAATTGGTGGTTGTGAAAAGAGGCGTACTATTCACATTTGTTTATGTACAGTCCTATAGTTGAAAACAGACCATCTCTAAATAGTGAGATAGTGACAAATTTAACTACATGTAGGTGTCAATTGGTTACCTTATCTGGTGGTAGTGGGCCAGTTTAACCGTATAGAACCCATAGAGGGTTGTTGCAAGCCCCTAAATACATTATAAGGTCAACTCTCATGAAAATAGTGCAAATGAGATTTCAGAAGTTGAAGAAAAAAAATTGTCTCCAATTTTATTTATTACGTTATTTTTTAATAGTAGACATGTACTGGATACTACAGGGTGAGTCAAAAAGAACTTGATCGGGAATGAATATTTGTTTAAAAATAAACCAAACAAATTTGACAAACCAATGAGGCACGTATTCAAAGAGCAACTTATTCCGCTCATAATATGACAAAAGGAATCATTGAAATCGATCAATTATATCAGGAGCTATGCCTGTTTTAATCAAAGAACCACTTTTTTTAGCTGTCCATGAAACGCTTAATTCTCTTGAAATCTATCCACTCTAAGTGGGCAGCAAAATGATTTCTGATGTTTGTCCTCTAAGGGACGCACCATTAGATACTCAGGGGGGGGGGGGGGGGGGGGCATGGAAGTTTTTAAAATAAAAAAAACTTTGCCCACTATCCAGGAAAGAAAAAAAAACTTTGCCCACCAACCAGGAAAAAAAATAAAAAATTACCCACTGCTGAGTAAAAAAAAAAAAGATGACTCACCCAAAAGGCCCAACTCAATGTAAAGAAAACCATTAAAACCTAAAAAAAAAAAACTTTGCCGGCTTTGCTATAAAAAAAAAATACTTGGCAAAAAAAAAGAAAATCCGCCTACTTCGGTGGCGAAAAAAAAAAAATCCGCCCGACCCCAACTTCCATGCCCCCCCCCTGAAAATCAAATGGTGCGTCCCTAAGGTGACTTAATTGTTTAAGTGGGCCTTCAATGTTTGATCATGCATTTTTATTGTTGTCAATGATTTTTAATTTTATGCACACCATTCCCACCTGTGTTTGAAACTCTCGGGCTTTAATCTCATTTGAATATGAATGCCCGTGTGTACATTTTGCTGCCCACTTAGAGTAGATAGATTTCAAGAAGATTAAGCGTTCCGTGGACAGCTAAAAAATTGGTCTCTTTTATTAAAACAGGCACAGCTCCTGATATAATTGATCGATTTCAATAATTCCTTTTGTCATATGAGCGGAATAAGTTGCTCTTTGAATACGTGCCTCATTGGTTTGTCAAATTTGTTTGGTATATTTTTAAACAAATGTTCATTCCCGATCAAGTTCTTTTTGACTCACCCTGTAGATTTAAAAAAATGTGAACAACACTAATTGCATTTGTGTACAATATAACGTTGAATTCAATTTATAATATCACTCTATTGCCTATCAGCTCTAAATCAAAACGAGTTTACAAACTGTGATGCCATTTTTTTTCTCCACTTTTGCATTTGGTTCTGCCGGTATCGCCAGTTTTTGTTGCACTGTTTCGCCCACACTGAAAACCTAAACTGGTAAGCCTGACTAGATAAAAGCTAGTCCAGATGGTGCCCATCTGGACTAGCTTTTATCTAGTCAAGCCAATTTAGGCTAGTCGCTCGACTAGCTTTTGCCTAGTTGGTCAACCCTGCTTGACTAGTTAAACTAGTCGCTCGACTAGTTTTTGACTGGCTAAAAGCTAGTCCAGATGGTGCCCATTTGGACTAGCTTTTGCCTAGTCAGTCATGATCGACTACCTAGCTTTTGCCTAGTCATCGGTTGCTATGGGAAAATGGCGTGACCTCTATATCTATATCAAATTCAGACCCATGAAGTATCATGCGTTGAAATTGATCTTGCTGGTTGCTCTGCGTTAAGACAGATCACTCTAATCAGCCCATTCTTTTCTTCCATTTTGGAATTCTGCGAACTATCTGGTGGTTTTTACATGGTCGGCACTCGCCAGTGTCGTAGAGACGCACATGTGCCGAATTTTGCACCTGTGTTACCACATGCTTTTCATTCAGGTTTTTTCTCTGAATTCCTTTGAATCTTTGGTGGCCAAACTTATAGTTTGGCCCTTGCAGTTTGGTGTTGCACCTTTATCATTCTTTTCATGTTTGTGTTACATATTTCCGCTAAAAAGAGAAATTTCTTCAGCGCTCAGAACAGTTGCTGTTCTCTCGATGAGGCTATGATCAACGCATGTGCAGTTGGGATCTCAGCTTTAAACTAGTCAGTCTTCAGGTTCCCGCTTGACTACCCAGATAACACAGATACGTCGGGCCGACGTCGGGTTTTGGTCGGTAACGTCGGCTGGACGTCGTGTCTTATTCGAGACGTCCAGCCGACGTCGGCACAACGTTAGTATTTATTGGCTAACAAAACGTCAGTCCATTGACGTCGTCAGAACGTCGAGTATACGTCGGGTACTGTACGTTCGCCTACTGCCGTCGTATGGACGTCGGTTGTAGGTCGTCAAAAGACCGTAATTATGTTGGTCTTATTGGGGATGTCCACTAAACGTCGGCTCGACGTTGGACAAACGTGGCTTACGAAACGTCGGCTCAATAACGTTATAAAGACGTCATCTTTAGGCCAAGTACAGAACGTCGGCGTACTGCTGTCGAATGGACGTCGGCTTAACGTCGCCGAAAACTGTCAATTCTGTCAGTAAATAAAGACTTATTATGGACGTCTTTTAAACGTCGGCATGACGTTGGTCAAACATGGCCTATATACGTCGGTCTACTGACACTTTAAGGACGTCATATTTAGGCCAAGTACAGAACGTCGGCGTACTGCTGTCGAATGGACGTCGGCTTAACGTCGCCGAAAACTGTCAATTCTGTCAGTAAATGAAGACTTATTATGGACGTCTTTTAAACGTCGGCATGACGTTGGTCAAACATGGCCTATATACGTCGGTCTACTGACGCGTTAAGGGAGTCATATTTAGGTGAAGTACAGAACGTCGGCGTACTGCTGTCGAATGGACGTCGGCTATATGGGGCTGACCCGACCCGCTGAGAAACGTCAGTTGAGGTAAACATCATGTCTCATAATTAACGGTCAGTCAAACATGGCCCACGCACCGTCGGCCCATTGATTTTTTTTAGAAAGATATCCTCAGGCCAATTTAACACTAAGGTCGGCAAACTGCTGTATAATGGACGTCGGATATAGCCTTGAAACATCGTCCTAAAACATATGATGGTTTGCCCATTGACATAGTTCGGTCAGACAAGACCGGGAGTCAAGTACCGTATGCGGTATAAAGTAGGCTGTGCGTTAATACCAACGATTTTTTCAGTTACCCTATAAATTATACGGGTAATTTCCTCTATAGAGGGTAAAAATGCCATGAAGTAAGTATATATCTATGGGGTTTGGTGAAAGCACCCTTTTCTTTATTGATAACGGTTAATAAATTAAATTCCTTTCGAAATCTTTAGATTTCTTCGGCCCTCTTTTTATTGTGCTTGGAAAAAATAGCTAGGGCGGTTTTATAACGAAAATATCATACGTTTTTGATATTTATTTCCATACCTATGGTCCATCTATATCCTTTTACTGCATGTATGATAAAGCACAGGTTTTGTATCTCTGCGATTTGAAGTATAAAAGGAAAATTCTATATTTTGTTGTATAATATCACCACCCCTCATCACTACACTGTCAGGGGCGGACTATGGTTTGAAAACGGCCGGGCAAATGAATTTTGTTGAACCGATCCGCCATAAATAGTGCCGACCAATTTGCACGCAAGGGGGGTTTGAGGGGATGTGCCCCCTAGCCTGAGAATGTTCAATTTTGTTGTTGAAAATAATGCCCAACTGAAGCCAATGAATGAACTTCTTCTCCAATCATCAGTGCAAAAATCTGAATTTCTATTAATGGGCATCATCAATTAGACCGTACCCGGGCCCGCGCCTCAATCTTGAATGTAATAATGTATAATAGGCGCAGGCGGCTTAGGGCCTAAACTAGCAGCTCTTGAGTGATACTCTGCTTTTTTTATATTCGACCGCAACATAATACACCGCCCCCCCCCCCCCCCCCCCCCTCCCCACACACACACCCCCACACACCACCCATCCTGCCCTACCCACCCATTTTCTATCGCATTATGGATCGTTTTTATCGTTTTATCTTAACATGGGGAGGGCACTTGTGGTCGTCTATAACAACAACAAAAAACAGTCTGGATTAGGCCCGTCATGAGCCACACCGGATATCGTTCACTTTCTATTACATAGGCCTACAGCAAAAATGGATCATTTTGATCATTTATAAAATGTACAGAAATAGTAAGTCAGTTGAAATCAAAGTTGCTTAGTCAGTAAGTTCATGTTTAATAGTTCATTTGAGAGAACTCTGTATGATGGCGGGGTCATAATGCCTAAAATCATATCGGAGCTAAACAGAATGTAGGGTACGTTACTTCTCAATTAAACACCTTAAGACATTCATCTAAATAGTTATTTCTTCTTTATTGAGAAGCTAGACGCAACTGGCTCTAGACTTATAACAGACCGTGGTATATGGGACTATGGGCGCATGGTCTTTCTTACCATACTTATTATAACGGCCTATATAGGCCTATATAGCAAAATTGATCAATTTTAGGTTCTATCAGAAGATTGGACATTGAAACTGCCACCAGATATCTACCTAATTCACATGGTAAGCTTAGGTTCAAATGAAATAAACCGTTCTCCTACTCTATAACCCAATCCCCTAACATGAGATCACGTTTGTCTGAATAATTCCTTCATTTGAACATTTATTCGCATCTCAAGTCTATTGTGCGCTGAACTCGTTTGTGCTGAATACGGCGCACATGGCGTCATTATCGTATTATGACCTTTCAGCCGGAGTAAACCCGTGGATATTCAAGTATAGATCTTTTTTTATCGTTTTTACCTATACACATATGGATGGGGAGGGTACTTGAGTTTTCATTCTTAACACTTTCCACGCGACTATTGGTTTTACCATTTATACAAAACAGATTTTTCAGAAATTCAATCGGACAATTTTGAAACATTTTGTGAAATTTCGGAACTATCGTCTGCAGACGCCTGCCGCGTGGAAAGCGTTAACAACAGGATTTAATAGGAACTCTTCTTAATCCGATCATTTTGGCTTGCTATATTTTGATATTTGATATCAGAAGAGCCTCCCTATTTTTCATTATTTGTGTACAAATGTTTTGCGCAAGACATGTTCCTTTTTAGATTATGCCAACATGCAGTGAATTACAGTGAAAATGCCTGTGTGTGTATCTATAGCCTAATACTTAATGAGCAAATGTCATGTCACCTTAAACTTCTTCTCCAATCATCTATATACCTAGTTCACATGGTAAGCTTAGGTTCAAATGAAATAAACCGTTCTCCTACTCTATAACCCAATCCCCTAACATGAGATCACGTTTGTCTGAATAATTCCTTCATTTGAACATTTATTCGCATCTCAAGTCGATTGTGCGCTGAACTCGTTTGTGCTGAATACGGCGCACATGGCGTCATTATCGTATTATGACCTTTCAGCCGGAGTAAACCCGTGGATATTCAAGTATAGATCTTTTTTATCGTTTTTACCTATACACATATGGATGGGGAGGGTACTTGTGGTCGTCTGATCATGTACAGAAACAGTTAAAATCAAAGTAATACATAACTCCTTTTCCCCTCTTCTTCTTAAAATCATGTAACACTTTGAGAACAATATATCTGTCCTTCTTAACTTTAAGAAGAGTTCCGAAGCTAACTTTAAAATGTATAGAATTGAGTTACTCAGGCCTATTCTACTTATCTTATGAGTTTTCATTCTTAACACTTTCCACGCGACTATTGGTTTTACCATTTATACAAAATTGATTTTTCAGAAATTCAATAATTTTGACAATTTCGAAACATTTTGTGAAATTTTGGAACTATCGTCTGCAGACGCCTGCCGCGTGGAAAGCGTTAACAACAGGATTTAATAGGAACTCTTCTTAATCCGATCATTTTGGCTTGCTATATTTTGATATTTGATATCAGAAGAGCCTCCCTATTTTACATTATTTGTGTACAAATGTTTTGCGCAAGACATGTTCCTTTTTAGATTATATAGACCATGCCAACATACAGTGAATTACAGTGAAAATGCCAGTGTGTGTATACTATAATACTTAATGAGCAAATGTCATGTCACCTTAAAAAATTCTTCTGAAGAACCATTGGATAAGTATGCAACTATACTTTGGAATACTGCTAGAATAGATAACATGAAGTTGAAAATCGGGCCAGAAATTAGAACACATATAGGCCTAACTTTAACAAACAGAACCTTTTCATTATGAATTAGTTATGCAGTTTACGGTGTAGCTTGTGTAATCCAAGAGTATGAAGAAACGGTAACC
Source organism: Ophiura sarsii (assembly GCA_035610835.1). Lineage (NCBI taxonomy): Eukaryota > Metazoa > Echinodermata > Ophiuroidea > Amphilepidida > Ophiuridae > Ophiura > Ophiura sarsii. The sequence goes on along the minus strand of CM069441.1, from coordinate 82,151,740 downwards.
ATAGGCATTGACTTACATAGCCTTAAAAAAGGATTAAAAATAGAAGCTTTGCCGCATTCAAACCTCTGTTGTTTTAATCGTAAAAGTTCCCGTGTGATCGAAATCATTCTTGCACCTCTTGTTTGCCCTATCCTCAAATAGCTCCCCGGAAAATGGTTTCAAATTATATAACAAAGATAAGTCTTATTATGTATTTATACCTGTGATATTAATGAAAGCTTTGAATGATAGTGAATATGATCGGTTAACTTTAACTGCTTTAATTTGAGTTGGAATTAAAGTTTAGTGTAAAATATCTCAGTTAAACGGCGCTTGGTGGTGCGCCCCAGGTTTGGACCCGAAAGAAGGAAATTCCTCTTGACCAAAGGAGCACCGTTGTTGATGAACGGTGCTGAATGATAAGAGTTGATGATAAAGATTTGACACACCATTTTGCCTGATTATCTATTCCTTAAGACTTTAGTCCACGCGGCATAAACATGCCTAGTATTGGTTTAGTTTTGAGATAGACTTTGACGAATGGCTCTGAATAATCTGTTTTGTATAGACCTACGGTAAAACTTAGTTGGTGGCTGAGAAAAGGGAAATCATAGTATTCATACATAGTATAGGCCAAGGTTGGTTTTGTGTGATTTCAATGGAGAGGCACCTAACATCATAGGGTGGCAAAATACCACCTTCTTTCACCTGCCTTTAGATACAGCCCTGTCCGCGATTACCCCGCGTCCGCCATTACCCCACCTTCCCCTATACTAACGTGTTTATTGCTTTTATTGCTTTTCCCCAGTGGCGGCGCCAGGGGGACAAGGGGCATTTCCCCAAAAATGTTGTTGTGCCCCACCCCTACCCCCCCCTCACAAAAAAACACCCTATTTAGTTAAAATTAGAAAAAAAATGCAATTTTAGCATAATAAGGCACTTACTTTGTGTCCCTAAAATGTCGATGCTGGTGCTGCCGTTTATCTATCATCACCCGGCAGCCCAATGCCAACAACAAATTATTGCAAAAAGGGCCGTAGCGATTGATCATAATAATAATAATAATATAATAAACAAAGTAATTAATGAATGAATTAATAAATAAATTAATAAATTCACTGAAATGAATAAATACACCCCCCCCCCCCACTTCCCAGTTTGTTAGAGTCAAGACTACATAGTGCAGTGTCATGTACCTGTATGTATGGTGTCCCCAGTGCATGTTGCAGTGTATTTACCCCCCCCCCCCCCCCCACCCCCCATTGAAAACCCTATACGCCGCCCCTCCGAACACCGGTTCCCTGTCTCAGCGTGTATTTCCCTAAATTCATTTTTTTTAAATCGAGTCAGGTCCTATCGACGCTGGGCCAAAATCAAAATCAAAATCAAAATCAAAATCAAAATCAAAATCAAAAATCAGTCTCTTACACTGATCTAGTCATCGTTTAACAAATTGCGTCAGATTGTGCATCTATCGTTAACTACTCGGCCAGTGTAGAGGTTATACCGTTTGAATCATCGTCATGACCGTTGCGTTATGAATAACTTGTAATTTCTCATTCTCATCTTGCAATTGACTGAATCCGAATTATTGAAAGCTCACAAACGACATTTATACAAGGTCACTAGTACTACTAGTCTACTACGCAATGTAATGGACGACAGCTCGGGCGACAGCTAACAGAGTAGCCAACTAACTACAAAATATAAATGGATGAAGTAAGCTTCCGTAAATTACGTATGCGTATTTAGTATTACCTTACAATTTGTACATGCATCAGACTCAGTGTTCAGGTGTTATACTGCAAGTGTAACAGTACATTATCCACATTGATCTGCGTGAGTGTACAACGAACAGTCACAGTGCTATATTATTATAGCCTAGGCCTATGTGTATACACAATTTGTGTGATACACACCAACAATGGGTTGAATGGCAACATAATGAACATGCTTATTAACAACAAAGGACAGGTCAACTCAACGAATACAGAATAGAATGCTAGCTGTTTGTACATTTAAGAATAGATGGATCCCGGAGATGGATCAATCATTTTCAATCCCGGGCCGAGATCCAGCAGGGGCTATGACCGGGCGATGCTTTAAGTTTTAGCCTTATCATGACTGAGAATAAAAAGTGAAGGCCAAGAATCGGATGCGTACTTCAATTCAAATTAGAGGTAGGTATATTATACAACAATTTGTATTAAATAAATAAAATAAAATAAATTTGAACACATTCACACACATTTATATTCTGATCACCATCCAGCCACACAGCTCAGGCAGGCGGCGCAGGACCTTCAGAAATGCTGGGTGGGGTTGGGGGGGGGGGGGGGGGGGGGGGGGGAACCCGGACACTCTTGACAAGTTGTAATATCTGTGTAAATTCATGTTATTTACCAGCAAACACAATTTAATTGTTTTAGGGGTCACACTCACGCAGCACATAATGCAAACGCACGTGTCTACTCGAGCCGCAGTCGAGCGTAGCAAGACGGAAGATAAATATGCGTGCATAAAAAACAATAAACTGTATAGAATACTGCTACATGTATACACAGGTACAGTAAATACAAGAAGAGAGACTTTATTTTGGTATTAAGGGCAGTGTCAACCCAGCACTTGTTTCAAAAATTGAATTTCATATTTCTCTATTATTTTATACTTTTATATGTATTCTATCATTACCATAATAAGTTACTAATCGGAAGCGATTATTTCCCGTTCTTTTGGGTGATTTTAAATTGTTATTCTGGTAAGTTTGAGTCAGGAAAAGGCGCATTGTTATTTGGCGGGAATTTAAGCGGAGTTCCGCGCTTTTCAAATGCTGCGACAGCTGTCCGATCATTGCGTCGCGCGCTGAAACTTCCAGTGCGTATACCGGACGCGCCGCTTAATATCCGCGACGTAGACGCGAAAAACAAAAGAGCGCAAAACCATGTCTAAAAATGTAAACAAAGGCCAATCTTACGATCATTTAAATTTCAGTTTTCTTCCAATTTCTTCACATTGTGACAATATAAATTGAATCTGATAGTTTATTTTGATTGTTCATAATAGTATACATGTACTCGCTTTTTAGCTCACACGCCCGTGCATTCCGTGAACATTTAGGTTTAAATGGTGGAAAATGTCAATATTTTTACTAAATCGATGTTTTCTCAGAAGTTCGAATTTGAAGGAATTTTCAGACAACCTAACACAATCAATTTTTGATTAAATTTTTCAAAATTTCATCAAAATCATCTAAAGTCGAATATCTAGGAGGCACTTTTTTTTTGGGGCTTAAAAATGTTTAGTTTTGAAAATATTGACCCAAAAGTGCCAAAAATGTGATTTTTGAGATAAAAAAACCATTTTGTTGGCACTTTTTGGTCAATATTTTCAAAACTAAAAAAGTGTTTATAATTGACTTTAGATGATTGTGGTGAAATTTTGAAATTTTTAATCAAAAACTGATTTTGTTAGGTTGTCTGAAAATTGTTGGCGCCAAAAAAAGTGATTTTGGGCAAAAATGTAGAAATCACTATATTTTGGGAAATTTAATACCAAAAATGGATTCTCCGACTCATTTCATTAATTTGAAAAATTGTATACTTTTATGGACATTACATTATTAGTTTAAAAGTTACAGTGCTTGATAAATTTCATATATTTTAATTTTGGGTTGACACTTCCCTTAACCCTAAACCCCCCTGAATGCTAAAAAATGCTACATGTAAGTCCATCTCCAAACGCCTGTGCCGCCGGTTTTTGATGACGTAGTCAACCAAGCCGCAGCCTTTACAATTACAATAGTTAGCTGAGGGCCGTCCACGCGTGGCTTAGTGGATGGGACATAGGGCTGGGATTCGGATGGTCCCCGGATCGAATCCCGACAGGTTCCCAGGCCCGGTGATTTAGTTGGTGTTTTTTCTTCGAAAATTGTGATCCCGGTCTAAAACCCTAAACCGGGGTTAGGGTTAATTCATTTGATTAAAACTCAGTAATTTTATTGCATCTTTTTGTTTTTGTACAGATAGAATAGGGATGACCAATTGGAAGCAGTATGATCAGGAGCTAGGCATTGAAATCAGGAATAATAGACATTTGGACCTCAATGGCAGTGCATCCTGGATCCACAAATTACCAAAGTATTGTACAATCATGTACATTGGATTTATAACAGTCCTTTTGAAGATGGGTTTGAATTGAATCATACAAATGCAATTTGTACAAATTACAACAGGGAGAAACGTGACTGAAGTACATGTAACTAATTGTTTGTCAAGTTTTGTGCATGAAATTGCTCGTCTACAGGAGAGGCTACCAGAATCCAATCGTTAAGAGCCCCTTCCAAGCTTCCAATTCATCCAAGAGTACCAGGACTGGACTTGCAATCATGTACATACAATACAACTACGAGAATTATAGTTAAAAGTGACATGCACGTGTACATGTATGTAGCACATAATGTACTTGCATTTTGAACTCGTCACCCAAAATCAGCCAAACGGTCAAATTATGGAACACTCAAATTATGCAACACAAGCTAAATGTATGGGCTTTCAAATGACAGATCTGTTACCAATTATGAATCAGTTCCAAATTGGTTAAGAATTTAGTTTTTTATCTCTCCATGAGCCAAAATAATCCAAGCATGCAATTATAATGGCGGCAATAGCCAAAATGTATGCTATGCTAGCGCTTTGTTTTGGGCAGTAAAACAATGACATTTGAGCCTGGGAAAAAATGAAGGGTGAACATCAGAAATGAAGGGAATTTCATCCGTTGTATAAATCTTGCGAATTCAGGGGTGTACTTTCGCGACATCCTGCGAGAATCCAAATGGATTCTCGCAAATGGATTCTCGCAGAATATTTCTGCGAGAATCCTTTTTACTGAATTTAAATTCCGCATTTTAAACATTTATTGTACTATTGTATACTTAGAAAATAATAGTACACAAATTGAATCAAACACTTCTTAAAATTAATTAAAATAATATTAAAGAATAAGGCTATAAGCTTGCATAACTTCCAAATTCTGAAAGTTTTTTGACTAGGGGTCAAATACCAGTCATCTAAGGTCCTGTTTTGGACTTAAAAGAAGAATTTTTTTTTTTTTTTTTTTTTTTGGCGAGAATCCACCTAGATTCTCATTCAAAACTAATCACAGTGATATCTATGTTGTTAAAGGTCCTCAAAATATTTTTTATAACATTACAGTATGACTTTTTGAAATTTGAAGCCTAACTCAACTAGTTGGCAAAATGATCATTGGAGAATAATATGGTACAATGTTACACATTTCTTTCTTCTTGTATGTTTATTAGTATCCCTTTGGCCTATCATAAATAGCTAACTGACTTCAATAATCTGCATTGTTGCAGTTGAATGGAAGCTTTTACTGAGAAAACCCCAAAATGTCAGGAGTGTAAAAAAATGTAACATTGGCATTCTATCTGAAATTTAATAATTATTTTACAGATTTAATTTACTTATATAGTATTTTTTTATAATAGTATGAGACAGATAGAAACTAATAATAACAAATACAATTATGTTGGGTTGGGTATATTTGTTATATATTTCAAAAACGTGTGTGTCAGGAGTGTAACACATTTTGCTAGTGCTGAGGTAAATGTTCAGATGGAATTAAACAGGCATATTGTATTTACCAAATTACTATAGCAAACCTAGTGTAGGCCTACTGTATACATGCACCTATAATACGTTTTAGGAACATTTTAACTTTCTTTGCTTACATGACTTGAGACTAACTGTAAACATCTGTCAGGAGTGTAACAAAAGTGTAATTGCAAGTAAATGTTCAGATGGTATTAAACAGGCATATTGTATAATTTATGGTACCAAATAACTATTAGCAAACCTAGTACACTGTATACCCACCTATAATACTTTAGAGGAACATTTTAAGTTTCTTTGCTTACATGACTGTATCTGTAAACATCATCTGTCAGGAGTGTAACAAAAGTGTTGATTTATTGACATCTTTCTTGCCATAATATAGAATGACATGGGAACCCCACCATTTTATTATTATGTTGGTATTGCCAAAGAGTGATATTTAAAACAAGTTTCAAACATACTAAAACATACTAGTACCTTATTGTTGTATTACCTCCCAAAAAATAATACATGTTTATCACAATTTAAACTTAGAATGGTAATAAACAACACATAAAAAAGTGAATGTTAACCTATATTCAATTTAATCATGATTTAATGCACAAACAGACACACCCTACCATTATAACTACCTTACTGTTGAAGGGAAGCGATTCGTGCTTCGATAAATTCATCTATTTATAAAATAACAGTGTCAGGAGTGTAACACCATGTGTAGAAATACCGTATACAAGCTTTCTTAATGGATCACCACTTCGTCATCGATTGTCATATATGGACTCCAAATTTTCATTACATTTAGGTAATGCCAATCTCTGATGATAAAAACTATTATCAATCTTAAATAACTGGCCAATTTAGAAGAAGAAAAAAAAAATCCGTCAAATGTTAAAAAAGGGGGCATGTGTTAGCCATGTTGGTGTTTTTTCACTTTCATAGATGTAGCTGTAATGAGGAAGCATTTTTTTTGTTAAACAATCTTTATAGATAGATACACAGGAACCAAAAAAGTAGTATTTAGAAACAAGTGTTCTGAAAGATAAACCAAGACCAAGTTTATGTTATTTTTTACCAAAAAATGCAGATTTTGTAATAAATTGGTAAAAAAATAAAAATCTTGACTTATTTTGTCTGATCCTCAACTTGTTTCACACAATTTAACATCTTAAGGGGGGACTTAAGGAAGTTTTTTGTTGAATTTTGTTACTGCTATAATTATTGAACCATGACTCAAATGTATATAAAAGTATACCTTTTTGGAAAGGAAATGGATCAGAGAATCCAAATTTGGCATCAATTTTTACCCAAAATGTTGATTTTTGAAAAAATCACTTTTTTGACCCATTTTTTTTTAACAAAGGTAACAGACATAATTTTGAGTTAAAAATGCCCAAATCACTTGATGATGATGTTAAGACACTAATGAAGGGACGATTTTTTTTTTTTAAAACCTAATCCAATATTTTTGGAAATTTTGACAAAAAAGTGTTAAAAAAAATAAAAATCCATTTTTCACGTTTTTTGGCACTTTTTGGTCAAAATGTTCAAAAATATTAGATTAGGTTTTAAAAAAAAAAAAATCGTCCCTTTATTGATGTCTTAACATCATTACAAAGTGATTTGGCTATTTTTTACTCAAAATTATTTTTGTTAGCCTTGTTCAAAAAATTTGGGTCAAAAAAGTGATTTTTTGTGATTTTCTCAAAAATCTACTTTTTTGGTCAAAATTGACGCCAAATTTGGATTCTCTGATCCATTTCCTTTCCAAAAATGTATACTTTTATATGCATTTGATTAATAGTTCAATAATTACAGTACTCACAAAATTCAAAAAATCAATAACACCTAAAATGGATTAATATATCAATATCCTATTTTCGGACAAAATGTCCACTTATGGAGCCATTTTTTTTTAAATTGCCCTTTTCAGAAATGGATCGGGATACACTTAAGTTTGCCTTTTTCTGCTTTAGCTGAGGGCGAACATTTGCATCCTTTTTCAGATTTTTCAGATGGACACACAAATTTGCCTTTTTCTGTTTGGGTGAAAATGTTCATTCTTTACAATTCAGAAATGGGCACATAAGTTTGCCTTTTTCTATTCTATCTGAGGGGTCAAATCACTTTACAATTTAGAAATGGACGCACCGGTTTTATTTTGTTTCTGTTCTAGCTGAGGGGCAAGAATGTTCATCCTTTACAATTCAGAAATGGACACAAAAATTTACCTTTTTCTATTCTGAGGGGTCAAATCAGTTTGTTATCTATCATTTAAGGACCTACATAATCTGTTTTGCCCCACCAACAGGCTGTGCATAATACATGTGTATCTTACAAATTGACAATGAGGTAAAAATGTTGCCCAAAAAGGGATCTTTTCCATCAAATCAATATTTAATACTAAAAGTGAGCATGAGGCTTACACTTCCTTGGTTATGATATGATGAAGTCATTAGAAGTGGTGTTTTGCTTGTGAGACCTTTATTTATGGAAACACCCATGGTTTATTTATTGAGTTTTAAGTATTTTGATTCCAAAATTGTGATATAAATTCAGTTCATTTGGCTAATTTGTTTTGACCAAACTATTTGAAGTGAAGACATAAAAACCAATTGTTTTCCTTTTAATACGCTCTGTTCTTCCAAAACATCCTGCTGAATTGAATATCATTGCTGTCCAAAGTATGAAAATTGCTCAATGTTGGATAAAGTGTGTTTATACTTTATTTATTATACATTTTCTACAAATCCTGTATTAATGACCTTGACATTGACAAAATGATACTTTGAAATATTATGATTGCTTTAAGACTACATGTATGTATGCTATAAATGTTCGAAGCAAATATCACATGACTTTTCAGCTTCAATTACGTGTACGTGTCAAGGGTCACAACTCGTGGCACATGACCCTTTATTTGATCTATCTATTTAGTTTAGTATTGTAACTACAATAGAAACCTCTTTAACACAAAACTGTTAACACAAAATTCCTGATAATGTGATGTAGTTCTGAGGCCATAGCTTTACGCAGGCATGAACATTTTCAGGCTATTTTATTTTCCAAATGTCCGCATTTTATTCTATTTTTGGCCTATGTTGGCAAAATTTACTACACCTTTTTTGAGGCTGTACAGGCTTGTTCATGCAAATTTATTATCATGCCTGTTTATGTAATGATACCACAATTGTCTGTATATTATTAGTGTAACTGAAGGGCCTGGTGATTTTGGGTTAATGGGCTCCCTAACAATTCGAGGGTATAGTGCAACAAAGGGCTATCTGCATTTTTGGCTAAAATGAGATTTTGGTATTAAAATGATCCGCACAATATCAGGAACCTAATTATGAGAAAATAGTAAATTCACCTAATCAAAAAGGTTTGAATAGCATTGCTTCCAACTTGTCAAAACCCATTGGTGACATTGATGGGTACAAATCTTTAATTCACTTTTCCCTCAAAATGACCAAAATGAAGATTTTATTGCACTAAACCCTCGAATTGTGATCTCTTAAAGGTTAGTCTAAGTCTGTAAATTAACACTTAACAGGTTAATGGTGTATTTAATATAAAAGTTGCTGTAACTTTTTTTTTTATTAAAGCGACTTCTTAAGAGTTATTTTTGAACAACTTTATTCCCAAGATAAACAAGTGGGGTTTTGTATACACAAGATTTCTCTGCCCAAATTCTTGAAATGTTGTTTTAATTACTGAAAGTTCGAAATATGATATTAATTATTAAAACAACTCAACTTTTTTTGATCACCTCTGTATGACTTCACATTGTATAGGTAGTTTACTTATCTTCATGACCCTTTATTTTAACTATTTGTTTACTTAGTATAGCTGTCGTATTAGTGTTAATATTGATGTAACTTCAATGGAACCTCTTTAACACAAACTGTTTGTGTTTTCACAAAATGTCTGATAATGTGAAGTAGTTCCAAGGCCCAAGCTTTACGTAATGATACCACAATTATCTGTATTACTGTGAATGAAGGGCCTGGTGATTTTGGGTTAGGGTCCATCTGCTTAATGTTATTAACAATTGTGATCTCTTAAAGGTTAGTCTTAGTCTGTAAATTAACAGGTAAATAGTATTAAATATAAAAGTTGCTGTAAAGTTTTAATATAGTGACTTGCTGAAAGATGTAGAATGTATTTTTGAACAAATATATTCCCAAGATAAACAAGTGGGGTTTTTATACACAGAAGAGGTCTCTATCCTCCGTCCAGATTCCTGAAATGTTGTTGATTACTGCAAGTTCGAAATATTGTTTTAACCAACTCGCCTTTTATGATTAACTCTTGTGTGACTTCACATTGTATAGATGTTTACTCATCTTCATGACCCTTTATTTTAACTATTTATTTACTTTAGTATAACTGTCGTATTAGTGTTACTATTGATTTGTTACCTCATTGGAACCTCTTTAACACAAAACTGTTAACACAAAATGTCTTAAAATGTGAAGTAGTTCCAAGGCCCAAGCTCTACGTAATGATACAACAATTATCTGTATTACTGTGACTGGGAGGGCCTGGTGATTTTGTGTTAACGGGTCCCTGCTAAATGTTATCAATAATTGTGACCTCTTAAAAGTTTGTTTTTAGTCTGTAAATTAATAGGTATTTGGTGTATTTAAGGTCAAATTTGCAGTAACTTTTTTATAGTGACTTGTCGAAAGATTTGCAAGTTATTTTTGAACAACTATATTCTCAGATAATCACGTGGTTTTTTTTGTATACACAGAAGACTTCCCTTTCGTCCATATTGTCGAAAAGTTGATTATTACTGAAGTTAAAAATATTGTATAACCAACTCACCTTTTTATGATCACATCTGTATGACCCAAATAGAGTTTACTTATCTTCAGCTTTCCAAAAATGTATACATTTGTGAGCACCATGTCACCACGCGTTCCCAGTAAATATACGCCAAGATAATCTACATAACGCGCAACCAACGTGTTCAGACATGGTGCCTGTATTACTATTAACTACTGAATGTCTAAAAATGTCTCAACCCTTTCCACGCGGCAATTAGTTATGCCATATACAAAATAGATTTTTCAGAAACCTTTCTCAATTTTCAAAGTCTACCTCAAGTATAACAGAACCAAGACTAGACATGTTTGTACGTCTTTCAATTCATTTCTTATAGTGATTCTAAATAGGGTATTCAAATTCAATACAATGTCAATTTTTAGACATTTTGTGAACTTTTGAAATGTCGTCTGCAGACGACTGCCGCGTGGAAAATCGTCTACAGACGACTGCCGCGTGGAAAATCGTCTACAGACGACTGCCGCGTGGAAAATCGTCTACATACAGACGACTGCCGCGTGGAAAATCGTCTACGGACGACTGCCGCGTGGAAAATGTTAATATTGAATGTGCCATTACCTTGCCGTAGAAAAATTGTTCCGCCGCCGCAGATACTAGTTTGTTGGCGGGCACATGTAGTATGCTGACATTTTTAGACATTCAGTAGTATGTATGTTCAAGCTTCTGTTGGAATATACATTGTATACTTGAAAGTTTCCTTTTTGCTTCTTATTTGAGAAATCTTGTTAATTGTTATCTAATCATGTGTTAAAAGTTTATTATAAAAAAAGAAAAACGTACTATTGTCTCGATCGTGTTTATTAACATCATCATTTAGGTAATTTCAGTCGACAGGAGTCGGGCGGCGTAAGCGTTGTTGTCTGCTGTAAGTCGGTTAGGGAGGGTCTATGTAATCAGCACGTGGCCCACCGAATGTCCCACCAAACGTCCGGAAATAAACTGCCCCGTGCCTCGCTAACGTTTGGTAGGCTGTAAGTCGCACACCCGACCTATGTAATTGGCACGCGGTCGGTCTAATGTCCTACCGACGACCGTTAATAAACTTCCCCGTGCTAACGTCGGCGGTAAGTCGCTCACACGACCCATGTAATTCGCACGTGGTCGGCCAAATGTCCCACCAACGTCCGTTAAAACACTTTCCCTTGCTCACGTCGGCCGAACGTTATCGTTTGGTCGGCGTGAAGACGCACACGACCTATAATTGGCACGCGGTCGGCCGAATGTCCCACCAACGTCCGTTAATAAACTTCCCCGTGCTCACGTCGGCCGTACGTTATCGTTTGGTCGGCGTGAAGACGCTCACGGCCTATGTAATGTAGCACGTAGTCGGCCGAATGTCCCGCCAACGTCCGTAAATAGACTTCCCAGTGCTCACGTCGGCCGAATGTCCCATTAACGTCTGATAATAAACGTAGTTCATAATTACGTCGGCAGTACGTTAATATTCGGTCGGAAACGGTAGGTCGGTTTATAGTCGGTAGGAAGTACGCTTAACGTTAAATAGACGTCGGCAACATGTCGTTCACAGGACCCTTAGGTCGGATTCTGGGTCGGCAAGACGTTTAGCCGACGTCCGCCCGACCTTTCTCACAAACCGTCGGCCCGACGTAGGCCCCATGAGCAGCCGACCCCTGAGCCGACGTCTCAGGGACGTTTGGTCCGACCAAAAGCCGACGTCGGCCCGACGCATTTGTGTTATCTGGGTAGTTTGTCGAGGCTGGTGCAAAAACTAGTCCAGCACTGATTTTAACCTAGTCAAGCATTCTCAACTAGTTTTTCCGATATCTGAAGCTAGTAAACTAGTTTGAAGTACCGCTTGACTAGAATAAACTAGGCAAGCATGCTGGACTAGCCAGATTGACTAGTTTTAAGCTAGTCAAGCGTGTGCCCGACTAGTTTTGGTTGTGAGTGCATATTCCTGTATAATAATGATAACAAAAACAAACAAAGTTGATGGCTGTAAGGAAGAGGATGATAGTAATCCAACTATCAACCCAATTTCCCTGGATGAAATAACTAAAATGAGACCTAGTCTGTAAGGAGCGCCCGGGAAGGAGCGTTGACTTCACCAATATAAATACTAGGACACATCAAATATACTTATTACAATATATTTATTTGTTACTTCTACATTATTTTATTGTAACGGAAATTGAACCGGAGACCGCGAGGCAAGATGATGACTTGTTGCCTCAATCAAGTTCTAGACGAATCTGATTTAATAGATGGGATGTAACCCATCTGAAAATATTATACTAAAATTGCAGTGACCAGAATTAACCAATCAGAACATGAATAAGTTCTGGAGGTCATCACATTGTATAATGTAATGATTGAAAGTGAGAGCATGTCAATTGAGCTGGCCTGATTGATGACTGTTTATCCTTTATGGTTAATTACATTGTGACATGTAGATCATTGACCCTAGGGTCAATGTATAGATGAAAGAGGAACTTTGTTAGAAACCACAATACACCAATGAATAATAAAGATAATTCTTGTTTCTCAGTAACATCTTAATGATGTGGTTTACAGGAAACAACATGTCAAAGTTTTGATTAATGAACAGTGGTTTAGAGCTAAGATGTTCTCTTCAATTGTTCTCTTAATAACACCCTCTATAGGGATTGATGTATGTTTATCCTTTATGGATAATTACATACACAGGACATAACATACCCTTTGTGTTAAAGATTTTGTAAATATTTTGAAGTAAACAGTGGTTAGTAGTAGATGAAAATGCAAGGTTAGTCAATACCCTTAACCTCACATAATATAAGATCATAAAGATGTTCATAACAACACATGAATGTTCATAACAACACACACATGGTTTGATAAGTGTCAATATGCTCATAAAACTGAGCTTGTGCTAGAGTTCAGTCTTTTCTGTCCATATCTATGTAGACTGTATGTGATACTGGCACAAATAGAAACTAGATGGCGCGGTTCTCCGATTACGTGATTTGTGGTTTAAGTTCCTTATTAATGACGCAATTGGATCCTATCGGAACCGTATACGACGTGCGGATCCATCCATCCATCCATCCATCCATCCATCCATCCATCCATCCATCCATCCATCCATCCATCCATCCATCCATCCATCCATCCATCCATCCATCCATCCATCCATCCATCCATCCATCCATCCATCCATCCATCCATCCATCCATCCATCCATCCATCCATCCATCCAAACACACATTACATAATATCAGGGTGGAGACTTCCCACTCAAATTGGTTCAAAAGAATGGTACATGATGTAGGAACTCTGAAATACTTTCAATATAGGAAAAGGGTTGAAGTAGCGGCTCTCTATAGACATTGTTCATCGTGGTGGATTCCCCTTCCCTGGTATTGGGGAGGGACGGGCAGAATTTAAAAGACAACAATGTATCAATTAAATATCCTCCTTCCTTGTCATCATCTTCTCATTACTCTGTAACTGCTTGCTTTTCATAAATTTGGAAGAGGGCGAGGCCTTATTCAAAAACGAAAAAAAAAAAATATATATAACACTGTGTACAACAGCATAGACGGTCTATGACAGACAACACATACCCTCGGCAGCTATTATTTTAGCCACCGTCTATGACAACACTACCTCGGCAGCTATTATTTCAGTACAGCGTGTCCCAAAAAACTGGGTTCAAAAGTTTGCGAGCTAATAACGAAATAAGTAGGAATTACGGATAGTTTATATTTAAGGATATCAAACAACATATACCTGACCTTAATTGGGTAAATTTGGAGACCAATCCAATGTAAACTTTTTGAAATACAAAGATTTGAATAGAATGTGGTCAGAACCCATTTGTCCCGATTTAAGGAATAAACCATATCCTTGCGTTTCATAAAACTGTGCGCTATGTGCAGTATTCCCGGCATTTGGGTTTATTCTCCTAAAGAACTTAACAATAAATCAGACTATAACAAAGAACATTTTTGTTAATGTATATGTAAATATGAACTTGTATTATTGGTATATGACCAAGATAATTTTATTTACTGCCCAAGTCTTTGTAAAGAATGAATGAAATGGCAAAACATTGACGAAATCACAACAATGTGCAATTGCAACACATCGGGGTGTTCCTTGAAAAGTGGGACAAATAGGTTTTGACCACGCTCTATTAAAATCTTTGTATTTCAAAAAGTTTATATTAGATTAATTACAGAGTGTAACCAATTAAGATCATGTATATTTTGTTTAATATCCCTAAATATAAACTATCTATGTTTCCTACTGTTTTATTTGTAAGCTCGCAAACTTTTGAACCCAGTTTTTTGGGACACGCTGTATATCTATTCACTGCGGCCACAAGGGATGCCAAACAAACCTTGGTATAAGTTCAGACTAAGTTCAGCAACATCTCAGATGCTATGCTATGGTCTGTAGTAAAAAAAACACCTGAAATCTGAGACTACTGTAGAAGCGTAATACAACTCAATTTCACGGCAACTTAATTTAGCGAATAGCATTTGGCCAGCATTTTGCAGAAATTTGATTTCAGTCATTTGTACCAACTACCTATATAACCATTATTGGCAATTTAATTTGGCGAATTAGATCTCCTAGCGAAATTGGCGGAATTAACGAAATTAAATTGCTAGCGAAATTAAGTTGCTTATAATACAGTACTTGAATATAATTTGCGTTAACCCGAAAACGTTCAAATCATTTGAACACCCATTCTTGTCAACATGATCAATTCCACCTGTTTATAATGGAGTTGTACGATTGGCTGAACAGAATTCGACCCAGAGCGGGCTCAGGGATGATCCCACAATACATTGCAAGCCACTAAAACACGCCAACACACAAGTTCTTCAACATATTTTTGACCGCATGATACCCGCAGCACTGGATGTCAATCTAACTAACACAGCACATATCCATTTTGTAGGATTCCAATTGCCTTACTTTTCCGGAAAAGGGGTCGGGATTGACAAAAATAGAAGGTTGTAACGGACAAATCACTACATAACACTTGCTGCTTTCTATTCGGAGCAAATTTTACCAGATTTAAGCTAACGAATCCAATATACTCGTGACACTGTGTTCACACGTCGTATAATGATGGAGATCCTTGATCCAACTGTTTATGTTGTCGCGTTATGCTGTCAAATAGACAGAATAGTCCAGTCAATCTATCGCCAATGATAGCATGACCCACCACAAATTGCAACACAAGGTTTTTCTTCAGTTTCTTCATTAGAAAGGTCTCTGGAACAACATATCAAAAATCTAATAAAATCTAAGCAGGCGAAAGTCATTTTTTCCGTAAATCCAAGACCGTTGCCTGTAAAATGTCCGAGTTATAATAATTTTCACTCAGTCTAACTTTGACGCGAACGCGAATAAATCACCGTAGAAAACTGGCGATTCATAGTGTATAACGTTAATATTAAGAGTATTGAGAATTTCAGCATAAACACTTGCCTCTTTTTGAGTGCACAACATGAAGACACTTTTCAACACTTTTAAATTCGCTTCCAAACTCAACCGTATTTCTTGTAGCCGAGAAGGATATTTTATGAGGACATCTTGAAATAAAATGCAGACAACTCAACCGCATGAAACTGCACCGCATATCGTGTACCATGTTTGTTTTTATGGTGCTTCACAACCCAGTCGGACAATTTGGTCGACCTTTTTGGCCCATACACTATCGAAATCCAATCGTCAATCCAAACCGCCGAAAAGACGTCCGGATAATAGTGCTCGAATATGTCGAGATGTGTGCGATGCACCATATCGTGCGTCATTATATCTGTGTTGCCTTGCTTGCATGTCGGACCCACCATGCCCACGTTTGGAGGGTCATCACAAGCCTTACACAAGGTAAAAATTGGACATTATTACGAGCGCCCTCTTCGACGTTCAAACTGTGTGTTTGTGAATAATCATGAACCGGAAAGGTACTGTGGTCACGCCTCCTGGATATAAACTGTAATATCAACGCCGCCTAGTGACGCTATAGGGCGTTGCTTCGTCTGCTTCATTTTAATATTTAAGTATAATAACAGGGGATGTAGTCTATCGTCGCTATATTTAAATGATCATTATGTTCCAAAATGTTGAAATATTAGAGAAATAGCCCATCAGATATCACTATCTATAGGAGTGTTAGATAAAATATTGGAATAGCAATTACGGAATTATTATTCCATGATGGTAAGATGTTTTAAAGTCTATGAAACAAGTACGGGTAAGATTCAAAGCTTATTTTCTCAATGAATTACGTTCATATCATATTTATTTTTAGAATTCCGTACTTCCTTATATACTCAAGTTATATGTTATTCTCATTTGAAAACAATCCAGGTAATACAACGTCTAATGTAGTGATATTAGAATTACTAAACTTTGTTCACCAAAACTACCAGAAGTAAAAAGCCCATTTCATAATCATGCGAGTTTACTCTCCTTTCAAATATCCCGCGTCAATCCAAAGAATAAACTGAATGGTCTGTAATATCGATGAATGACCCATGATTGATTTCTTTTGATTCACTTTCTACCCGAGTCGTCGGTGCTCATCAAAATACACCGTGATGCAATGTAACGCAAGGCCAGTCTCTATTCAATGTTATTGATTGAGATAATGTTACGAATACTGCATGTAGTCATGGTAGTATTGAGATAAGTCATTGATGTCTGACAGTGCTATCGATTTAGGGATTATAATTCCGTGAAGTAGACATTAACTCAGGGGTGTGCCAGTGAGCTTGCCGATCGGGTCCACTTTTAAATTTAAATTTGGTCAGCATAGAACTGGTGGCGCTATACTGATCAGGCGTGATTGTAGCAGACGACACGACGCTGGCCACGCGTCTCTCAGACGACACAATATGTCAACGGGAGTGCACTATTTTGAATTATTTTTAACAGTCATCGCCCGGTTAACGATGACAATTCTTCTAATTATGATGAATTTGTCAAAATGATAAGATTAACATTCGCGATTACGTGTTATTCACCTTATTCATTACGTATTCAACATTTAGGTTTCGCGTGGCCACCGTCGTCTGTGTAAATCCACAACGCCCTCAAACCTACGCTGACCAAATATTACGTTAAACCTGGTTAAACACTGTTAAACGCGTTCAACGCCGGTCACCGACACATTCCGATGATTACCATAATTTATGTAATTTATGCAAACGGCACCGTTTTCGCTACGTGTGTTAGTATAGGACTTTCCTATCCCAAAATTAATAGTATCCCTGATTAACTTTTCTGTTTGATTTACTGATTAACATTTGAATTGCATAATGTCTGGTTTACCGCGAGCTTTGGGATAATATATAATAATGTTTTCGTGCAATTGATTGACCGGGAAGGGACCTTTATGGATTTTAATGGAAATCAGCCCAAACTTACAACTGTAAGGATTAAGAAAAATCAGTTGTTTCAAAATATTCTATCCCCGGCTCGGACAGATTTTATGGTCATTGGGAAATAACGACATTCAAATAAGTATTTGGTATTTGTTAATTCTCTGCCACTGTAATCGGGAACTGTCACTGTGGCCGAGTGGTCTAAGGCGGTGGTCTAATGGACACTTTTGCGCGTGAGTTCGAATCTCACTGGAGTCACCTTTTTTGTCTTTATTTTACTTATGATTTTGAAGTAATTATGAATCGTATCGCCCTGTAACTTAGAAAATATTCATGATGTATTATCAGAAATGTAATTCGGCATGAAATCTACTGTCTAAAAAAAGTTTGGTACATAAACTATGATGTGACTTTGATAAAATATGTACACAAATATTATCTAAATATGTTCATTTTGCATGTTGGTTCTCGGGGAGGGGCATCCATTTTCAACTTATTTTCTACTATATATAAGGGAGTTTGTTTTCTTAACAGAATGCCCACTGAAGAAAATTGAAGCTGCATACATAATTTGTACCTCACGCAATTTCTATAAATTGATGTAATGTGTTATTCGAAACATTAAATTGCAAAAAAACCATTGATATCACGAGGTTCGAAATAGCTCAGTCGGTAGAGCTTTAGACTCTCAATCAACAAGCCGTAGGTTCAAATCTTGATTGAAGTTCTTAATGTTATTTATTTATATTATTTTACGTTATTTATTTATTTATTTATTTAATATTATTATCTATTTACATTTTTTTTATTTTAAAAATTGACATTTATTCATATTGATTTTCTTCTTTTTTTAACTTTCTTCTATCTTGATGGGTTTATTTATTAATTATGTGTTCATTTGATTTTCAATTAATTGAACATTAATGTTATACATTATATTTATTTATTCATTTGTTTGTCTAAGGATTTAATAACTTACCTAATTAATGAATTAATATATTCATTTATTTATCTATTTATTTACCCATTAATTAATTAATTATTAATACGTATTTCGATGTGGTCGAGCTCATAAACTTATCTTTTCATAAATAAAAAGATCACATGGTGTTTCAATTCGTATTAAAGCAAACACAAACTATTAACTTCAATTTTATAATACATTGTTTTAATTATAATTTCAAAATCTGTCGTAACCAGCCCATACTAAAAGCGTGTTCAGGTTATTTGAAATGACATTGGATTACAATATCGCTGACACTAAACTGAATGACTGGATTAATATATCGCGCTGACGCTATTAAATAACGAGGTCGTACTACAAATTAAATTGAATGATGATAATCGATTGGCCATCCACTATTACCAATTATTACCATATCAATTGGATCACGCTTTCAAGTCCTGAACACTGATTGAAAAGATCGTTACATAAAACCAATGGGATGTGCTAGCATTAATAAAGGTGCGTGACCCATTTACCAGGGAGTTACATAATATATCACTTCGATAGTGAAAAGCAATTATGCAGTATCAGACCTGGATCACTGCGCATGAATGGTATGAATGGGCGCTTATCCCTTTAGGTATGGGAGTGACCAGAGGGTGATTTAAGGAAGCCCCAACATTCAGTACGATATGATAGATGAAGCAATTGACATCAAAATCGCTCCTTTAATTGCCTATTCTTTTGCATGTAAAAGACACCCGATAGCCTCTTTTCAAGTCCTTCATTCTCTGCGAAAAATCAGTCGATAAGGATTTTGAAAGCAGATTCCAAAAGATTAGAACGTTCTCTATCATATGAGTGTCATATTTCTCTTATCGACTAATTAATTACTTAGAAACAAGGCATGGTTCCTTCCTAGAAAACTTCTGAAACCATCGAGCTGGCGTATCAATAAACAGGAGTCATGCCCATTCAAACAGTTTTAAACAATGGCATTGATACACAACATCTAAAGAGGCCCTGCATATGACTACTGTTCTTTGTTCACCAAAACTATAAGAAGCTGAACATTCCATTTCATTCAATGCGAGTTTACATCACTTTCAAAAATCCCGCGTCAATTCAAAGAATAAACTGAATGGGCCCTTACGCGCCATGATTCCGGTGTGACGCATGGTTGATTCCTTTCTGTAAAGCCGATCGATGAATAAGTGCATGGCCTCTCTATTACTCTATTGTGGTTGAAGGCAATACCACTGAAAACACAGCTCTGTGATATAATAGCAGGGGTGTGCCTCTCAGCTTGCCGATCGGAGTCCACTTTTAAATTAAAATTTAGTCAGCATAGAATTGGTGGCACTATACTGATAAGGCGTGATTGTAGCAGACGATGGTAGACACGAACGGCCGTTAATTTTGAATTTCCATTGCTTTCAATGTAACAATGGATTTTGCCCGGGATTTTGATTATATGACCCCATAAAATTCATCACACGTTGGAACTAAATTATTTCATCCAAAAACCGCTGGAGTTGGATAACAAACTCCAGTGTCAGTATCATTTTTTGACAGCAAGTCTGTGTAAATCTACCACGTGAATAGCGCCACCAATTCTATGCTGACTAAATAATGACGTCAAACGCGTCATGCGCCGGTCACCGACGCAATCCAAACGATTACCATAATTTATTCAAATATGCAAAAGGGACCGTTTTCGCCACGTACGTTAGTATAGGACTTTCCTATCCCAAAATCGGATAGAGCAGAATGCTGTGGCTTGAGACTAAAATACTGTAAAATAGTGTTAGACTGTGGCTCACACAATGTGACATTAGGTCTAGTCGTGATAACATGGAACATTTAATAATGCAGTATATGATTGGAGATGATATCGATTTCCTTTGTGTCAAACGGAAATGATGTTGAAGTAAATTACTTAATTGTATAGAGCTGTATAAGGCCAAATAAAAGTAAACGTGTTTAGCGTCCCCGCCCCATATTGTTTGACTCGCTTTATAACCTTTTGGTTCAGAGTTTGAGAATAAACATCATTAGTATAGGGGGGTCATACAATTAATCGTTTTCGTTGGGGGGGGGGGGGGGGGTAAAAAAAATGACGACGATAAAGAACAATTTTGGGACACCTCCCACCCCCCCCCCCCACCACCCCCCCCCCCCCCCCCCCCCCCCACTACCAAAGAAAATAAAACAGCCTTTTTTAAACATTAAAACAATATCTGTGGTGACCAACCCCTTTGATTCACAACAGACTTAATAGAGGCCCTCTCAAGGTTCGCCAAGGTTTAATATCGCTTATATATAAATACAAGGGCGATTTTGTACTAAAAAGGTTTTTTTTAAAGGCCTCCTATTTTTTTAGAAAGTCCGTACGCTAAACATGTTTTAATATTTTTACCCACACACCCTGGCCTACACACGGCCCACGTGAGCTTCGATTTTGCTGCACAACTGTCTGTCATCATGTATCACTCGATTTAGCAATCAGGTTGAAGACCGTCGTGTACATAGTCAATCAATTTCGCTACACGACAGTCTTTTATACTCAATTTGCATCTGCGCATGCGTTAACGACTGTCGTGTATATAGTCTGCGCAATTACGATACACGACAGTCTTGTATATAGTTTCGGCCTTTAGGTATACTTGTCTCAGGATAAAAAAATTCGATAAATACGAAATAAAATAACATTGACAAAACTACATGCTGTGATAGGATTCGAACCCGTAACCCGCTGATTTCAAATCCGACACCTTACCGCTGAGCTAAATCTATTCGATGTAAATTAAGTAAGAAAAAAACATTATACAAATTGTGAGATAGGCTTTTACGACGGGTATTCATAATATAAGTTAAAAGTTTAACGGGTTCGCCGTCAGACAGATTAAAACTCGTCCGACGGCGAACCCGTTAAACTTTTAACTTATAAAACATTATACAGTTCAACATAAGCTTAAAATGCTTTATATTTCCTATTTTAAGCGTTTTTAACACAGAGTTTTCGCCTAAAAGCAGTTAAAAAGATGTTGCACTTAAAAAAAACTAATTTTTATTTAAACGACACTTAACAATTAAAGGTAGATGACCCGATCACATTTTCGTAACACAGAATTATTTCAAACATACGGAGATTTTCATATCATATGAAAGCTCGTATTTTTCTCATCATCATACTGAAATTTGACGGCCTAAATCGGTATAATTACGGAGAAATCGATGAAATAACGTCGAATTACCGCGAATGGTGGTATACCACCGATATAGTTTGTGTACAACTCAATGGGTACAGTTCACAGCATCTTGTGCGTCTAAAATAAGAACCATTAGAGCTATGCAACTCAAACTTTGGGACACGACTTTTTTAAGGCTGACCTTTCATGTAGAATAGAAAACTTCAAGTTCAAAATCGGAAAAGTGATCGGGTCATCTACCTTTAAGGACATCTATTTCGTTCGTACACACTTCAATGTGTCGATTAACAGCCACAGTCTATCGTTGCATCATGGGGGTTTAAACGATGGGTACCTGATGACTCGGGTACGTACATCGACTCGTGTGACTTTTGTCTAGGACAATCACTTGAGAGGAACAAAAGATGTTACCTGTCAATCAAAAATAAATTGAGACTAGATAAACTAGCCATCAAGCGATGGCGCTCTTGATAATGTCCCTGCTCTAAGGCTTGTGTCATAAGACGCCAATTTGGCCACGGCTTTGGACACCCAATTTGACGTTTCAAATTCGGAATCGTCGTTCATACGCACCAGATACTCCGCACCATCATTATACGCATCTCGCATCATCGGATTGAATGGAATCTTGTTTTTCGAACTTTTGTAAAATGCAAAATGTATCGAGAGCCATTCTGGTGCATCCAATTTTTGATAATTGTACCGCCAAAAGTCGTCGTCGTCATCCGCCGCCAAATAGAGCCGAAAATCGTACTCCGAACGGTCTGCAGTCGATATCGTACGTGGGATAGAAGGGATGAGCAACGTTTTAAGAGTAGTATCTTGTATAGAACGCCAATTGCGTTTTGAACGCGTCGGAGCGCAAATTGCAATCATCGGTTTGGACGCCGAATTTGAAAGCTTATCCGACTCTTTTTTTTATTATAAAGTGTATCGTGTACTGTATTCAACACTTCAATACCCCACTCAATTGTATTATCGGATGGATTACAATAATGTGTACAATCGTTACCAGCATGATTTTGCCACGCATTAATGTCCTTTTCCCAAGTTCGAGCAAATGCCACACTATCTTTTAATATAATATCTGCAATTTTATTGCGAGAATATGCTTTTTCAGTGTTTGAGATTGGTGAACATTTCCCACCTACTCCTGCCATATCATATTGTCCAGTTGGTGTGGCCCAGTGTTGGGGTGGTACATCTTTCCATATTACAGGGGGAAATAATCCAGAATGAATAATGTTGTTAAGTCTTTTTAGACCTGAAACGTAAGCATTCATACCCAGAAGATGTTTACACTTCGAGCGAGTCAGGAGCGCGCGTTGATACGGATCTTTTGTTGCAAATAACTGTTGTTGTAAATCCGACGGACACACATGTTGAAGGGTATTGATAGTCCAAGAGTCGAGTGCAGACGTGTCTATATCATTATTCCAATCCCAATTGTACCAAGTCCCAATGCCCAAAACAATTGCATCGTACCTTTTTTGTTTCGTATATTTCTTCAGCCTGTCTGTGAAAATAGAGTCCGACTCTGGAAACAAATGCATTCCTTCGAAAACAAATGAAATCGTCGAATCAGGTGGTAGAATACATTTTAACAACATCCACATTTGCCACGGAATACTGTCACCAAGTACAAGTATGTTTGTCTCGTCATTAAATGTGCGAACAAGCGTATTTTCATCGAAAGAATATGGTTTGGAGCAACGATGATGGGCCACAATATGTTTGCAGTTTTGGAGTGGTTTTAAAAGTTGCATTTTGGGGAAAATGCCTTTGGTCGTAGCAATAACAGGCGTTTTTGTCGGAGCAGTGCTAGAAATAACAGACGAGTTTGTGGGTTCCAACTGTAGATCATTTTCATTCGAAATGGCATCATTATTAGAGATTTGCAGGGGTTCTTCGGAATTTTCTTTGACACCAGATGACCACAACATTGTTGTATTCGTGGTATCTTCCCAGTAGACACAGCCGTGCCAAATCTCTTTGATTTTGCGGCAACTCGGTGGGTGAAGACGCGCCGCCACGACCAACAGAAGGAAAATGCATGCGGCCGCTAGCTTCGACTTTTTCTTTGCACTCATTTTAAAAATCATAAATATACTCGAATATACACCATATAAAGTATTTAAGGATTTGTTGTCACTAGTAAATATTAGTCCGTCGAGAAGTCCCACTCGCCCAGTGAGGTATAGAGACCGACAGGCCCGAGCCGAATTCGGCTCGGGCCTGTCGGTTCTCGTGTGGGGGCGCTCTATACCTCACTGGGCGAGGGGGACTTCTCGACGGACTAGTAAATATCTACTATACTCGTAACAGGCGGTTCCGGTATCGTAGGTCGCGCTCTCCAAAAAGTTGTCACCAACGCCGGAAATTGGATATTCCTCAGCAGTGCCGACGGCGACCTCCGAAATATCGACGAATGTTGCCAAATCTTTGAAAAATACAAGCCAACCGGTTGCATTCATGTGGCCGCCATCGTCGGTGGTCTCTTTTACAATATGACTACCGGTGATGATTTCTTTGATGGAAACATGCGCATGGCCCTTATAATGTGTACACATATGCTCATGAAGTTGGAGTTAAAAAACTCGTGTCCTGTCTATCGACCTGCATTTTCCCCGACGAAATATGTCGTTCGTCCGCAGCCATCGACGAAACCATGGTACACAACGGTCCGCCACATGTATCCAACGAGGGACACGCCTACGCCAAACGCATGATTGACGTCCTTAACAAGACATACCACTCACAATATGGACGTCAATACACATCGGTGATACCGACAAATATTAATGGTCCACATAACAACTTTTATTTGACGAACGCCCACGTCATTCCCGCTCTCATCCACCAAGTCATGAATATATTGTCAGTATCTCAATTATGATGGTCATATTTCCTTTTAAGTCGAGTCACATTATGGGTACGTATGTCATTTCACACTGATTGTGAGTGGCCTGGGTATTGGGACACTGACCATTGACATCTGACCTTAGGCCTTACCATAAACTGGATTGGGACGCTTAGCATGCTTAGAGGTCCGGCTGAAAACTTAGCTTGTCATAAATATTGAATATATAAATGTTTACCCTTGACTTTTAATGGACCATTAATAATCTTCAATGTCATTGTCATATGTTTGTATTTTTCAAAGTTTTTCAGCTTTTATAATCCACATCGGAGTTTGTTAATTCTTTCCAAGCTAACTTACACTATATACGAGGAAAGGAGAATCACCCTTTTGAACTTGATAGAAGCGGTTACCAGCTAATTTGATAATAATATATTGATAGAAAACCCTTTCCTCCATATCACAGTAGAGTCTGCAGTGGTTTGCGTATGTACAAATATGTATTTCCATCCAATTTGCATGACATTTGCATACATTTTACACCTGAATTTGTATTTTTTGTTATAACATAAAACAGAAACACAAACATCTCGGCCATATTTATTAAAACAAATGGTTTCATTGAGTTAAATTTATGCAAATTCTTATACAGTTTCACCCGTTTTCGTTTCATTCAAAACATCAATAAACCAATGCTGGAACCAAAATGTGCATGTTGTGCATACGACAAATTGTTCTGCTTCCATTGTGAACATTTGAACTCCTTAACGAGATCGATATTATATTTATATAGTGATTAGTATTTTATACATGCTTACTACCAATAGCTGTCTTTTTAAAATAGTTTTACATGTGCTATATCGCATTGCGAGTTGCTTCTGATTTTGTTGGTTACCGATGTCTTTCAACCCGTCATTGAATCTGGAAATGGCACTACGTGGTGAGTCAAAAAGAAGTGGTACGGGAATGAATATTTTTTCCCAAAAAGACCAAACACATTACAAACCGATGAGGTACGTATTCAAAGAGTACATTCTTCCGCTCATATGAAAAACAATCACTGAAATTGATCCTTGCTATCAAGAGTTTTAATAAATGACCCATTTTAGTAGCTGTCCACGAAATGCTAAATCCTTTGAAATTATCCATCTATGTGAGGAGCAAAGAGTACGGATTTATTAAAATTCAAATGGTCATGATGGTGTCTGTACTAGAGATACTCGGACAATAAAGCACCTATCAAAAACATATCATTTCAATCATCTTTAAAAATAAATCACTGGAATTGCCCCTTGCTATCAAGAGTTATGTCTGTTTTAATAACATACCCCGTTTTGTTTACTGTCCGGGAAGGGTTATCTGCTTTGAAATTATCCGTTTAACTGAGGATCTTGCAAATAGTACAGATTCATTCAAATTCAAATTCAAAGAATATTTGTACCTGGGACATTCAAACACATAAATGATTTACAGTAGGCATTTGGATAAAGTCAATATTCGTTGATACAAAGACTTTGCCTTTTTCTTGAAAAACCCAATTCTTGAGCTGTCAACGGAAATGTTAGTGAACAGCAACATTTAAATCGTTATTCTCATTTCAGAGCGAAATTGATTTACACCCGGATCAACATGTATTCCTCACAATATGAAACACAAAATAAGACAAAAAGGAAATATTTTATTGTTGAGTCAGTTGTTAGCAACCGGATAATGGATTAATAGTAATACATAACATTTTACTGTGTGTTTGAAACTCCATGGTTTAAATCTCATTTGATTATTCTTCTCTCTTTGTGAATACGTACTCTTTACTCCTGACTTACATTGATAATGTTAAAGGATTTATAGCATTTCGTGGACAACAAAGAGACCTAAATCCCGTTGTATTCGTCTGTACAGTGAAATATAGGCCAACATTGAAATGTTCGCCAAAAAAAAATCCAAATGTCGGAATTTCACCTGGTGTTTTGCCAATATTAATTGCTTCATCAGGCCATGTAGTCGGGTATACGTATCACACCATGTATGGGGAGATGCGGGAGAGTTGAGCCATTTTTTATATTTTGTGTCACCATTATGCGCAAGAAAAGTGCAAAACCTGTAAAAAATTAGTGTAAGATAAACTTTAGAGTGTTGTTTTCGTTGTGAAACAATAACAGTTGGGATAGCAGTTAAGGCTTATTTATACAAAAGGTTTGAAAAAATTTGGTAAAGTGGCTCAACTCTCTCCCT
>CM069441.1:81991412-82124581 GCA_035610835.1 Ophiura sarsii | reverse complement strand
TTTTTCTAGAGGAAATGACCCATGATTATGAGAATTAGTCAAAAGATTCCTTGTATCCATGTACACATAGGGTCTTAAGCGATTAAAAGTGACATATCAAATGGGGTCACTAGAGGTCATTGACCTAAACAGGGAAAAAATGTAAGACATGCTCCGATATTGACCGGTCATATCTCATTTTGTAGGTATTGATGAGACAAGAACAAAAGTTAATCATATTGTTAAGGTCAAAGGTCAAGAAAAGGTCACTAGGGGTCAAAATGTAAATTTCACTCCATTGACCCAAAATACTACTTGTCCGAGGGAAAATGACTCATGATTGTCAGAATTGGTCAAAAGATTTATATTGACCATGTTCATATAGGGTGCTTCTGCACTAAAAGTGACATGTCACACGGGGTCACTAGAGGTCATTGAACTATACAGGTGAAAATCTTAAGACATGCTCCGATTTTGACCGGTTATAACTCATTTTGTAGGTATTGATGAGACAAGAAAAAAAGTCAATCATTTTTTTGGGGTCAAAGGTCAACAAAAGATCACTAGGGGTCAAAATGTACATTTTTACGACATTAGGACCCCTAGTGACCTTTTTTTGACCTTTGACCCCAAAAAAATGATTGACTTTTTTTCTTGTCTAATCAATACCTACAAAATGAGCCATAACCGGTCAAAATCGGAGCAAGTCTTAAATTTTACCCCGTGTGTGTCTTTATATTAGTCGAGGATCGCCTAATATACTGTATTCTAACTGTCACTTTTGACAATTTTCCTGGCATGAGACCGATAGCTCCGTAACCATTTGACCGATTAAAAAAACTCTGCAGAGCAAAGTTCCCTTTAGTGCACCACTACTCAGATCAGAAAGCACAAGAGGTCAAATGTCACACAGGGGTCACTAGAGGTCAAAACGACCTATTATTTCACTCAAAATGCTATTTTTTCTAGAGGAAATGACCCATGATTATGAGAATTAGTCAAAAGATTCCTTGTATCCATGTACACATAGGGTCTTAAGCGATTAAAAGTGACATATCAAATGGGGTCACTAGAGGTCATTGACCTAAACAGGGAAAAAATGTAAGACATGCTCCGATATTGACCGGTCATATCTCATTTTGTAGGTATTGATGAGACAAGAACAAAAGTTAATCATATTGTTAAGGTCAAAGGTCAAGAAAAGGTCACTAGGGGTCAAAATGTAAATTTCACTCCATTGACCCAAAATACTACTTGTCCGAGGGAAAATGACTCATGATTGTCAGAATTGGTCAAAAGATTTATATTGACCATGTTCATATAGGGTGCTTCTGCACTAAAAGTGACATGTCACACGGGGTCACTAGAGGTCATTGAACTATACAGGTGAAAATCTTAAGACATGCTCCGATTTTGACCGGTTATAACTCATTTTGTAGGTATTGATGAGACAAGAAAAAAAGTCAATCATTTTTTTGGGGTCAAAGGTCAACAAAAGATCACTAGGGGTCAAAATGTACATTTTTACGACATTAGGACCCCTAGTGACCTTTTTTTGACCTTTGACCCCAAAAAAATGATTGACTTTTTTTCTTGTCTAATCAATACCTACAAAATGAGCCATAACCGGTCAAAATCGGAGCAAGTCTTAAATTTTACCCCGTGTGTGTCTTTATATTAGTCGAGGATCGCCTAATATACTGTATTCTAACTGTCACTTTTGACAATTTTCCTGGCATGAGACCGATAGCTCCGTAACCATTTGACCGATTAAAAAAACTCTGCAGAGCAAAGTTCCCTTTAGTGCACCACTACTCAGATCAGAAAGCACAAGAGGTCAAATGTCACACAGGGGTCACTAGAGGTCAAAACGACCTATTATTTCACTCAAAATGCTATTTTTTCTAGAGGAAATGACCCATGATTATGAGAATTAGTCAAAAGATTCCTTGTATCCATGTACACATAGGGTCTTAAGCGATTAAAAGTGACATATCAAATGGGGTCACTAGAGGTCATTGACCTAAACAGGGAAAAAATGTAAGACATGCTCCGATATTGACCGGTCATATCTCATTTTGTAGGTATTGATGAGACAAGAACAAAAGTTAATCATATTGTTAAGGTCAAAGGTCAAGAAAAGGTCACTAGGGGTCAAAATGTAAATTTCACTCCATTGACCCAAAATACTACTTGTCCGAGGGAAAATGACTCATGATTGTCAGAATTGGTCAAAAGATTTATATTGACCATGTTCATATAGGGTGCTTCTGCACTAAAAGTGACATGTCACACGGGGTCACTAGAGGTCATTGAACTATACAGGTGAAAATCTTAAGACATGCTCCGATTTTGACCGGTTATAACTCATTTTGTAGGTATTGATGAGACAAGAAAAAAAGTCAATCATTTTTTTGGGGTCAAAGGTCAACAAAAGATCACTAGGGGTCAAAATGTACATTTTTACGACATTAGGACCCCTAGTGACCTTTTTTTGACCTTTGACCCCAAAAAAATGATTGACTTTTTTTCTTGTCTAATCAATACCTACAAAATGAGCCATAACCGGTCAAAATCGGAGCAAGTCTTAAATTTTACCCCGTGTGTGTCTTTATATTAGTCGAGGATCGCCTAATATACTGTATTCTAACTGTCACTTTTGACAATTTTCCTGGCATGAGACCGATAGCTCCGTAACCATTTGACCGATTAAAAAAACTCTGCAGAGCAAAGTTCCCTTTAGTGCACCACTACTCAGATCAGAAAGCACAAGAGGTCAAATGTCACACAGGGGTCACTAGAGGTCAAAACGACCTATTATTTCACTCAAAATGCTATTTTTTCTAGAGGAAATGACCCATGATTATGAGAATTAGTCAAAAGATTCCTTGTATCCATGTACACATAGGGTCTTAAGCGATTAAAAGTGACATATCAAATGGGGTCACTAGAGGTCATTGACCTAAACAGGGAAAAAATGTAAGACATGCTCCGATATTGACCGGTCATATCTCATTTTGTAGGTATTGATGAGACAAGAACAAAAGTTAATCATATTGTTAAGGTCAAAGGTCAAGAAAAGGTCACTAGGGGTCAAAATGTAAATTTCACTCCATTGACCCAAAATACTACTTGTCCGAGGGAAAATGACTCATGATTGTCAGAATTGGTCAAAAGATTTATATTGACCATGTTCATATAGGGTGCTTCTGCACTAAAAGTGACATGTCACACGGGGTCACTAGAGGTCATTGAACTATACAGGTGAAAATCTTAAGACATGCTCCGATTTTGACCGGTTATAACTCATTTTGTAGGTATTGATGAGACAAGAAAAAAAGTCAATCATTTTTTTGGGGTCAAAGGTCAACAAAAGATCACTAGGGGTCAAAATGTACATTTTTACGACATTAGGACCCCTAGTGACCTTTTTTTGACCTTTGACCCCAAAAAAATGATTGACTTTTTTTCTTGTCTAATCAATACCTACAAAATGAGCCATAACCGGTCAAAATCGGAGCAAGTCTTAAATTTTACCCCGTGTGTGTCTTTATATTAGTCGAGGATCGCCTAATATACTGTATTCTAACTGTCACTTTTGACAATTTTCCTGGCATGAGACCGATAGCTCCGTAACCATTTGACCGATTAAAAAAACTCTGCAGAGCAAAGTTCCCTTTAGTGCACCACTACTCAGATCAGAAAGCACAAGAGGTCAAATGTCACACAGGGGTCACTAGAGGTCAAAACGACCTATTATTTCACTCAAAATGCTATTTTTTCTAGAGGAAATGACCCATGATTATGAGAATTAGTCAAAAGATTCCTTGTATCCATGTACACATAGGGTCTTAAGCGATTAAAAGTGACATATCAAATGGGGTCACTAGAGGTCATTGACCTAAACAGGGAAAAAATGTAAGACATGCTCCGATATTGACCGGTCATATCTCATTTTGTAGGTATTGATGAGACAAGAACAAAAGTTAATCATATTGTTAAGGTCAAAGGTCAAGAAAAGGTCACTAGGGGTCAAAATGTAAATTTCACTCCATTGACCCAAAATACTACTTGTCCGAGGGAAAATGACTCATGATTGTCAGAATTGGTCAAAAGATTTATATTGACCATGTTCATATAGGGTGCTTCTGCACTAAAAGTGACATGTCACACGGGGTCACTAGAGGTCATTGAACTATACAGGTGAAAATCTTAAGACATGCTCCGATTTTGACCGGTTATAACTCATTTTGTAGGTATTGATGAGACAAGAAAAAAAGTCAATCATTTTTTTGGGGTCAAAGGTCAACAAAAGATCACTAGGGGTCAAAATGTACATTTTTACGACATTAGGACCCCTAGTGACCTTTTTTTGACCTTTGACCCCAAAAAAATGATTGACTTTTTTTCTTGTCTAATCAATACCTACAAAATGAGCCATAACCGGTCAAAATCGGAGCAAGTCTTAAATTTTACCCCGTGTGTGTCTTTATATTAGTCGAGGATCGCCTAATATACTGTATTCTAACTGTCACTTTTGACAATTTTCCTGGCATGAGACCGATAGCTCCGTAACCATTTGACCGATTAAAAAAACTCTGCAGAGCAAAGTTCCCTTTAGTGCACCACTACTCAGATCAGAAAGCACAAGAGGTCAAATGTCACACAGGGGTCACTAGAGGTCAAAACGACCTATTATTTCACTCAAAATGCTATTTTTTCTAGAGGAAATGACCCATGATTATGAGAATTAGTCAAAAGATTCCTTGTATCCATGTACACATAGGGTCTTAAGCGATTAAAAGTGACATATCAAATGGGGTCACTAGAGGTCATTGACCTAAACAAGGAAAAAATGTAAGACATGCTCCGATATTGACCGGTCATATCTCATTTTGTAGGTATTGATGAGACAAGAACAAAAGTTAATCATATTGTTAAGGTCAAAGGTCAAGAAAAGGTCACTAGGGGTCAAAATGTAAATTTCACTCCATTGACCCAAAATACTACTTGTCCGAGGGAAAATGACTCATGATTGTCAGAATTGGTCAAAAGATTTATATTGACCATGTTCATATAGGGTGCTTCTGCACTAAAAGTGACATGTCACACGGGGTCACTAGAGGTCATTGAACTATACAGGTGAAAATCTTAAGACATGCTCCGATTTTGACCGGTTATAACTCATTTTGTAGGTATTGATGAGACAAGAAAAAAAGTCAATCATTTTTTTGGGGTCAAAGGTCAACAAAAGATCACTAGGGGTCAAAATGTACATTTTTACGACATTAGGACCCCTAGTGACCTTTTTTTGACCTTTGACCCCAAAAAAATGATTGACTTTTTTTCTTGTCTAATCAATACCTACAAAATGAGCCATAACCGGTCAAAATCGGAGCAAGTCTTAAATTTTACCCCGTGTGTGTCTTTATATTAGTCGAGGATCGCCTAATATACTGTATTCTAACTGTCACTTTTGACAATTTTCCTGGCATGAGACCGATAGCTCCGTAACCATTTGACCGATTAAAAAAACTCTGCAGAGCAAAGTTCCCTTTAGTGCACCACTACTCAGATCAGAAAGCACAAGAGGTCAAATGTCACACAGGGGTCACTAGAGGTCAAAACGACCTATTATTTCACTCAAAATGCTATTTTTTCTAGAGGAAATGACCCATGATTATGAGAATTAGTCAAAAGATTCCTTGTATCCATGTACACATAGGGTCTTAAGCGATTAAAAGTGACATATCAAATGGGGTCACTAGAGGTCATTGACCTAAACAGGGAAAAAATGTAAGACATGCTCCGATATTGACCGGTCATATCTCATTTTGTAGGTATTGATGAGACAAGAACAAAAGTTAATCATATTGTTAAGGTCAAAGGTCAAGAAAAGGTCACTAGGGGTCAAAATGTAAATTTCACTCCATTGACCCAAAATACTACTTGTCCGAGGGAAAATGACTCATGATTGTCAGAATTGGTCAAAAGATTTATATTGACCATGTTCATATAGGGTGCTTCTGCACTAAAAGTGACATGTCACACGGGGTCACTAGAGGTCATTGAACTATACAGGTGAAAATCTTAAGACATGCTCCGATTTTGACCGGTTATAACTCATTTTGTAGGTATTGATGAGACAAGAAAAAAAGTCAATCATTTTTTTGGGGTCAAAGGTCAACAAAAGATCACTAGGGGTCAAAATGTACATTTTTACGACATTAGGACCCCTAGTGACCTTTTTTTGACCTTTGACCCCAAAAAAATGATTGACTTTTTTTCTTGTCTAATCAATACCTACAAAATGAGCCATAACCGGTCAAAATCGGAGCAAGTCTTAAATTTTACCCCGTGTGTGTCTTTATATTAGTCGAGGATCGCCTAATATACTGTATTCTAACTGTCACTTTTGACAATTTTCCTGGCATGAGACCGATAGCTCCGTAACCATTTGACCGATTAAAAAAACTCTGCAGAGCAAAGTTCCCTTTAGTGCACCACTACTCAGATCAGAAAGCACAAGAGGTCAAATGTCACACAGGGGTCACTAGAGGTCAAAACGACCTATTATTTCACTCAAAATGCTATTTTTTCTAGAGGAAATGACCCATGATTATGAGAATTAGTCAAAAGATTCCTTGTATCCATGTACACATAGGGTCTTAAGCGATTAAAAGTGACATATCAAATGGGGTCACTAGAGGTCATTGACCTAAACAGGGAAAAAATGTAAGACATGCTCCGATATTGACCGGTCATATCTCATTTTGTAGGTATTGATGAGACAAGAACAAAAGTTAATCATATTGTTAAGGTCAAAGGTCAAGAAAAGGTCACTAGGGGTCAAAATGTAAATTTCACTCCATTGACCCAAAATACTACTTGTCCGAGGGAAAATGACTCATGATTGTCAGAATTGGTCAAAAGATTTATATTGACCATGTTCATATAGGGTGCTTCTGCACTAAAAGTGACATGTCACACGGGGTCACTAGAGGTCATTGAACTATACAGGTGAAAATCTTAAGACATGCTCCGATTTTGACCGGTTATAACTCATTTTGTAGGTATTGATGAGACAAGAAAAAAAGTCAATCATTTTTTTGGGGTCAAAGGTCAACAAAAGATCACTAGGGGTCAAAATGTACATTTTTACGACATTAGGACCCCTAGTGACCTTTTTTTGACCTTTGACCCCAAAAAAATGATTGACTTTTTTTCTTGTCTAATCAATACCTACAAAATGAGCCATAACCGGTCAAAATCGGAGCAAGTCTTAAATTTTACCCCGTGTGTGTCTTTATATTAGTCGAGGATCGCCTAATATACTGTATTCTAACTGTCACTTTTGACAATTTTCCTGGCATGAGACCGATAGCTCCGTAACCATTTGACCGATTAAAAAAACTCTGCAGAGCAAAGTTCCCTTTAGTGCACCACTACTCAGATCAGAAAGCACAAGAGGTCAAATGTCACACAGGGGTCACTAGAGGTCAAAACGACCTATTATTTCACTCAAAATGCTATTTTTTCTAGAGGAAATGACCCATGATTATGAGAATTAGTCAAAAGATTCCTTGTATCCATGTACACATAGGGTCTTAAGCGATTAAAAGTGACATATCAAATGGGGTCACTAGAGGTCATTGACCTAAACAGGGAAAAAATGTAAGACATGCTCCGATATTAACCGGTCATATCTCATTTTGTAGGTATTGATGAGACAAGAACAAAAGTTAATCATATTGTTAAGGTCAAAGGTCAAGAAAAGGTCACTAGGGGTCAAAATGTAAATTTCACTCCATTGACCCAAAATACTACTTGTCCGAGGGAAAATGACTCATGATTGTCAGAATTGGTCAAAAGATTTATATTGACCATGTTCATATAGGGTGCTTCTGCACTAAAAGTGACATGTCACACGGGGTCACTAGAGGTCATTGAACTATACAGGTGAAAATCTTAAGACATGCTCCGATTTTGACCGGTTATAACTCATTTTGTAGGTATTGATGAGACAAGAAAAAAAGTCAATCATTTTTTTGGGGTCAAAGGTCAACAAAAGATCACTAGGGGTCAAAATGTACATTTTTACGACATTAGGACCCCTAGTGACCTTTTTTTGACCTTTGACCCCAAAAAAATGATTGACTTTTTTTCTTGTCTAATCAATACCTACAAAATGAGCCATAACCGGTCAAAATCGGAGCAAGTCTTAAATTTTACCCCGTGTGTGTCTTTATATTAGTCGAGGATCGCCTAATATACTGTATTCTAACTGTCACTTTTGACAATTTTCCTGGCATGAGACCGATAGCTCCGTAACCATTTGACCGATTAAAAAAACTCTGCAGAGCAAAGTTCCCTTTAGTGCACCACTACTCAGATCAGAAAGCACAAGAGGTCAAATGTCACACAGGGGTCACTAGAGGTCAAAACGACCTATTATTTCACTCAAAATGCTATTTTTTCTAGAGGAAATGACCCATGATTATGAGAATTAGTCAAAAGATTCCTTGTATCCATGTACACATAGGGTCTTAAGCGATTAAAAGTGACATATCAAATGGGGTCACTAGAGGTCATTGACCTAAACAGGGAAAAAATGTAAGACATGCTCCGATATTGACCGGTCATATCTCATTTTGTAGGTATTGATGAGACAAGAACAAAAGTTAATCATATTGTTAAGGTCAAAGGTCAAGAAAAGGTCACTAGGGGTCAAAATGTAAATTTCACTCCATTGACCCAAAATACTACTTGTCCGAGGGAAAATGACTCATGATTGTCAGAATTGGTCAAAAGATTTATATTGACCATGTTCATATAGGGTGCTTCTGCACTAAAAGTGACATGTCACACGGGGTCACTAGAGGTCATTGAACTATACAGGTGAAAATCTTAAGACATGCTCCGATTTTGACCGGTTATAACTCATTTTGTAGGTATTGATGAGACAAGAAAAAAAGTCAATCATTTTTTTGGGGTCAAAGGTCAACAAAAGATCACTAGGGGTCAAAATGTACATTTTTACGACATTAGGACCCCTAGTGACCTTTTTTTGACCTTTGACCCCAAAAAAATGATTGACTTTTTTTCTTGTCTAATCAATACCTACAAAATGAGCCATAACCGGTCAAAATCGGAGCAAGTCTTAAATTTTACCCCGTGTGTGTCTTTATATTAGTCGAGGATCGCCTAATATACTGTATTCTAACTGTCACTTTTGACAATTTTCCTGGCATGAGACCGATAGCTCCGTAACCATTTGACCGATTAAAAAAACTCTGCAGAGCAAAGTTCCCTTTAGTGCACCACTACTCAGATCAGAAAGCACAAGAGGTCAAATGTCACACAGGGGTCACTAGAGGTCAAAACGACCTATTATTTCACTCAAAATGCTATTTTTTCTAGAGGAAATGACCCATGATTATGAGAATTAGTCAAAAGATTCCTTGTATCCATGTACACATAGGGTCTTAAGCGATTAAAAGTGACATATCAAATGGGGTCACTAGAGGTCATTGACCTAAACAGGGAAAAAATGTAAGACATGCTCCGATATTGACCGGTCATATCTCATTTTGTAGGTATTGATGAGACAAGAACAAAAGTTAATCATATTGTTAAGGTCAAAGGTCAAGAAAAGGTCACTAGGGGTCAAAATGTAAATTTCACTCCATTGACCCAAAATACTACTTGTCCGAGGGAAAATGACTCATGATTGTCAGAATTGGTCAAAAGATTTATATTGACCATGTTCATATAGGGTGCTTCTGCACTAAAAGTGACATGTCACACGGGGTCACTAGAGGTCATTGAACTATACAGGTGAAAATCTTAAGACATGCTCCGATTTTGACCGGTTATAACTCATTTTGTAGGTATTGATGAGACAAGAAAAAAAGTCAATCATTTTTTTGGGGTCAAAGGTCAACAAAAGATCACTAGGGGTCAAAATGTACATTTTTACGACATTAGGACCCCTAGTGACCTTTTTTTGACCTTTGACCCCAAAAAAATGATTGACTTTTTTTCTTGTCTAATCAATACCTACAAAATGAGCCATAACCGGTCAAAATCGGAGCAAGTCTTAAATTTTACCCCGTGTGTGTCTTTATATTAGTCGAGGATCGCCTAATATACTGTATTCTAACTGTCACTTTTGACAATTTTCCTGGCATGAGACCGATAGCTCCGTAACCATTTGACCGATTAAAAAAACTCTGCAGAGCAAAGTTCCCTTTAGTGCACCACTACTCAGATCAGAAAGCACAAGAGGTCAAATGTCACACAGGGGTCACTAGAGGTCAAAACGACCTATTATTTCACTCAAAATGCTATTTTTTCTAGAGGAAATGACCCATGATTATGAGAATTAGTCAAAAGATTCCTTGTATCCATGTACACATAGGGTCTTAAGCGATTAAAAGTGACATATCAAATGGGGTCACTAGAGGTCATTGACCTAAACAGGGAAAAAATGTAAGACATGCTCCGATATTAACCGGTCATATCTCATTTTGTAGGTATTGATGAGACAAGAACAAAAGTTAATCATATTGTTAAGGTCAAAGGTCAAGAAAAGGTCACTAGGGGTCAAAATGTAAATTTCACTCCATTGACCCAAAATACTACTTGTCCGAGGGAAAATGACTCATGATTGTCAGAATTGGTCAAAAGATTTATATTGACCATGTTCATATAGGGTGCTTCTGCACTAAAAGTGACATGTCACACGGGGTCACTAGAGGTCATTGAACTATACAGGTGAAAATCTTAAGACATGCTCCGATTTTGACCGGTTATAACTCATTTTGTAGGTATTGATGAGACAAGAAAAAAAGTCAATCATTTTTTTGGGGTCAAAGGTCAACAAAAGATCACTAGGGGTCAAAATGTACATTTTTACGACATTAGGACCCCTAGTGACCTTTTTTTGACCTTTGACCCCAAAAAAATGATTGACTTTTTTTCTTGTCTAATCAATACCTACAAAATGAGCCATAACCGGTCAAAATCGGAGCAAGTCTTAAATTTTACCCCGTGTGTGTCTTTATATTAGTCGAGGATCGCCTAATATACTGTATTCTAACTGTCACTTTTGACAATTTTCCTGGCATGAGACCGATAGCTCCGTAACCATTTGACCGATTAAAAAAACTCTGCAGAGCAAAGTTCCCTTTAGTGCACCACTACTCAGATCAGAAAGCACAAGAGGTCAAATGTCACACAGGGGTCACTAGAGGTCAAAACGACCTATTATTTCACTCAAAATGCTATTTTTTCTAGAGGAAATGACCCATGATTATGAGAATTAGTCAAAAGATTCCTTGTATCCATGTACACATAGGGTCTTAAGCGATTAAAAGTGACATATCAAATGGGGTCACTAGAGGTCATTGACCTAAACAGGGAAAAAATGTAAGACATGCTCCGATATTGACCGGTCATATCTCATTTTGTAGGTATTGATGAGACAAGAACAAAAGTTAATCATATTGTTAAGGTCAAAGGTCAAGAAAAGGTCACTAGGGGTCAAAATGTAAATTTCACTCCATTGACCCAAAATACTACTTGTCCGAGGGAAAATGACTCATGATTGTCAGAATTGGTCAAAAGATTTATATTGACCATGTTCATATAGGGTGCTTCTGCACTAAAAGTGACATGTCACACGGGGTCACTAGAGGTCATTGAACTATACAGGTGAAAATCTTAAGACATGCTCCGATTTTGACCGGTTATAACTCATTTTGTAGGTATTGATGAGACAAGAAAAAAAGTCAATCATTTTTTTGGGGTCAAAGGTCAACAAAAGATCACTAGGGGTCAAAATGTACATTTTTACGACATTAGGACCCCTAGTGACCTTTTTTTGACCTTTGACCCCAAAAAAATGATTGACTTTTTTTCTTGTCTAATCAATACCTACAAAATGAGCCATAACCGGTCAAAATCGGAGCAAGTCTTAAATTTTACCCCGTGTGTGTCTTTATATTAGTCGAGGATCGCCTAATATACTGTATTCTAACTGTCACTTTTGACAATTTTCCTGGCATGAGACCGATAGCTCCGTAACCATTTGACCGATTAAAAAAACTCTGCAGAGCAAAGTTCCCTTTAGTGCACCACTACTCAGATCAGAAAGCACAAGAGGTCAAATGTCACACAGGGGTCACTAGAGGTCAAAACGACCTATTATTTCACTCAAAATGCTATTTTTTCTAGAGGAAATGACCCATGATTATGAGAATTAGTCAAAAGATTCCTTGTATCCATGTACACATAGGGTCTTAAGCGATTAAAAGTGACATATCAAATGGGGTCACTAGAGGTCATTGACCTAAACAGGGAAAAAATGTAAGACATGCTCCGATATTGACCGGTCATATCTCATTTTGTAGGTATTGATGAGACAAGAACAAAAGTTAATCATATTGTTAAGGTCAAAGGTCAAGAAAAGGTCACTAGGGGTCAAAATGTAAATTTCACTCCATTGACCCAAAATACTACTTGTCCGAGGGAAAATGACTCATGATTGTCAGAATTGGTCAAAAGATTTATATTGACCATGTTCATATAGGGTGCTTCTGCACTAAAAGTGACATGTCACACGGGGTCACTAGAGGTCATTGAACTATACAGGTGAAAATCTTAAGACATGCTCCGATTTTGACCGGTTATAACTCATTTTGTAGGTATTGATGAGACAAGAAAAAAAGTCAATCATTTTTTTGGGGTCAAAGGTCAACAAAAGATCACTAGGGGTCAAAATGTACATTTTTACGACATTAGGACCCCTAGTGACCTTTTTTTGACCTTTGACCCCAAAAAAATGATTGACTTTTTTTCTTGTCTAATCAATACCTACAAAATGAGCCATAACCGGTCAAAATCGGAGCAAGTCTTAAATTTTACCCCGTGTGTGTCTTTATATTAGTCGAGGATCGCCTAATATACTGTATTCTAACTGTCACTTTTGACAATTTTCCTGGCATGAGACCGATAGCTCCGTAACCATTTGACCGATTAAAAAAACTCTGCAGAGCAAAGTTCCCTTTAGTGCACCACTACTCAGATCAGAAAGCACAAGAGGTCAAATGTCACACAGGGGTCACTAGAGGTCAAAACGACCTATTATTTCACTCAAAATGCTATTTTTTCTAGAGGAAATGACCCATGATTATGAGAATTAGTCAAAAGATTCCTTGTATCCATGTACACATAGGGTCTTAAGCGATTAAAAGTGACATATCAAATGGGGTCACTAGAGGTCATTGACCTAAACAGGGAAAAAATGTAAGACATGCTCCGATATTAACCGGTCATATCTCATTTTGTAGGTATTGATGAGACAAGAACAAAAGTTAATCATATTGTTAAGGTCAAAGGTCAAGAAAAGGTCACTAGGGGTCAAAATGTAAATTTCACTCCATTGACCCAAAATACTACT
Source organism: Ophiura sarsii (assembly GCA_035610835.1). NCBI lineage: Eukaryota > Metazoa > Echinodermata > Ophiuroidea > Amphilepidida > Ophiuridae > Ophiura > Ophiura sarsii. The sequence continues at coordinate 82,111,140 of CM069441.1, read as the reverse complement.
TGTCCGAGGGAAAATGACTCATGATTGTCAGAATTGGTCAAAAGATTTATATTGACCATGTTCATATAGGGTGCTTCTGCACTAAAAGTGACATGTCACACGGGGTCACTAGAGGTCATTGAACTATACAGGTGAAAATCTTAAGACATGCTCCGATTTTGACCGGTTATAACTCATTTTGTAGGTATTGATGAGACAAGAAAAAAAGTCAATCATTTTTTTGGGGTCAAAGGTCAACAAAAGATCACTAGGGGTCAAAATGTACATTTTTACGACATTAGGACCCCTAGTGACCTTTTTTTGACCTTTGACCCCAAAAAAATGATTGACTTTTTTTCTTGTCTAATCAATACCTACAAAATGAGCCATAACCGGTCAAAATCGGAGCAAGTCTTAAATTTTACCCCGTGTGTGTCTTTATATTAGTCGAGGATCGCCTAATATACTGTATTCTAACTGTCACTTTTGACAATTTTCCTGGCATGAGACCGATAGCTCCGTAACCATTTGACCGATTAAAAAAACTCTGCAGAGCAAAGTTCCCTTTAGTGCACCACTACTCAGATCAGAAAGCACAAGAGGTCAAATGTCACACAGGGGTCACTAGAGGTCAAAACGACCTATTATTTCACTCAAAATGCTATTTTTTCTAGAGGAAATGACCCATGATTATGAGAATTAGTCAAAAGATTCCTTGTATCCATGTACACATAGGGTCTTAAGCGATTAAAAGTGACATATCAAATGGGGTCACTAGAGGTCATTGACCTAAACAGGGAAAAAATGTAAGACATGCTCCGATATTGACCGGTCATATCTCATTTTGTAGGTATTGATGAGACAAGAACAAAAGTTAATCATATTGTTAAGGTCAAAGGTCAAGAAAAGGTCACTAGGGGTCAAAATGTAAATTTCACTCCATTGACCCAAAATACTACTTGTCCGAGGGAAAATGACTCATGATTGTCAGAATTGGTCAAAAGATTTATATTGACCATGTTCATATAGGGTGCTTCTGCACTAAAAGTGACATGTCACACGGGGTCACTAGAGGTCATTGAACTATACAGGTGAAAATCTTAAGACATGCTCCGATTTTGACCGGTTATAACTCATTTTGTAGGTATTGATGAGACAAGAAAAAAAGTCAATCATTTTTTTGGGGTCAAAGGTCAACAAAAGATCACTAGGGGTCAAAATGTACATTTTTACGACATTAGGACCCCTAGTGACCTTTTTTTGACCTTTGACCCCAAAAAAATGATTGACTTTTTTTCTTGTCTAATCAATACCTACAAAATGAGCCATAACCGGTCAAAATCGGAGCAAGTCTTAAATTTTACCCCGTGTGTGTCTTTATATTAGTCGAGGATCGCCTAATATACTGTATTCTAACTGTCACTTTTGACAATTTTCCTGGCATGAGACCGATAGCTCCGTAACCATTTGACCGATTAAAAAAACTCTGCAGAGCAAAGTTCCCTTTAGTGCACCACTACTCAGATCAGAAAGCACAAGAGGTCAAATGTCACACAGGGGTCACTAGAGGTCAAAACGACCTATTATTTCACTCAAAATGCTATTTTTTCTAGAGGAAATGACCCATGATTATGAGAATTAGTCAAAAGATTCCTTGTATCCATGTACACATAGGGTCTTAAGCGATTAAAAGTGACATATCAAATGGGGTCACTAGAGGTCATTGACCTAAACAGGGAAAAAATGTAAGACATGCTCCGATATTAACCGGTCATATCTCATTTTGTAGGTATTGATGAGACAAGAACAAAAGTTAATCATATTGTTAAGGTCAAAGGTCAAGAAAAGGTCACTAGGGGTCAAAATGTAAATTTCACTCCATTGACCCAAAATACTACTTGTCCGAGGGAAAATGACTCATGATTGTCAGAATTGGTCAAAAGATTTATATTGACCATGTTCATATAGGGTGCTTCTGCACTAAAAGTGACATGTCACACGGGGTCACTAGAGGTCATTGAACTATACAGGTGAAAATCTTAAGACATGCTCCGATTTTGACCGGTTATAACTCATTTTGTAGGTATTGATGAGACAAGAAAAAAAGTCAATCATTTTTTTGGGGTCAAAGGTCAACAAAAGATCACTAGGGGTCAAAATGTACATTTTTACGACATTAGGACCCCTAGTGACCTTTTTTTGACCTTTGACCCCAAAAAAATGATTGACTTTTTTTCTTGTCTAATCAATACCTACAAAATGAGCCATAACCGGTCAAAATCGGAGCAAGTCTTAAATTTTACCCCGTGTGTGTCTTTATATTAGTCGAGGATCGCCTAATATACTGTATTCTAACTGTCACTTTTGACAATTTTCCTGGCATGAGACCGATAGCTCCGTAACCATTTGACCGATTAAAAAAACTCTGCAGAGCAAAGTTCCCTTTAGTGCACCACTACTCAGATCAGAAAGCACAAGAGGTCAAATGTCACACAGGGGTCACTAGAGGTCAAAACGACCTATTATTTCACTCAAAATGCTATTTTTTCTAGAGGAAATGACCCATGATTATGAGAATTAGTCAAAAGATTCCTTGTATCCATGTACACATAGGGTCTTAAGCGATTAAAAGTGACATATCAAATGGGGTCACTAGAGGTCATTGACCTAAACAGGGAAAAAATGTAAGACATGCTCCGATATTGACCGGTCATATCTCATTTTGTAGGTATTGATGAGACAAGAACAAAAGTTAATCATATTGTTAAGGTCAAAGGTCAAGAAAAGGTCACTAGGGGTCAAAATGTAAATTTCACTCCATTGACCCAAAATACTACTTGTCCGAGGGAAAATGACTCATGATTGTCAGAATTGGTCAAAAGATTTATATTGACCATGTTCATATAGGGTGCTTCTGCACTAAAAGTGACATGTCACACGGGGTCACTAGAGGTCATTGAACTATACAGGTGAAAATCTTAAGACATGCTCCGATTTTGACCGGTTATAACTCATTTTGTAGGTATTGATGAGACAAGAAAAAAAGTCAATCATTTTTTTGGGGTCAAAGGTCAACAAAAGATCACTAGGGGTCAAAATGTACATTTTTACGACATTAGGACCCCTAGTGACCTTTTTTTGACCTTTGACCCCAAAAAAATGATTGACTTTTTTTCTTGTCTAATCAATACCTACAAAATGAGCCATAACCGGTCAAAATCGGAGCAAGTCTTAAATTTTACCCCGTGTGTGTCTTTATATTAGTCGAGGATCGCCTAATATACTGTATTCTAACTGTCACTTTTGACAATTTTCCTGGCATGAGACCGATAGCTCCGTAACCATTTGACCGATTAAAAAAACTCTGCAGAGCAAAGTTCCCTTTAGTGCACCACTACTCAGATCAGAAAGCACAAGAGGTCAAATGTCACACAGGGGTCACTAGAGGTCAAAACGACCTATTATTTCACTCAAAATGCTATTTTTTCTAGAGGAAATGACCCATGATTATGAGAATTAGTCAAAAGATTCCTTGTATCCATGTACACATAGGGTCTTAAGCGATTAAAAGTGACATATCAAATGGGGTCACTAGAGGTCATTGACCTAAACAGGGAAAAAATGTAAGACATGCTCCGATATTGACCGGTCATATCTCATTTTGTAGGTATTGATGAGACAAGAACAAAAGTTAATCATATTGTTAAGGTCAAAGGTCAAGAAAAGGTCACTAGGGGTCAAAATGTAAATTTCACTCCATTGACCCAAAATACTACTTGTCCGAGGGAAAATGACTCATGATTGTCAGAATTGGTCAAAAGATTTATATTGACCATGTTCATATAGGGTGCTTCTGCACTAAAAGTGACATGTCACACGGGGTCACTAGAGGTCATTGAACTATACAGGTGAAAATCTTAAGACATGCTCCGATTTTGACCGGTTATAACTCATTTTGTAGGTATTGATGAGACAAGAAAAAAAGTCAATCATTTTTTTGGGGTCAAAGGTCAACAAAAGATCACTAGGGGTCAAAATGTACATTTTTACGACATTAGGACCCCTAGTGACCTTTTTTTGACCTTTGACCCCAAAAAAATGATTGACTTTTTTTCTTGTCTAATCAATACCTACAAAATGAGCCATAACCGGTCAAAATCGGAGCAAGTCTTAAATTTTACCCCGTGTGTGTCTTTATATTAGTCGAGGATCGCCTAATATACTGTATTCTAACTGTCACTTTTGACAATTTTCCTGGCATGAGACCGATAGCTCCGTAACCATTTGACCGATTAAAAAAACTCTGCAGAGCAAAGTTCCCTTTAGTGCACCACTACTCAGATCAGAAAGCACAAGAGGTCAAATGTCACACAGGGGTCACTAGAGGTCAAAACGACCTATTATTTCACTCAAAATGCTATTTTTTCTAGAGGAAATGACCCATGATTATGAGAATTAGTCAAAAGATTCCTTGTATCCATGTACACATAGGGTCTTAAGCGATTAAAAGTGACATATCAAATGGGGTCACTAGAGGTCATTGACCTAAACAGGGAAAAAATGTAAGACATGCTCCGATATTAACCGGTCATATCTCATTTTGTAGGTATTGATGAGACAAGAACAAAAGTTAATCATATTGTTAAGGTCAAAGGTCAAGAAAAGGTCACTAGGGGTCAAAATGTAAATTTCACTCCATTGACCCAAAATACTACTTGTCCGAGGGAAAATGACTCATGATTGTCAGAATTGGTCAAAAGATTTATATTGACCATGTTCATATAGGGTGCTTCTGCACTAAAAGTGACATGTCACACGGGGTCACTAGAGGTCATTGAACTATACAGGTGAAAATCTTAAGACATGCTCCGATTTTGACCGGTTATAACTCATTTTGTAGGTATTGATGAGACAAGAAAAAAAGTCAATCATTTTTTTGGGGTCAAAGGTCAACAAAAGATCACTAGGGGTCAAAATGTACATTTTTACGACATTAGGACCCCTAGTGACCTTTTTTTGACCTTTGACCCCAAAAAAATGATTGACTTTTTTTCTTGTCTAATCAATACCTACAAAATGAGCCATAACCGGTCAAAATCGGAGCAAGTCTTAAATTTTACCCCGTGTGTGTCTTTATATTAGTCGAGGATCGCCTAATATACTGTATTCTAACTGTCACTTTTGACAATTTTCCTGGCATGAGACCGATAGCTCCGTAACCATTTGACCGATTAAAAAAACTCTGCAGAGCAAAGTTCCCTTTAGTGCACCACTACTCAGATCAGAAAGCACAAGAGGTCAAATGTCACACAGGGGTCACTAGAGGTCAAAACGACCTATTATTTCACTCAAAATGCTATTTTTTCTAGAGGAAATGACCCATGATTATGAGAATTAGTCAAAAGATTCCTTGTATCCATGTACACATAGGGTCTTAAGCGATTAAAAGTGACATATCAAATGGGGTCACTAGAGGTCATTGACCTAAACAGGGAAAAAATGTAAGACATGCTCCGATATTGACCGGTCATATCTCATTTTGTAGGTATTGATGAGACAAGAACAAAAGTTAATCATATTGTTAAGGTCAAAGGTCAAGAAAAGGTCACTAGGGGTCAAAATGTAAATTTCACTCCATTGACCCAAAATACTACTTGTCCGAGGGAAAATGACTCATGATTGTCAGAATTGGTCAAAAGATTTATATTGACCATGTTCATATAGGGTGCTTCTGCACTAAAAGTGACATGTCACACGGGGTCACTAGAGGTCATTGAACTATACAGGTGAAAATCTTAAGACATGCTCCGATTTTGACCGGTTATAACTCATTTTGTAGGTATTGATGAGACAAGAAAAAAAGTCAATCATTTTTTTGGGGTCAAAGGTCAACAAAAGATCACTAGGGGTCAAAATGTACATTTTTACGACATTAGGACCCCTAGTGACCTTTTTTTGACCTTTGACCCCAAAAAAATGATTGACTTTTTTTCTTGTCTAATCAATACCTACAAAATGAGCCATAACCGGTCAAAATCGGAGCAAGTCTTAAATTTTACCCCGTGTGTGTCTTTATATTAGTCGAGGATCGCCTAATATACTGTATTCTAACTGTCACTTTTGACAATTTTCCTGGCATGAGACCGATAGCTCCGTAACCATTTGACCGATTAAAAAAACTCTGCAGAGCAAAGTTCCCTTTAGTGCACCACTACTCAGATCAGAAAGCACAAGAGGTCAAATGTCACACAGGGGTCACTAGAGGTCAAAACGACCTATTATTTCACTCAAAATGCTATTTTTTCTAGAGGAAATGACCCATGATTATGAGAATTAGTCAAAAGATTCCTTGTATCCATGTACACATAGGGTCTTAAGCGATTAAAAGTGACATATCAAATGGGGTCACTAGAGGTCATTGACCTAAACAGGGAAAAAATGTAAGACATGCTCCGATATTAACCGGTCATATCTCATTTTGTAGGTATTGATGAGACAAGAACAAAAGTTAATCATATTGTTAAGGTCAAAGGTCAAGAAAAGGTCACTAGGGGTCAAAATGTAAATTTCACTCCATTGACCCAAAATACTACTTGTCCGAGGGAAAATGACTCATGATTGTCAGAATTGGTCAAAAGATTTATATTGACCATGTTCATATAGGGTGCTTCTGCACTAAAAGTGACATGTCACACGGGGTCACTAGAGGTCATTGAACTATACAGGTGAAAATCTTAAGACATGCTCCGATTTTGACCGGTTATAACTCATTTTGTAGGTATTGATGAGACAAGAAAAAAAGTCAATCATTTTTTTGGGGTCAAAGGTCAACAAAAGATCACTAGGGGTCAAAATGTACATTTTTACGACATTAGGACCCCTAGTGACCTTTTTTTGACCTTTGACCCCAAAAAAATGATTGACTTTTTTTCTTGTCTAATCAATACCTACAAAATGAGCCATAACCGGTCAAAATCGGAGCAAGTCTTAAATTTTACCCCGTGTGTGTCTTTATATTAGTCGAGGATCGCCTAATATACTGTATTCTAACTGTCACTTTTGACAATTTTCCTGGCATGAGACCGATAGCTCCGTAACCATTTGACCGATTAAAAAAACTCTGCAGAGCAAAGTTCCCTTTAGTGCACCACTACTCAGATCAGAAAGCACAAGAGGTCAAATGTCACACAGGGGTCACTAGAGGTCAAAACGACCTATTATTTCACTCAAAATGCTATTTTTTCTAGAGGAAATGACCCATGATTATGAGAATTAGTCAAAAGATTCCTTGTATCCATGTACACATAGGGTCTTAAGCGATTAAAAGTGACATATCAAATGGGGTCACTAGAGGTCATTGACCTAAACAGGGAAAAAATGTAAGACATGCTCCGATATTGACCGGTCATATCTCATTTTGTAGGTATTGATGAGACAAGAACAAAAGTTAATCATATTGTTAAGGTCAAAGGTCAAGAAAAGGTCACTAGGGGTCAAAATGTAAATTTCACTCCATTGACCCAAAATACTACTTGTCCGAGGGAAAATGACTCATGATTGTCAGAATTGGTCAAAAGATTTATATTGACCATGTTCATATAGGGTGCTTCTGCACTAAAAGTGACATGTCACACGGGGTCACTAGAGGTCATTGAACTATACAGGTGAAAATCTTAAGACATGCTCCGATTTTGACCGGTTATAACTCATTTTGTAGGTATTGATGAGACAAGAAAAAAAGTCAATCATTTTTTTGGGGTCAAAGGTCAACAAAAGATCACTAGGGGTCAAAATGTACATTTTTACGACATTAGGACCCCTAGTGACCTTTTTTTGACCTTTGACCCCAAAAAAATGATTGACTTTTTTTCTTGTCTAATCAATACCTACAAAATGAGCCATAACCGGTCAAAATCGGAGCAAGTCTTAAATTTTACCCCGTGTGTGTCTTTATATTAGTCGAGGATCGCCTAATATACTGTATTCTAACTGTCACTTTTGACAATTTTCCTGGCATGAGACCGATAGCTCCGTAACCATTTGACCGATTAAAAAAACTCTGCAGAGCAAAGTTCCCTTTAGTGCACCACTACTCAGATCAGAAAGCACAAGAGGTCAAATGTCACACAGGGGTCACTAGAGGTCAAAACGACCTATTATTTCACTCAAAATGCTATTTTTTCTAGAGGAAATGACCCATGATTATGAGAATTAGTCAAAAGATTCCTTGTATCCATGTACACATAGGGTCTTAAGCGATTAAAAGTGACATATCAAATGGGGTCACTAGAGGTCATTGACCTAAACAGGGAAAAAATGTAAGACATGCTCCGATATTGACCGGTCATATCTCATTTTGTAGGTATTGATGAGACAAGAACAAAAGTTAATCATATTGTTAAGGTCAAAGGTCAAGAAAAGGTCACTAGGGGTCAAAATGTAAATTTCACTCCATTGACCCAAAATACTACTTGTCCGAGGGAAAATGACTCATGATTGTCAGAATTGGTCAAAAGATTTATATTGACCATGTTCATATAGGGTGCTTCTGCACTAAAAGTGACATGTCACACGGGGTCACTAGAGGTCATTGAACTATACAGGTGAAAATCTTAAGACATGCTCCGATTTTGACCGGTTATAACTCATTTTGTAGGTATTGATGAGACAAGAAAAAAAGTCAATCATTTTTTTGGGGTCAAAGGTCAACAAAAGATCACTAGGGGTCAAAATGTACATTTTTACGACATTAGGACCCCTAGTGACCTTTTTTTGACCTTTGACCCCAAAAAAATGATTGACTTTTTTTCTTGTCTAATCAATACCTACAAAATGAGCCATAACCGGTCAAAATCGGAGCAAGTCTTAAATTTTACCCCGTGTGTGTCTTTATATTAGTCGAGGATCGCCTAATATACTGTATTCTAACTGTCACTTTTGACAATTTTCCTGGCATGAGACCGATAGCTCCGTAACCATTTGACCGATTAAAAAAACTCTGCAGAGCAAAGTTCCCTTTAGTGCACCACTACTCAGATCAGAAAGCACAAGAGGTCAAATGTCACACAGGGGTCACTAGAGGTCAAAACGACCTATTATTTCACTCAAAATGCTATTTTTTCTAGAGGAAATGACCCATGATTATGAGAATTAGTCAAAAGATTCCTTGTATCCATGTACACATAGGGTCTTAAGCGATTAAAAGTGACATATCAAATGGGGTCACTAGAGGTCATTGACCTAAACAGGGAAAAAATGTAAGACATGCTCCGATATTAACCGGTCATATCTCATTTTGTAGGTATTGATGAGACAAGAACAAAAGTTAATCATATTGTTAAGGTCAAAGGTCAAGAAAAGGTCACTAGGGGTCAAAATGTAAATTTCACTCCATTGACCCAAAATACTACTTGTCCGAGGGAAAATGACTCATGATTGTCAGAATTGGTCAAAAGATTTATATTGACCATGTTCATATAGGGTGCTTCTGCACTAAAAGTGACATGTCACACGGGGTCACTAGAGGTCATTGAACTATACAGGTGAAAATCTTAAGACATGCTCCGATTTTGACCGGTTATAACTCATTTTGTAGGTATTGATGAGACAAGAAAAAAAGTCAATCATTTTTTTGGGGTCAAAGGTCAACAAAAGATCACTAGGGGTCAAAATGTACATTTTTACGACATTAGGACCCCTAGTGACCTTTTTTTGACCTTTGACCCCAAAAAAATGATTGACTTTTTTTCTTGTCTAATCAATACCTACAAAATGAGCCATAACCGGTCAAAATCGGAGCAAGTCTTAAATTTTACCCCGTGTGTGTCTTTATATTAGTCGAGGATCGCCTAATATACTGTATTCTAACTGTCACTTTTGACAATTTTCCTGGCATGAGACCGATAGCTCCGTAACCATTTGACCGATTAAAAAAACTCTGCAGAGCAAAGTTCCCTTTAGTGCACCACTACTCAGATCAGAAAGCACAAGAGGTCAAATGTCACACAGGGGTCACTAGAGGTCAAAACGACCTATTATTTCACTCAAAATGCTATTTTTTCTAGAGGAAATGACCCATGATTATGAGAATTAGTCAAAAGATTCCTTGTATCCATGTACACATAGGGTCTTAAGCGATTAAAAGTGACATATCAAATGGGGTCACTAGAGGTCATTGACCTAAACAGGGAAAAAATGTAAGACATGCTCCGATATTGACCGGTCATATCTCATTTTGTAGGTATTGATGAGACAAGAACAAAAGTTAATCATATTGTTAAGGTCAAAGGTCAAGAAAAGGTCACTAGGGGTCAAAATGTAAATTTCACTCCATTGACCCAAAATACTACTTGTCCGAGGGAAAATGACTCATGATTGTCAGAATTGGTCAAAAGATTTATATTGACCATGTTCATATAGGGTGCTTCTGCACTAAAAGTGACATGTCACACGGGGTCACTAGAGGTCATTGAACTATACAGGTGAAAATCTTAAGACATGCTCCGATTTTGACGGGACTACTTTTTTCTTGTGCGCATTGATCAGCCAAGCAAAAAAGTCAATTACAAGTTTTGGTTCAGAGGTCAAGAAAAGATCACTAGGGGTCAAAATGTAAGCACTGGCATGTCGTGTTGATATCCGTATAATGTCATATACGGCATTCCATCAACAAATGTGTAATAGAAGTACGAATTAATGCAAAAAAATTAATATCACAAAGCGGAAATGGAGTTAGATTTCCATTCAAACATCTTCGGACTCAGTACTACAAAAGACATAAATAGTGACAGAATCAGCAAATCATATAAAGGATTAACAAATTATTTGAGAAAAAGGGGATGCACATATAATCTTTTCTCATCATAAAAACGTGCCAAACTATGGCACGCCCCAGAGGACAAAAACGTGTTGAGACTAATATATATTTATTTATTTCTCCTGTCATAAGACCTATAGCTCCGTAACCATTGCCGTAACCATTAAGCCGATGTTGACCAGATTTGGTCATAAGTACCCTTATGTGCACCACTACTCAGGTTGTAAAGCATAAGGGGTCAAAGGTCACACAAGGGTAACTAGGGGTCAAAACGTGATTTTCACTTAAAACGCATTTGCAATTTATTGAAATGACCTAGGATCTTGAGAATTGGCCAACATATTTCGTTTGACCGTACGCATATATAATAGTTCGGTTTTTTAAATCGAAAAATGTTTGGGGTTACTAGGGGTCAAATTGTAAATTTTACTCCATGTACTCAAAACCCTACTTGTCCGAGGGAAAATGACTGATGATACTCAGAATTTGTCAAAAGATTTCTTAGATCCATGTACATATAGGGTGCTTCTCCACTAAAAGTGAAATGTCAAACGGGGTCACTAGGGGTCACTGAACTTTACAGGTGGGAAAATATAAGGCATGCTCCGATTTTGACCGAGTTTCTTTTATTTTGTGGGCATTGATGAGACAAGAACAAAAGTCAATCATACTGTTAAGATCAAAGGTCAAGAAAAGGTCCCTAGGGGTCAAAATGTACATTTTCACTCCGCGCACTCAAAATACTACTTGTCCGAGACGAAATGACCGATGATTGTCAGAATTTGTCAAAAGATTCCTCTTATCAATGTTCATATAGGGTGCTTCTCCATTAAAAGTGACATGTCAAACGGGGTCACTAGGGGTCATTGAACTATCAATTGTGAAACTGAAGACATGCTCTGATTTTGACCGGACTACTTTTTTCTTGTGCGCATTGATAAGCCAAGAAATAAGTCAATTATAAGTTTGGGGTCAAAGGTCAAGAAAAGGTCATTAGGGTTCAAAATGTATTTGTTTAACTACTTCAGGGCTGAAATTTATAAAAACAATTATCAAATATAGTACAATTTAAGGTTATTGCCCTTTGACAACATAAAGCAAGGTCAAAGGTCAAAGCCCTCGACTAATATCCGTGATCTAAGATCACAATTATCTCTAGTTATATTAGTCGAGAAACGACTAATATACTGTATTCGTCCTGTTTCTTTCTTCTTCTTCTTTCTTCTTCTTCTTTCTTCTTCTTCTTCCGCCTTGGGACCTGTAGCTCCGTAACCATTGAGCCGATTTTGACCATATTTGGTCATAAGTACCCTTATGTGCACCACTACTCAGGTTGTAAAGCATAAGGGTTCAAAGGTCACACAAGGGTAACTAGGGTCAAAACGTGATTTTCACTTAAAACGCATTTGCAATTTATTGAAATGACCTAGGATCGTGAGAAATGGCCAACATATTCCTTTTGACCGTACGTATATATAATAGTTCGGTTTTTTAAATCGAAAAATGTTTGGGGTCGCTAGAGGTCAAAATGTAAATTTTTACTCATTCACTCAAAACCCTACTTGTCCGAGGGAAAATGACTGATGATACTCATAATTAGTCAAAAGATTCCTTGGATCAATGTACATATAGGGTGCTTCTCCACTAAAAGTGAAATGTCAAACGGGGTCACTAAGGGTCATTGAACTCTACAGAGGAAAAATATAAGGCATGCTCCGATTTTGACCCGGTTTCTTTTATTTTGTGAGCATTGATGAGACAAGAACAAAAGTCAATCATACCGTTAAGGTCAAAGGTCAAAAAAAGGTCCCTAGGGGTCAAAATGTACATTTTCACTCCGCGCACTCAAAATACTACTTGTCCGAGACGAAATGACCGATGATTGTCAGAATTTGTCAAAAGATTTCTCTTATCCATGTTCATATAGGGTGCTTCTCCATTAAAAGTGACATTTCAAACGGGGTCACTAGGGGTCATTGAACTATACAAATGTAAAACTGAAGACATGCTCTGATTTTGACCGGACTACTTTTTTCTTGTGCGCATTGATAAGCCAAGAAAAAAAGTCAATAATAAGTTTGGGGTCAAAGGTCAAGAAAAGGTCATTATAGTTCAAAATGTGTTTTTTTAACTACTTCAGGGCTGAAATTTATAAAAACAATTATCAAATATAGTACAACTTAAGGTTATTGCCCTTTGAAAACATATAGCAAGGTCAAAGGTCAAAGCCCTCGACTAATATCCGTGATCTAAGATCACAATTATCTCTAGTATGTTTTTGTATTTGTACGACAAAAACAAGAAATCTTCTTTCTTCCGTCATGGGACCTATAGCTCCGTACCCATAGACTCGATTTTGACCATATTTGGTCATAAGAACCCGTATGTGCACCACTACTCAGGTTCTAAAGCATAAGGGGTCAAAGGTCACACAGGGGTAACTAGGGGTCAAAACGTGATTTTCACTTAAAACACATTTGCAATTTATTGAAATGACCTAGGATCTTGAGAATTGGCCAACATATTCCTTTTGACCGTACGCATATATAATAGTTCGGTTTTTTAAATCGAAAAATGTTTGGGGTTACTAGGGGTCAAAATGTAAATTTTACTCCATTCACTCAAAACCCTACTTGTCCGAGGGAAAATGACTGATGATACTCAGAATTTATCAAAAGATTCCTTGGATCCATGTACATATAGGGTGCTTCTTCACTAAAAGTGAAATGTCAAACGGGGTCACTAGGGGTCATTGAACTTTACAGAGGGAAAATATAAGGCATGCTCCGATTTTGACCGGGTTTCTTTTATTTTGTGGGCATTGATGAGACAAGAACAAAAGTCAATCATACCGTTAAGGTCAAAGGTCAAAAAAAGGTCCTTAGGGGTCAAAATGTACATTTTCACTCCGCGCACTCAAAATACTACTTGTCCGAGACGAAATGACCGATGATTGTCAGAATTTGTCAAAAGATTCCTCTTATCCATGTTCATATAGGGTGCTTCTCCATTAAAAGTGACATGTCAAACGGGGTCACTAGGGGTCATTGAACTATACAGGTGTAAAACTGAAGACATGCCCTGATTTTGACCGGACTACTTTTTTCTTGTGCGCATTGATAAGCCAAGAAAAAAAGTCAATATAAGTTTGGGGTCAAAGGTCAAGAAAAGGTCATTAGGGTTCAAAATGTATTTTTTAACTACTTCAGGGCTGAAATTTAATAAAAACAATTATCAAATATAGTACAACTTAAGGTTATTGCCATTTGACAACATATAGCAAGGTCAAAGGTCAAAGCCCTCGACTAATATCCGTGATCTAAGATCACAATTATCTCTAGTTTCTTCTTCTTTCTTCTTCTTTCTTCTTCTTCTTTCTTATATTAGTCGAGAAACGACTAATATACTGTATTCGTGCTGTTTCTTCTTCTTGGCCTTCTGACCTCTGACCTCCTGCGCCGTAACCGTTGGGCCGATTTTGATCAAACTTGGTCACAAGTACACTTGTGTGCACCACTACTCAGGTTTCAAAGCACAAAAGGTCAAAGGTCACACAGGGGTCACAGGGGTCAAAAACGTGATTTTTCAAATAAAACGCATTTGCAATTTAGTGAAATGACCTAGGATCTTCAGAATTGGTCAACATGTTCCTTTTGACCGTACGCATGTACAATAGTTCGGTTTTTAAAATCAAAATATATTTGGGGTCAGTAGGGGTCAAAATGTAATTTTTTCTCCATTCACTCAAAACCCTACTTGTCCGAGGGAAATTAACTGATGATACTCAGAATTGGTCAAAAGATTCCCCTTGACCATGTACATATAGGTTGCTCCTGCATTAAAAGTGACATGTCACACGGGGTCACTAGAGGTCATTGAACTATACAGGTGAAAATCTTAAGACATGCTCCGATTTTAACGGGACTACTTTTTTCTTGTGCGCATTGATAAGCCAAGAAAAAAAGTCAATCATAAGTTTTGGGTCAAAGGTCAAGAAAAGGTCACTAGGGGTCAAAATGTAAATGTTCACTCCATTCACTCAAAATGCTACTTGTCCGAGGGAAAATGACTGATGATTGTCAGAATTAATCAAAAGATTCCCCTTGACCATGTTCATATAGGTTGCTCCTGCACTAAAAGTGACATGTCACACGAGGTCACTAGAGGTCATTGAACTATACAGGTGAAAATCTTAAGACATGCTCCGATTTTGACGGGACTACTTTTTTTCTTGTGCGCATTGATAAGCCAAGAAAAAAAGTGAATCAT
The DNA here is from genome assembly GCA_035610835.1 of Ophiura sarsii. NCBI lineage: Eukaryota > Metazoa > Echinodermata > Ophiuroidea > Amphilepidida > Ophiuridae > Ophiura > Ophiura sarsii. The sequence continues at coordinate 82,096,076 of CM069441.1, read as the reverse complement.
AATTTTGGGGTCAAAGGTCAAAAAAAGGTCACTAGGGGTCAAAACGTGATTTTCACTAAAAACGCCATTGCATTTGATTAAAACGACCCAGGAACGTCAAAATTGGTCATCATATTTATCATGACCGTCTTCGGTTTTTTGAATCGAAATTTTTTGGGGGTCACTAGAGGTCAAAATGTAAATTTTCACTCAATTTACTCAAAATGCTACTTGTCCGAGTGAAAATTACTGATGATTGTCAGAATAGGTCAAAAGATTCCTCTGATCGTGAACTTGGGGTCAAGGGGCAAAATGTAATACGCTAGACTAATATCCGCGATCTCCGATCGCAGCTTATGTCTAGTTATATTAGTCGAGAAACGACTAATATACTGTATTTGTCCTGTTTCTTTCTTTCTTTCTTTCTTCTTTCTTTTTCTGTCATGGGACCTATAGCTCCGTAACCATTGAGCCGATTTTAACCATATTTGGTCATGAGAACCCTTATGTGCACCACTACTTAGGTTGTAAAGCATAAGGGGTCAAAGGTCACACAGGGGTCACTAGGGGTCAAAACGTGATTTTCACTAAAAACGCATTTGCAATTTAGTGAAATGACCTATGATCGTCAGAATTGGTCCACATATTCCTTTTGACCGTACGCATGTACAAAAGAACGTTTTTTAAAATTAAAAATCATTTGGGGTCACTAGGGGTCAAAATGTAAATTTTACTCCATTCATTCAAAACCCTACTTGTCCGAGGGAAAATAACTGATGATACTCAGAATTAGTCAAAAGATTTCTTGGATCAATGTTCATATAGGGTCCTTCCACACTAAAAGTGACATGTCAAACGGGGTCACTAGGGGTCATTGAACTTTACAGGGGGAAAATATAACGCATGCTCTGATTTTGACCGGGTTTCTTTTATTTTGTGGGCATTGATGAGACAAGAACAAAAGTCAATCATACCGTTAAGATCAAAGGTCAAAAAAAGGTCACTAGGGGTCAAAATGTACATTTTCACTCCTCGCACTCAAAATACTACTTGTCCAACAGATAATGACCTATGATTGTCAGAATTAGTCAAAAGATTACTCTTATCCATGTCCATATAGGGTCCTTCTCCACTAAAAGTGACATGTCACACGAGGTCACTAGAGGTCATTGAACTATACAGGTGAAATTCTTAAGACATGCTCCGATTTTGACGGGACTACTTTTCTCTTGTGCGCATTGATCAGCCAAGCAAAAAAGTCAATCATAAGTTTACAAATTTTGGGTCAGAGGTCAAGAAAAGGTCACTAGGGGTCAAAACGTGATTTTCACTAAAAACGCATTTGCAATTTAGTGAAATGACCTATGATCGTCAGAATTGGTCAACATATTCCTTTTGACCGTACGCATGTACAAAAGAACGGTTTTTTTAATCAAAAAATATTTGGGGTCACTAGGGGTCAAAATGTAAATTTTACTCCATTCACTCAAAACCCTACTTGTCCGAGGGAAAATGACTGATGATACTCAGAATTGGTCAAAAGATTCCTTGGATCAATGTTCATATAGGGTGTTCAGCGATTAAAAGTGACATGTCAAATGGGGTCACTAGAGGTCATTGACCTAAACAGGGATAAAATGTAAGACATGCTCCGATTTTGACCGGGCATATCTCAATTTGTAGGTATTGATGAGACAAGAACAAAAGTCAATCATATTGTTAAGGTCAAAGGTCAAAAAAAGGTCACTAGGGGTCAAAACGTGATTTTCACTAAAAACGCATTTGCAATTTAGTAAAAATGACCTATGATCGTCAGAATTGGTCAACATATTCCTTTTGACCGTACACATGTACAATAGTTCGGTTTTTAAAATCAAAAAATATTTGGGGTCACTAGGGGTCAAAATGTAAATTTTTCTCCATTCACTCAAAATGCTACTTGTCCGAGAGGAAATGACCTATGATTGTCAGAATTAGTCAAAAGATTTCTCTTATCTATGTTCATATAGGGTCCTTCTCCACTAAAAGTGACATGTCACACGGGGTCACTAGAGGTCATTGAACTATACAGGTGAAAATCTTAAGACATGCTCCGATTTTGACGGAACTACTTTTTTCTTGCGCGCATTGATAAGCCAAGAAAAAAAGTCAATCATAAGTTTGGGGTCAAAGGTCAAGAAAAGGTCACTAGGGGTCAAAAAGTGATTTTCACTTAAAACGCCGTTGCAATTTAGTGAAATTACCATAGGATCGTCAGAATTGGCCAACATATTCCTGTTGACCGTACGCATATACAATAGTTCGGTTTTTAAAATCAAAACTGAACGCTGATTGGTTCCAACAAATACGCACATCCCCGCTCTCTAACTACCAAATCCGCTAGACTAATATCCGCGATCTCCGATCGCAGCTTATGTCTAGTTCTTCTTTCTTCCGTCATGGGACCTATAGCTCCGTAACCATTGACCCGAATGTGACCATATTTGGTCATAAGAACCCTTATGTGCACCACTACTCAGGTTGTAAAGCATAAGGGGTCAAAGGTCACACAGGGGTCACTAGGGGTCAAAACGTGATTTTTACTAAAAACGCATTTCCAATTTAGTGAAATGACCTAGGATCGTCAAAATTGGTCCACATATTCCTTTTGACCGTACGCTTGTACAAAAGAAAGGTTTTTAAAATTAAAAATCATTTAGGGTCACTAGGGGTCAAAATGTAAATTTTACTCCATTCACTCAAAACCCTACTTGTCCGAGGGAAAATGACTGAAGATACTCAGAATTGGTCAAAAGATTCCTTGGATCAATGTTCATATAGGGTCCTTCCACACTAAAAGTGACATGTCAAACGGGGTCACTAGGGGTCATTGAACTTTACAAGGGGGAAATATAAGGCATGCTCTGATTTTGACCGGGTTTCTTTTATTATGTGGGCATTGATGAGACAAGAACAAAAGTCAATCATACTGTTAAGGTCAAAGGTCAAGAAAAGGTCCCTAGGGGTCAAAATGTACATTTTCACTCCGCGCACTCAAAATACTACTTGTCCGAGACGAAATGACCGATGATTGTCAGAATTTGTCAAAAGATTCCTATTATCCATGTTCATATAGGGTGCTTCTCCATTAAAAGTGACATGTCAAACGGGGTCACTAGGGGTCATTGAACTATACAGGTGTAAAACTGAAGACATGCTCTGATTTTGACCGGACTACTTTTTTCTTGTGCGCATTGATAAGCCAAGAAAAAAGTCAATTATAAGTTTGGGGTCAAAGGTCAAGAAAAGGTCATTAGGGTTCAAAATGTATTTTTTTAACTACTTCAGGGCTGAAATTTATAAAAACAATTATCAAATATAGTACAACTTAAGGTTATTGCCCTTTGACAACATATAGCAAGGTCAAAGGTCAAAGCCCTCGACTAATATCCGTGATCTAAGATCACAATTATCTCTAGTTCATTGTTGTTGTTCACTGGTGTAACGCTCTCAGTGGCAGACTCTGTGTGTGTGCATTGAGCTATGCTTACTATCATATCTATACTGCCTCTTGCATGCACAGTCAAATAAAACGCTCTAAGTAATTATATATCCTGGGTAAAAACCACCACCATTCCACAGTTTAATACAACGATGTCATCTCCAAACGACAAAAGACCAATGAAGCCTAAGCTTTTTCCAAAAGATGGTGAAGCTTCTGGCGGCGAAGTCTGTGTAAGACTTGAAGACAAGGATTCCCGAATGGTTGTATTGACAAAGAAACACAGAGATGCTCTCGACAGTCAAATTGGGCGATATCCTTATGTATGGTTGCGTGATAATTGTCGGTGTTCTGACTGTTTCCATCCCTCCTCCAGAAGTCGCCTGCTCTTAATGAACAATCTGAATCCTGATATCATCCCATCATCAGTGGAAGTATTAATGCTACCGGAAAACACGCTTCGAATTCATTGGTCAGATAATGGACACATCAGCCAATTCCCAATATCTTGGCTAGCTGAAAATAAATTTTCCAATATGAGTGTCGATCCTGTGAGTAAGCCAACGCGACATTTCTGGGGAAATGAAATGGAGACGAAGATACCTACCTTCTTATTCAGTGATCTCCTCAACAGCGACAAGGCGCTTCATGATTGGATAGAAGCACTGCAGGTATATGGATTGGCGTTGGTCAAGGAAGCACCGCAGAAGGAAGGGGCGCTGGTAGAAATTGGCAAACGAGTATCTTTCCTAAAAACTACTGCATACGGGGACGGGTAAGATCAGTTATTTTTTATAAGAAGCTGCAGAAGGCCTCACTGGGGGTCGGCCGATTTTAGTCATATCATGTGATGGATAGTTAGTTGAAACTATTACAAAAGCCCATACTAAAAGAAATAACCAGATGCCCTCTTCACAAAACTTAAAAGTATGTCAAATCTGAATGTTTAATAAGGAGATAAGGCAATTACATTCCAACAATCAACAACTTCTCTACGATTGTTGATGATGTGCTCTTGACATTTGGGAATGACATTGTTCAATTTCATATCATCGGGAGCACAGAGAAAATAAAGACTACCACCAGATATACCCATGAGCCTAAGTTTGATGGACAGAAACAACTAGACATGGATCTGGTCTGAGACCAGGACACCTTGATTTTTAATGGATTAATGACCTCTAGTGACCCCATATGACATGTCACTTTTAATGGATCCAAGAAATCTTTTGACCAATTCTGACAATCATGGGTCATTTCCTCCCGAAAAAATAGCATTTTGAGTGTTAGGAGTGAAAATTGACCTGTTGACCCCTAGTGACCTATGTTGACCTTTGACCCCATAAAAATGATTGACTCTTTTTCTTGTCTTATCATTGCCTACAAAATGAAACAAGACCGGTCAAAATCGGAGCATGTCTTACATTTTACCCCTGTTTAGGTCAATGACCCCTAGTGACCCCATATGACATGTCACCTTTAATCGCTTAAGACCCTATATGTACATGGATCCAAGGAATCTTTTGATCAATTCTGATAATCATGGGTCATATCCTCTCGAAAAAATAGCATTTTTAGTGCGAGGATTAAAAATTTACATTTTGACCCCTAGTGACCCCAAATATTTTTTGATTTTAAAAACCGAACTATCATATATGCGTACGGTCAAAAGGAATATGTTGACAAATTCTGACGATCCTAGGTCATTTCACTAAATTGCAAACGCGTTTTAAGTGAAAATCACGTTTTGACCCCTTATGATCCCTGTGTGACCTTTGACCCCAAACTGTGAAGACCCTATATGTAGGTCTGGTAGGGGGTCCTACTGACCAAATCTGGTGATTGTAGCATGTAAACTGTAAAAAAAATAGCATTTTGAGTGCGAGGAATGAAAATTGACCTTTTGACCCCTAGTGACCTATGTTGACCTTTGACCCCATGAAAATGATTGACTTTTTTTCTTGTCTTATCAATGCCTACAAAATGAAACATGACCGGTCAAAATCGGAGCATGTCTTACATTTTACCCCTGTTTAGGTCAATGACCCCTAGTGACCCCATATGACATGTCACTTTTAATCGCCGAAGACCCTATATGTACATGGATACAAGGAATCTTTTGACCAATTCTGACAATCATAGGTCATTTCCTCCCGAAAAAATAGCATTTTCAGTGCGAGGAGTAAAAATTTACATTTTGACCCCTAGTGACCCCAAATGATTTTTAATTTTAAAAACCGTTCTTTTGTATATGCGTACGGTCAAAAGGAATATGTGGACCAATTTTGACAATCCTAGGTCATTTCACTAAATTGGAAATGCGTTTTAAGTGAAAATCACGTTTTGACCACTAGTGACCTTTGTGTGACCTTTGACCCCTAACTTTGAAGACCCTATATGTAAGTCAGGTAGGGGGTCCTACTGACCAAGTTTGGTGATTGTAGCATGTAAACTGTAGAAAAAATAGCATTTTCTAGATGGGTCTGATAGAAAGAAGAAAGAAGAAAGAAAGAAGAAGAAAGAAACGGCAGAGATAGAGAACCTTGATTTTTGAAAAATCAAGGTAAAAAACCTTGGTAAAACTTAAGATGTGATGATAGTATGTCATAGCCGGCAATGTCATGTAGTGTAGTGTTTAGACTTTTAACCAATCAGGGCCAGGGCAGGCATATTTAATAGTAAGGGGGATGTGCACCTTCGCATAGCCTCCGTAAAACTGCCGTAACTTCTTCATTATTCATTTAATCTTAATAAAAGTATACATTTTTTTGCAGGAGGGGGTTCAATGAATCCAACTATGATCATGAAATTGACCATAGAAAATTATAAAAAACATGTTTTTTGACCCATTTTAGGTTCTGCAAAGATAACTCAAAATATATTTTGTCAAATTTTGTCATACTAGTTTTATATATTCCTCATGCAATTCCTTAGGAATCGGTTTTTTGGGTTTTTTTAACTTTATTATTTTTTGAATTATAGACCAAAAAGTGCTAAAAAACGTTGAGTTTTTAACCTCCAAAATCGTGAAAATCAATCAAAAAATAATAAAGTAAAAATAAATTAACAAAACGATTCCTAGGGAATTGCATGAGGAATATAATAAAACTAGTATGATAAAATTTAACAAAATATATTTTGAGTTATCTTTGCAGAACCACATTTTTGGCACTTTTTGGTCTCAAAAAATAGATATTAAAAAAAACCCGTTCCATGGGAATTTTATTAGGATTATAATACAACTAGTTTGACAACATTTGACAAAATATATTTTTATTTATCTTTTCCAAACCTAAAATGGGTCAAAAAACGTGTTTTTTTATAATTTTCTCCCAATATGGTCAATTTCATGATCATGGTTGGATTCATTGAACCCTTTTCTGCAAAAAATTGTATACTTTTATATATATTTAATGAATAATAAAGAAGTTACGGCAGTTTTACGGAGGCTGTACCTGAAGGCGCACAGCCCCCTTAAAGGGGCACTAAGAGATCCTTCATGGAGGGAGCCCTCACATTTTTAAGAAGTTGGGTTTTTCACACATACATAACGCTTGTATTTACGTACCAACTACCACCTAAATTTATAGAGCTTAATTTGCAGTATTTCATGTGAAATTCATGGTTTTGATAGCGTTTTAAGTTTCGATGTAGGCCTAGATCACATCGAAATTACCCAAATTCGTCTAAAAGGCCAAAGATGGCTTCTTACCTATTTGTTTCATGTTCATTCAAAATAACCTTGAAGACCACCCATAGCTTGTTGCTTGATTTAATTGGTGGTGATTTTTAACCAAAATAAAAAAAGGGTGAAAAACACTAGTAATATACCTTCGGAAATGCTGACATTTTTACTTTTTACTGATTTATTTTGAAGAAATCTTACATGAGATAAGAGGGTTTCTATGTATATATCATCTATCTAAACAAGGTAAAATGTTGAATTTCAATTTTTGAGAAATCTCTCTGTGCCTCTTTAAGACAATGTTTGAGGTATGCAGGCCTGGAGGTATGTTACTGTGCAATAAACATCAATAAATATCTCCAAGGGAATAATAACAGAACAGTTACTCATTATAATTGTACGAATCTGTTGACCTCTTTTAGACAAACCTTCCAAGTAGTCAGCAAGTTTGATGCCGACAATGTCGCGTATACCAATGCCGAATTAGGACTGCATACTGACCTGCCGTCTTATTCCTACCCGCCAAACGTAAGTAAACTTTTGGTAATCCGGGGGTATCCCGTCATTAAGGTTGTCAAGAAAATTGATTATAATTTGGGCCTAAAAAACTGTAATAATATAACTACAGGAACGGGGGATAACAAAAATGTTTAAAGCAACATTGTATGTCAATCCAAGGAATACCATGGTCAATATTATCCTTGCACAGGCCCGTAACCAGGATATTTTTAGGGGGGGGGGGGGGGGGAGGGCGGGTGGTGTTTTTTCTGGAAAAGGTACATTGGTACCCACAAAATCGTAAATGTATTTTCAATGGGTCAAAAGCCTGCGATCAGAGAGACATCTTTTCGCCTGATGATTGGACAAAATGACCGTATGGGATTGTCCATGAAACTCACAGTAGCGATAATATTCCGGAAGGTCTATACCTCTGAATTTTTATATTATATACGTATGTATATCGTAGATTAAAAATATATACCACTCGTCATTGGATAATACCATTTACTGAGATTGTACATATTTTATTATTCACATGGTTTGCAGGCGTATAATCTTTTCAAGTTACTTTTATTGTTTGTTTTATATCTAAAGGTGTATTAGGCCTACATGTCGGTATGTAACCATGAAGAAATTCAGAAATTCAGTCATTCAGCATTGAAATTGTAGTCTATTTTTATCGGTAGGCTTATTTATGAAGCAAACACGCTATATTGATGCCAAATCACCTGCGTTACGGTTGCATAGATATGCTCAATACCCTCCAAAGTCACCTGTTTGGGTTAGGCTGCAAGTTTAACGACAACGATATTCAATGCAAAAATATATATTACCGGTTTTTTTCTTCTTCTTATGCTATACAGTGTTAAGTATACCTTGAGAATATTATAACTCAGTAGTCTCAGTTGGATTTGTTGTTTGTTGTCTGCACAATATCTCTAATGGTAACCATGGCATTGAATATGGCTAGCGTGATCAAAACTATGTACGTTTCCTACCTACAACTAAATCTTTTACGATTTTGGTAGAGTTACACTTTGGGGGAGGAGAAGGAGGGGGAGTGTCCGGGGGGGGGGGGGGGGGTGCTGACCTAAAAATAACTTGAACACGTGTCCCTTCATGACCTCACGTACCCCAAAATATCAATTGATTTACCACATAATATCAATGGTGGTTTAGACCGACCTACACAACTATGTTTCCCCTCAAATCACCCCCTTGCCCTCCACAAATCACCAACTCCCCCTCTTCGTTACATTACATCCGTCAAGCAATGTTACCAATGTACATTACATCGTTGGTTTATATTCGATTCAAATATAGCGGGACACTCTTTCTGAATCTAGCATGGTTCTTTAACCTGTTAGTGTTAGTATATTAACGTGATTCAACAGGACAACATGTGCTTTAAGCATGTTAAGGGGGTATGAACCCTCAGCATAGCCTCCGTAGAATTGCTGTATCTTCTTTATTATTCTTTTAATCTATATAAAAGCATACATTTTCTTGAAGAAAAGGGTTCAATGAATCCAACCATTAACATAAATTTGACCATTTTGAAAAAAAATCTAAAATATATATTTTGTCAAATTTTGTCATACTAGTTTTAATTATAATCCTAATCGAATTCCCTAGGAACGTTTTTTTTAAATTTTATTTTTAATATCTGATTTATTTTTGGAATTATTGACCAAAAAGTGCCAAAAAGTGATTTTCATGATTTTGGAGATAAAACATCACATTTTTGGCACTTTTTGGTCTCAAAAAATAGATATTAAAAAAACCCCGTTCCATGGGAATTTTATTAGGATTATAATACAACTAGTTTGACAACATTTGACAAAATATATTTTTATTTATCTTTTCCAAACCTAAAATGGGTCAAAAAACGTGTTTTTTATCATTTTCTCCAAAATGGTCAATTTCATGATCATGGTTGGATTCATTGAACTCTTTCTGCAAACAAAATGTATATTTTTATATACATTAAATGAATAATGAATTAAGAGTTTTAAAAAGGAGGAAGAGGAAGAGGAGAAGAAGGAGGAAGAGAAGGAGGTCGGTCGGGGAGGAGAACGGATAGGGACATATCCGGCGCAAATGGGGGTGGGGTGAATGGTATTTGGTGAATCACCAGTGGCTTAGATTTCATTTTCACATTGGAGAATGGATTTCGTGAGGTTAAACACTAATGGACTATATCATTTTTACCAAGTTGGTAGGAAATTGCATCCCCCCAAAAAGAAGAAGTCTAAGCCACTACTAACTAACTAACTTTCGCGGTTGTTGGATTTGAATGTTTGTATGATTTTGGACAAAACCTAACTGGGGTCAAAGGTCACGTAGGGGTCATTAGAGGTCAACCTGTGTACACCCTATGTTACCCACAAGATGATCGTCACCAAGCTTGTTTGTAATGACCTTTGACCCCTTTCTGTCAACACTTAAAACAATTTATTTCTGTTTTGGGAATAACGCAATCTGAGGATCAATCAATGGCGGTCAATCTGAGAAGCTCTACAATAGCGGTCTGTGGACAGGTCATAAATAGTGGGATTAATGTGTGACTTTGCACAGTGACTTTTTAAAGATGTCTGAAGGGTCACATAACGAAAAAAAAGTTTCTGACTCTTTCACTTCTGGGTGATTTCAAGAACTTTTTGATACCCCCTCGTACATACACTATGTACACGTCATATGACTATAATACAATACTAGTATATTATACGAGAATAGGCTACGCCAATTAGCTCAACGAACCACCATTCAAACAATGTCAATGGATTTACTCTATACAGAACCAATAATAAGGATTGAACCATCAACAATTCAATACATTTGCAATAATATCCCATAAAACAATGAACGCAGAAAGTTGAAATATCAGGATTCAGTCTCAAGTCGAGTCATTAGTCTGCTGATGAAAGGTGTAGAAACACCTGAAGATTCCATGTAATTATTTCTTGTGTTGAGATCGAAAGTCAAACTTCAAATTATTTATCACCAGCACAGATGAACTTTCATTTTAACATGTATTTGAGTTATTATTTAGGACCCTGGATTGGGACCAATACTGATTCTGAATTGCATTTTTGATATTGTTTAACTGTTATACTGTTTACCATTCAAGTGCACTCGTGCATTATATGTTAATATAAATGGGGAAAGTGTGGTATATTTTAGGGGAATTCCCGATCTATTGAGTGAGGCTATATATAACTATGACAACATATTTAGTACGTCAATACACTGCAATGTGAAGGTCATTATAGTGACCTTCACAACTTAACTCATGAACTTGGACAATGTGCAATTGCGCGGATCGACAACAATTCATTTACTGCTGCCAGTTAATGCGTTTGGAATTTCCAAACCCACATCCAAAATGCAACAGCACCCTTCATTTACCTAAACCAATCTTGAAAAAAAAAACCATGTTTACCATACTCTGATGATTTATAAACCAAAAATGTAAAAAATGACACTTTGGTCTAAAAATTGACATTTTTGGCAAATAAGTTGTCAAAATGATATAGAAACACCATAAATCGGTGTCAAAAATGTCAAGTTAGAACTTAGCATTCTCCATTTACCTAAACCAAGCTTGAAAAAACATGTTTACCATACTCTGATTAATTGTCACGGGTTAGTCGTCAGTCTACCAAGATAAAAATGAAATAGGGATCTGGTACTGGTGCAACGGTATTGGCTGAAACAAACAGGTTCTAAAAATTAATACGTAAAGAATCAGTAGGCCTATATTATGGTCTCATTATAAGAACCTTTGGGGATTCTTCAATTTGTAACCCTACCGATGTGTTGAATAATGGGCCAGCAAAATTTGTAATTGGTTTATCAAGATGATTATATCATGTAATTGGCTGATGGGAATTCTTGTACAAAAGACAGGTAGAGCCCAGGGTTAAGAGCCATATTTTAGGGGCTCTATACCTACCTGAGGGTTCCCTAAAATATAGAGAACAAATGTATAAGTTGAACCATTTCCGCTGATGTCATGAGGTGGTATGGGTGGGAGATGTGGATATGGCCAAGCTCAAATATGCACTGAAACACCACCAACCGATGCCACCCTTTCTTCATCAGTTCATACACTTTTTAATCTTTAACAACATGTTTAATGCAGGGCAAGTCAGTCTGAACTATCTGTCCCTCTATGTCTGATAAATTTCTTCTCCGCAGTTTGATACCTCATTCAACAAAATCGAATGGATACTTTTAAAGTTATGGCGATTTCATTGACCACGCATGACAACAGAAAAGTTGCACTAGGTATAGCCCCCGCCGCCCCCCCCCCCCCCCAACAGGCCCGTGTGGCTTCTGCGCCATGTGTAGGAGTGTGTGTGCCGCCGCCATAGACTAATTAGTGAGTCCTTGCGCAAACATGCACGCGACGCGTTACAACGGTAAGATTACGCTGTGTAGTACGCGCAACGCACAATGTTGTTCAATTCTAGTGGCATTTATGAGCCAAATCTGAGAGGTTTTTTGCTGTTTTTGGAGCCAATTGTTAACCAATTTCACTGTAATAAACTTTAACACCCTTCCCGTTATTTCCTCTATCTTTCATGCAAATTAGGCGCCACTTTGATCACAACTAACCAGTGACGTAACAGCCGGGGGGCAGGGGGGTACAGTGCCCCCCCCCCCCCCCCCGAAGGTGCTCAGCAGGAAATTCAAACCTACCCACCAGGAAAGGGCGATTTATTTTGTGACCGTGCGAAAATTTGTGACTGTGCGATATTTTTTGACCATCTTAAGACCGTTTGGAATTTGTATCAGATTTATTACTAAACTGCTCAAAATAAGTTTGGAATAATTTTTCTAGCACAAGATTTTCAAATATCGCGGGATATGTTCATTAAGTTTTATATATCCAAATCCAATTTGAAGCAATCCCTTGTTCCAGTGCTCAGCCACATAATGCTTGAGAATATGGGGAGGTCGCAATCTGAAAGCGCCAAAATCAACACTATTTGTGCTTGGAAATCAATAGATCATCACACTATACACTGTTCAGCTGTAGAACGGAGCCCCGTTTCAATTGAGGGCGCTCTATATAGTGACGCACTGCCGTCATTTTTTTACACGGCGATTCATAAAGTGACGGAAGTCCGTCGCCCCCCGGAATACGAACAAAAACCACTTTTTAATAGAGGGCGGGCTTGGGAACGGGACAGCGTTTCCAAGGGAACGGCCTGACGTCACAATAATTTTCAATATTCATAAAAAGCTGATTTTGCCGATTTTTAACAACGAAATAACTCTCTTATCACAGAGATAACCGTTACAAAGGCATCACTTCTGAATACTATTGGGCTTATATTTAATGTAAAAATTATCACATTTACCCTCAAAATTCTTAAAATTGGTGTAATCTCGTCTAGAAAATGGTGGTCTCATCGCTGCAAACCGGTCAAAAAAGACATAACTTTAGCTTGTGTCGTGTAATGTTGGGATCAAAGGTTAAATTAAATAATCGAACTGGATATCGCAAGGAGTTCTGGTACCTTATGCTGCCCTCAACTCGATGGATAGTTACTTTTTATGCAGATAATTGAGGCTAAAAGGCGAAAATTCAATAATTGCGAAAATTGACGGGTGTGCGTTACCTTGGTTACGTATACCCGTCGTTTTAGAGCGCCCTCAATTGAAACGGGGGCCCGTTCTACAGCTGACTGGTAGTGGCCAATATAACACTTCATTGAACAGACGACAAAGACGTTCTTTTGAGCACGGAATAGTGTTGATTATGGCACATTCAGATTGTGACCACCCCCTGTTCTCAAGCAAGGGAATGCTTCAAATTTGGTATCATTGTAAAGATGAACACATCATGGATATATAACACTTAATGAATATATCCCGCGATATTTGAAGATCTTGTGCTAGAAAAGATATTACAAACCCTTTTTGAGCAGTTTATGTCAATTAAAATGTCGACAGATTCAGCTGCTTCACTGTATTCAACAAGTGAAAGCAAAAGGCGGTGAGAATCAGTTTTGTGACGGATACAAAGTGGCTGAAATCCTACGAGTGAATAATCCGGAAGCTTACCATATTCTTACGACTACACCTGTAGATTTCCGCGACTTGGGTAAAGACTACACCGTTTATCACATGAAACACAGTACTCCAATAATTCAGTAGGTGACACTAGATTTATGTATTATCGGAGACTAATATACCTAAAGAGATAAGAAGCACCGTACTACAGCTATTCATCACTGTGCACAAAGTCCGATGCGGATATTGTTTAGTCAATCGCCAATCGATTATCATCATTCAGTTTAATCTGTAGCACGACCTCATTATTTGAGTAAGCGCGCTATTTGAATCCAGTATTATCCACACGTTTATTACACTTTTTAAATAACCTGAACGTACTTTAGCATGGGATGGGATGGCTACCGACATACAGACCGGGATAGATTTCTGAACTGTATATACATTTATATCACTATATTTTTGGCATTTCAGAAGAGATATGACAATTAAAACCTATTGGGTACTGTAACGAAATGGCATTTCGTGTGTTAGGCCATTGACTTAGGCCTGAGATTTCACATTTCTATTTTATAATGTTCCGATTATTTAATCAATTCCAAATTCCTATCGGAGTTCTTTACTGTCATTATGCTAATTTTAGACCATGTCGGGTCATCTGAGATGCCTTAGAATGTCAGAAATCCAATCTTTTATTTTCGTATTTTCTGTTTATGAAAAGATCGTTTTCCCCATTGAGAAGACATGTAGTAAGCTTACAGATCATCTATCCCATGCGAAAATGAGCTGGAAAATTCCGGAATTATTCCAGAATATCCTGGAATTTAATCCCGGAATAATTCCAGCTTATTCCGGAATTCCGTGCGGTCAATCTAAACAGGATTAAGCTTGGATTTTAATTTTTAGAAAAGCCAGGAATAATAAAAAGCTTGGATTAGCTGGAATAAAATGGCTGATTTTTAGGTGCATAAAAAGCCTGGATTAGCTGGAATAAGCTGGAATCTGGCCGTCAATTTGGACAGGATTTAGCTTGGATAAAGGCTGGATTTTTGGTGCGCTAAAAAAGCCTGGATTAGCTGGAATAAGCTGGAATCTGGCGGTCAATTTGGACAGGATTTAGCTTGGATAAAGGCTGGATTTTTGGTGCGCTAAAAAAGCCTGGATTAGCTGGAATAAGCTGGAATCTGGCGGTAAATCTGGACAGGATTAGCTTGGATAAAGGCGGAATTTTGGTGTGGTAAAAAAAGCCTGGATAAGCCAGAATAAGCTAGAATTATAAAGCTTGGATAAGCTGGAATAAAAAGGCTGATCTTTAGGTGCACAAAAAGCCTGGATTAGCTGGAATAAGCTGGAATCTGGCGGCAATACATTCTGACAGCAAAAAAGCTTGGATAAGGTGGAATTTTAGGTGCATTAAAATTTAAAGATAAAAGTCGGCCATTTTGGAAAAAACAGTATTTTGATCATTACTCAGTCATTATTGAATCAATCAACTTGATTTTGGTGATTTAACTATAGGATTAGTCCAGTTTGGACCTACCTTACTTTTAGGTGTCACTTTACTTTCAGATAGGCTAGTTTTTTTAACTAATAATAATATTACTAGTAGGGCTAGGCCATGGACTACTGCCTGCCTAATGATAATGTTTTCTCTGATATAGATAGGCATAGGCTAGGCTAAGCTTGAGTTCAAACAATCATATTCAATTGAATAGAGATTATTATAAACTAGGCCTATTATAAATTCCACTATTAATTTATGTGCTCCACTTTTGCAGAAAAACAAATCACATATGTGCACAAATTATGAATGTTTGTAGTCTGGCCTATCGAACTACACAACACTAACATGAACACCAACATGAACATTTTAAAAAGCTTATTTTGTTTAGGCCTAGCTTCCTGATGAATATCTTCCAGGGAGATCCCAAGGCTGTGTACTTGATCAAAATGCTATACTTCAATTACCTAGTCTTATATTACAGTCAAATAAGGAAAAATTTACAGACAAACCTCAACTGACATGCAGACGACACATTCATTTTCACAATTGTCAAATTGTACACACTAACAGTCTGCAGAATGCATAGTTCATTTACTCCTTAATGCTCTGCATAAATTGTGAACATCACTTCCCACGCGAAAATAAGTTCAAGCTTCATAAGAAATTCTGGAAACTTCTGGCTTTTTCTGGAATTTCCAAGCTTTTTCTGGAATATCCAAGCTTTTTCTGGAATATCCAGGCTTTTTCTGGAATATCCAGGCTTTCAAGGTTCTGTAATGCTTTGTTGTAATGAGTTGCCAGTTATTTGCCAATATTTCTCTAAATTAGGCTTTGTAAAATTCCTTTTATATTTATTAGTCAATCTACCCCTTTACACCAGCCATGCTTAAAGGGGAAATGGTGTTTCTTTCTAGACTGACATTTTCAATGAGTAAATACAATGGTGTGAAAAAGGTCATTTTCAAATTCCAAAATTAATATGTTAAAATACCCACCATTTAAATAACCTAATTTCCAATAAGGTTAAACAATAAGAAATTAGTGTGTACATTAGGCTTTCCGGAGGGAAGTAAGTTCAAAATTTCATTTTAAAAATCCAAAATGGCTGCTATATTTAGCCATCAGATTTCAACATTGAATAATTAGATTCCACAATGTGTTTATAAATTTCGCCTAAGTCCAAGCTAATCCAAGGTTGCTAAGAAGCTTGGACTTTTCCACAATGTGTTTATGAAAGTCCAAGCTAATCCAAGGTTGCTAAAGAAGCTTGGACTTTAATAATATATATAATTCCACGATGTGTTTATAAAAGTCCAAGCTAATCCAATCTCATATGTTGGAGTTCAAGCTTTTCTTGTAGTTCCAGGATCAGAAAGCTGGAAATACCTTGGAAAAGCCAGGATTATTTTTATTCCAGCTTTTTCCAGTTTTTATCCTGGCTTAAAACCAGAATATTCAAGGTTTGAAATTAGGCTGGATTTTACTCTTAGCCAGAGCTTGGATAAGCTTGGATATTCCAGGAAAAGCCGGAATTTTCCAGTATTTCTTATAAAGCTTGGATTCATTTTCGCATGGGATACCGGACATCGTTTTTAGGCGACGAACTCACTAAAAGTACAGTAGCGTATCTCCGGGGGGGGGGGGGGGGGCAGGGGGGCAGAGTGCCCCCTTTGATCGGGAAGGCCAGCTCACACTACCGGGCTAAAAAAAATCGAAGAGAAGGGAAGAAGAGAGGAAGAGAAAAGGGGAAATGAAAGGGGAAGGAAAGGGAAAGAAAGGAAAGGGAAGGGGAGAAAGAGAGAAGGAAAAGAAAGGAAAGAGAAAAGAGGAAGATAAAAGGGAAAAGGAAATAGAAAATTTCAGGTATTTACTTAATTCCCTTCTAAATGACAAGTTTTCCATTTGCCCGGTTAGATGATGGACAATTCAGTATAAAAATGGCAAAATTTTCACGCGCTACGCGCGTATTTGTCCAGGGATATAATTATAGAAGCCCGTTTGAAAGGAAAATGTACCTTAATAATAGCCAGATTCGTGTAGATATGTTGTTAAATTTTCGCGCGCTGCGCGCGCATCTACTTTAGGATGCACGGTCAATCGCTGGAATAAACAACCCAGCTGCGAAATTTTGTTACTTAATAGGGTCGAACTGGTTTTCACCGGGAACAAATACCCTTTCCCCGCCCCCCCCCCCCCCCCCCCCCCCCCGCCCCCCCCCCCAGAAAAAGACCCCAGATACGCCACTGTAAAAGTATCGGCCTGTTTTTATGAATCACGATTTATGAACTTACTGTTAAGTTTATATCAGGCCTTCTGATCATTCCTAGCCCATTCATGTGATACCATTTTCACATATTTTTGCAGAATATAGATCGTTAAATCGTAGTGCAAACATGTCACATAGGATTTTCTACATTTGTTTTCGTAATTAGCGCTGACTCTGTGTGCCATATTAGGAAACCGAATATGACGCGTGAGAGACTTTCAGCCAATCGCGGAGCATGGATGAGGTCATGTGATTTGCGAGGGGCCAGAAAAGTATATAAAGGATCGAATTTTCCCAGTTGGACAACTTTTTCTGATTCATTCCAGAAACTGATAATTTTCCGCTCCTGCAAATTTAGTCTGATCTTAGTGATCCCTAAAAGCTGTCATATACTGGTAAATTTAACTCAATCTTCTCAAACGTTTTCATTTCTTATTCTATTCAAGTTCATGGTATCTTTTAGTCAGTCATGGATAATTTAATCCTTTTTATGTTGATGATCTGTCTTAATAGTCAAAGTCAAAGTCAAAGTGTACTCCCGCGTAGGGATCACCAAAATATGATCTTCGTGTGCTTTTCCGTAGGGATCACATTTTTAATGATCTTCGTGTGTTTGCCCGTAGGGATCACCAGTTTAATGATCTCAGTGTCATCCCTCGTAGGAATCACCAGTTTATTGATCTACGTGTCATTGCCCGTAGGGATCACCAGTTTATTGATCTACGTGTCATTGCCCGTAGGGATCACCAGTTTAATGATCTCAGTGTCATCCCTCGTAGGGATCACCAGTTTATTGATCTACGTGTCATTTCTCGTAGGGTTCACTGATTTCTCTTCCCAGCACATTGCCTCCCATTATAAGGATCAATCTTTCTTATGGAGAGAGCAACTCATTTCCGATGAGACTTTTATTATAAGACAGATCAAGGCAGAGGAATGTTAATTATCGCAAGAGCCATGGCATCCAATTCCAAATAATAATATTAGGCCAAAATTAACGGGTGTTTTGAACTCCAAGAAGATCGTGTAAATATATTAATTTCTGTACATAACTCAAATACTAGTAGTATCACTCTGTTTTTAAGAGTGGATTCTCTTCCCAACTTTGCAACGTTTAAGAGTTGAAATATTGACATTTAAAGGTATATTATGTGATCTTTCCAGGGAACGCCCTCAACATCGAAAAAAAAAATTGAAAGAAGATTTTCTTGCAGATTTACATTTCTGATCATAAATCGTACATACATTCCAAGTTACAGGGCGATACGATTCTTAATTACTTCAAAATCATGAGTTTAGAGTGAAAATAAACTGTCGGATAACTCCAACAGTTTATATTTTTACTCTAAATTCACTCTAAAACCATGATTTTGAGGTAATTAGGAATCGTATCGCTCTGTAACTTGGAATGTATGTATGATTTATGATTAGAAATGTAAATCTGCAAGAAAATCTACTTTCTAAAAAAAATCATGAATAGAGGGCGCTATCTGGAAAAGATCACATAATATGCCTTTAATGAAGAGAATCCTGATGCTGTTAACTTGGAGTTCAGGAAATTATCACCCATTTGGATTGTTTAATTATTTACTTTTGCAACGGCCATGATTTACCACCAAGAAATCATATAAATTTATACTGTCATTGTTTTCTAAAGCTAGGATATACGGATTCCCAGATTACTACTTGGCGCATGCGTAGTACGTACTACTACGATGCCGTGATTTAGATTGAAGAGTTGGCGCATGCGTAGTAAGAAAATACTACGATGCCGCAATGATAGGGTTGAGCGGGGTCTCTGCTCACCTTTCATGGGTTGTTTTATTAATATTTATAGTAATTGGATGTGATCCGTAATTCTTAGGCTTGGCAAACATATGAAACGTTTGAAATAAGAGATATACCAGAGTTATTGATGAGCTATTTTAATTTGCTTTTCTAAATTTCATATATAAATGACGGACAGTCATTTATTATAATATACTATCACCGTCATCGCAGTCAGAGATCTTTTAGTGTATATTATTGAATGTATGCATATTATGTTGCAAGATGAGATTTCACCACAATACCGTTAAACTTCATCTATAAGCACCCATTGACTAATAGTTAATAAGCAGAGAATAGATAAAAAGGTATGAGCGCCCTCTATTGATCTAGAGAAATTATCACGAATTTGTTTAGTGTATTCGATATTCAATAATATAAAGTTGTATTACTCTCTAAATAATTTCATGGACAGACGAATTGCTCAATTGGTAAAGCGCCCGGTAAATCGTCAACTTCAGTATCACGAGGTTGGTGGATCAATTCTCAACTACACCTTTTGCAATTTCTTTTGAAATCCAAGTAATATAGAAATTAATGCAAACTTGAAGGTAAAATGATTACTCAATTATACTAGCTTTATTGTTATTTTTCAAAAAACAAGCGCATAATTAATTTGATTGTATAAAGTAATGATCTTAATAGTCCAACCTTTTTATAAGCTAAAACACATTTATACTACAAATTAACCACAGCAAAATGTATTCATTGGCTTATTTTAAATGTTTCACACAGTAATACAAACGTTTCCTTCATCATGATTTAAGGGCAAATTATGATGATGCATATTAGGTTGGTAGATCAAGTTAAGCATCAAAATGAAAGTAACTATGCAAACCACTATAATCCTGGTCTCACAATGAATGAATAGGTGAATGAATGGATGGCTATTAAATCAATTTATTTCCAATAAGATAGAGGGCCGTCCATTTATACCGACCCATCAATCATACATGTAGTTATAAAACAGTATCTGACACAGCAGTCTCGTTTAGATCAATTGGTTAAGCCGGCAGTTAGGGCAAATGTGATCGCAGGTTCCAGATGACAATTCCTGGTTCGAATCTCACTTCAAGACTTCTTCTTTTGGAAAGTTTATAAATATTTACGGTGTATATCAAATTCTTAACTTTGTTTTTACCATGAATAAATAGTAAATCTATCTTTGTCTTTAATGTGGGTTTTCTCTTTTTTTCCCTCTCTTTCTACTATTTTTTATTTTAATTTTAATGTTATCACAATCGTTTATAAATAGTACAAACATTTAAATCAACCGCAACGACTTAGTATTTTTGTGAAGACATGCATGGATGGAGTACAATGAGACAATACGTTGATTACAATTCACTGCTTTTCAGTTCTGCTACTTATGGTTTTGGCCATTGTTGGTTCTAGATGACAATTCCTGATTGAGTTTATAGAGACACATACATGTACATGTACATGCTGAGACGAATATGTCTCAGTGTACATGTATATGGTTCACAATTGATCGATATCAAATTTGGGGCAGAGGACTTCTTTAGTGATATAGACACAGTTTCGTAATTCTAAAACTAATCCGTTATAAATCAATAACACGTGGCCACTATACTACCATTTACATGAATGTAATACATGACCTTCAATACCACGTGAGCTGCTCAAACTATGACATGTTCATTAGGCGTGCAATTTAAAGGCAATCCGTCAAACGTGTGTATTATAGTTCCGAAAAACTTAAACAGACTTAAAAAGATGGATGGTGCCGTAAATAAGTCCTTCGCGTGATTTCTTTTATTATTTCCACTCAGTTTTGTTTTATTTGTTTTGTGCTTTGTGTTTCTCCAAGAATAGGTATGGCACAAACGTGTAATATCGCGTTTCGAATCAATGAGGACAACAGGCAAACAGACAAAACGTTATTGACTGGCCATGGCTTGCGTGTCCAGTTTGATTAAATTTTGTTTCATTTAAAAAATATATATATAAAAAAACCAACGAAAAAGATGGATTCCTTGTTCATTCATGATAAAAATTAAAAGACTGTCAAGAATTTGAAAATTATGACCTTTCCAAAAGAAGAAGTCTTGAAGTGAGATTCGAACCAGGAATTGTCATCTGGAACCCGCTATCACAATTGCCCTAACTGCCGGCTTAACCAATTGATCTAAACGAGACTGCCGTGTCAGATACTGTTTTATAACTACATGTATGATTGATGGGTCGGTATAAATGGACGGCCCTCTATCTTATTGGAAATAAATTGATTTAATAGCCATCCATTCATTCACCTATTCATTCATTGTGAGACCAGGATTATAGTGGTTTGCATAGTTACTTTCATTTTGATGCTTAACTTGATCTACCAACCTAATATGCATCATCATAATTTGCCCTTAAATCATGATGAAGGAAACGTTTGTATTACTGTGTGAAACATTTAAAATAAGCCAATGAATACATTTTGCTGTGGTTAATTTGTAGTATAAATGTGTTTTAGCTTATAAAAAGGTTGGACTATTAAGATCATTACTTTATACAATCAAATTAATTATGCGCTTGTTTTTTGAAAAATAACAATAAAGCTAGTATAATTGAGTAATCATTTTACCTTCAAGTTTGCATTAATTTCTATATTACTTGGATTTCAAAAGAAATTGCAAAAGGTGTAGTTGAGAATTGATCCACCAACCTCGTGATACTGAAGTTGACGATTTACCGGGCGCTTTACCAATTGAGCAATTCGTCTGTCCATGAAATTATTTAGAGAGTAATACAACTTTATATTATTGAATATCGAATACACTAAACAAATTCGTGATAATTTCTCTAGATCAATAGAGGGCGCTCATACCTTTTTATCTATTCTCTGCTTATTAACTATTAGTCAATGGGTGCTTATAGATGAAGTTTAACGGTATATTGAATATCACTTGCCCAAATCAAGGCAGTTTTGTCCGATCTCTGTTATTTCTGAGCTGTTATTGAGTACTATTTAACTAGTTGCACTTTGAACGAATGGTTCCTCGACCAATAGTATGACAAAACAACAGTTTGCGACCCTATACCCGACTGAAATGACAGTTGTCTTTCCGAAACAGCGACGTTATATGATGCTGTTTTAGACAAAGACCGAGAAGGAGATTTTTGCACGCTACGGTTTCAAAAATACTCTTACACGACTCTCTTCCTATCTCTGATCTAATACTCGAAAATACTGATTATACGCTCGGCTGGTTTGTTACAGTACATTCTTGGGCATATACACAATGTATTATGATAACAAAGTTCATGGTAATGTGTTCATATTTAACATGAATTGAGAAACAATGTTATACTTTTATTCATAAACAAGTTCTTCAAAAACATCACTTTTTTAGTTTAATTCATAATGAATCTAAATACAAACTATGACATTTGGTATCACAATACATTGTTTATATGTTCAAGAATGTACCCAATAGGTTTTAATTGGCACATCTCTTTTTAATTTTAGCGATATAAATGCATATTATTTCAGAAATATATCAAGGTCTGTCAGTCGGTCACCATCCCATACTAAAGTGTGTTCAGGAAATTAAGAAAAGTGTAATACATGTGAGGATAACACTGGATTCAAAATAGCGCGCTAGTACTCAAAGGATGAGTTTGTGCAATGAATTTCTAGTACAGGGATACTTATGTGCGCCAAGTCGTTTGAAGCTATGTGTGTTTCGGACCAAGACAAAGAACGTGTAGTATTTAGCCCTGTCATGAAATAACTCAAGAACAAGTCATCGATATATATTCACTCTCGTTCCCTGAACGATTGCATCTATTAGTATCGATCTGAACTATATGCACACATTATCCATTGTGCGCGTGGGTTCGAGTTTAGATCTATAAAAACACTGGGTGGATAAGTTATGTACAATTATCACACATATAGTAAAATCAATCGGACACGGTGGATGTATGTGTTAATTGAATATGTTGAAATTGTTAGAAGTATTTACACTTTCACCGTGCCATCTCATTTTTATCATTAGTTTTGTGTCACAACAGCCACTACAAGGGCTATGCTGGTGTCGCATGAGACTACCAATGCCCCTCCTAATCACCGCTCTATTCAAACATGCCATGTCATACAGGTGCTCTGAAACACACATCGTATCAGATCAGTTCGACATTTCAATAGAGAAGATAATCCCTGTACTAGAAAATCTTTGGTTTGTGATACAGATTAAACTAAATAATGATAATCGATGGGCCATCAACTATAACAATGTCGCATCGGACTATGGATCGCTGCACATGGCAGGTATCAATGGGCGCTTCTTATCTCTTTAATAGGTAATATTAGTCTCAGGTATTATAGTCTATCAATTTTAAAATGTTTACATTGCATTTTGTTGATTCATGTTCTTGTCTGCAGCTTCGAAATCAATGCAATGTTTGGTCCCTGTTTCAAAACTAAAATTAAATTTTAAAAAGGCATTGCAAATACAGGCTATACTTGATTCTTTCAATGTTACGCTCTTTTCAATTGGCATAAAATGATTAGATACAAGTTTCGGGAAATGCTTGAGTCTCACCTTCCCTAGCAGCTTTATGCTCATGCACCAGACCTGAACAAGGCACCATTATAATTGATAATAGGCTACTACTCGCCCTCTGTTTAATACTGTACATAATAACAAAGCCGATACAGGCTGTCCCAAAATGATTAGCACCCATCGATGCCCAAAGTTCATCATGAAAATCAATGAAATTAGATCCGTTGGGTTTTTTTTTCATCATCCTTGAAATTCTATATCCTTCCCATAGAATTTTAGATCATGAATATCAGACTTCTCAAACTGAAGATACTCAATTTATGTAAGACATAGTGATTTCACCTTTTCGACAAAGTATTAATCTAATAGTGTGTTCCTTTTTATTGTAAACTGTTATTAGTTATGGGTGTCAAATCATTATAATGATTCTTCATTTTCATTCAATTTTTTGAAGGGTAAAAAAAGTGTGTCACGTCCCTGTGTTTTGTTTTCTATTTGACAACTGTTTAGGGATTTTTGAATAGCTGATGAAGTGGCATTGGGAGAATTAGCAGTGGCTTAGATTTCATTTTCACTGCTAATTACCCAAGACCACTTCTTTACCTATTTAAATTTCCCTCAAAATTAACTTCAATAGGAGCCTAATAATAGAAACAAAGTTTGGGATCACTCAAGTGTGACGAACGTCATTTACTTTACTTTTACCAAGGATTTATCATAGTAACAAATTGAATTAAAATGAAGAATTGTTAATGATTTGAACATACAACTATAGTTGATTCGCAGACATTGGCCGATTCACCATTTCAGTCAGAGGTAACAGAAGCAAAAGAGGGGGAGGCACTCGAATCTTAATCGTAATATGCAATGCATGTACCTTGTCATCATCAGTGCCTGTACTATTGTGACGTATTCACCACTATGTAAAGATAGGGTGAACAACTATTATTAAACCAAGTGACTGGGAACTTGCGGCAAAATGATCTGCATTGACTTTGCCTGCAAACAGGTGTTGTCAATTGCCCGCATATTTTTGATAAAGAAGATGTGTTGTTATTCAGATAAATTGATAAAGGTATTCAGGTGGTCTCATAGCCAGAAATACATACAGTACTGTTTATAATCCGTAACTTGGTTGATATAATTTTTTCTCCATCTAGGCCAAACGGTTTTGTACCTGGTTTTATACAAAAGATGATGATTGAATTATTTCGGTTTTTTCTCACAAATGAATATGTAGAACTGGTCATTCTTAGTTTAATATTTCCTTTATGTCACGTGCATAATAAAAAAGGAAAATAATAAAAAGTGAAACTTGATTATCCACTAAATTATGAATAGGTTGACAAACATAACATTTTTCTTTTGAAGACTATATAAGGTCGATGATGGTCGATTTGTATTATTGTGGTGACCGCTTTCAAAGGGATAACGTATTTCAAGCTGTTGGATTAAGTATTTGGTTGTCGTGATTTGTAAAGCTACATGATCAGCTCTATTCACTAAAGCCACGATATCATGAATAGCATTTGATTATGGAACGCAAATAATAACATCTATAAAAGTATCGCTGTTTCATCATTGGTCAAAATGGGTTCCTCTAACGCCCAATGGACGAGGTCCAAAATCGAAACCAATACGCCAGAGTTTATGAATCTACTATAATGATAGTTAAAAATAGAAAGGAACAAAATGGTTCTAGTTGACAAATTCACTAAGAAACTTTGGTATCAAGAAATTGGTCACGAAACCCAAGAAAATGACTCTACTATATCCCTCCATAAGAATTTTAGATCATGAATATCGGACTTCTCAAACTGAAGATACTCAATTATGTAAGACATAGTGATTTCACCTTTTCGACAAAGTATTAATCTAATAGTGTGTTCCTTTTTATTTCAAACTGTTATTAGTTATGGGTGTCAAATCATTATAATGATTCTTCATTTTCATTCAATTTTCTGAAGGGTAAAAAAAGTGTGTCACGTCCCTGTGTTTTGTTTTCTATTTGACAACTGTTTAGGGATTTTTGAATAGCTGATGAAGTGGCATTGGGTGAATTAGCAGTGACTTAGATTTCATTTTCACTGCTAATTACCCAAGACCGCTTCTTTACCTATTTAAATTTCCCTCAAAATTAACTTCAATACGAGCCTAATAATAGAAACAAAGTTTGGGATCACTCAAGTGTGACGAACATCATTTACTTTACTTTTACCAAGGAGTTATCATAGTTAACAATATAACCTCTTGCTTTTACTTACGTTTCAAATTGAATTAACATGAAGAATTGTTAATGATTTGAACAAACGACTAATAACAGTTAAAAATAGAAAGGAACAAAAGATTAGATTAGTAGACAAGAGATTAAGAGAATATTCTTGGTTTCTTTCAAACAAGTTTAACGTAACACACACACTTTTTTTTGCACTTTGTCAAAAAGGTGAAATCACCATGTCTGACTGGTGTGTATCTTCAGTTAGATAAATTCGATATTCATGATCTAAAATTCTAATGAAAGGGTATACAGTATGTCAAAGATGATGAAAAAACAACATACCTTATCTCATTGATTTTCATGTAGAAAAGAATTAATGAACTTTGGGCAATGATGGGTACTAATAGTTTTGGGACAGCCTGTATAAAAAACTTTTGTAAAAGTGCTTCTTAATACATTGTCCAATTACAGACTTTCCTGTGATGGCCGTTACCAAGCAATCACCTACAGTAATCCTATTCGAGCTCCGTATTTGCACATACCAGTAGAAGATGTACATAAGGTCTACTGCGCCATTAAGACATTTTACAACGAGATGTACAAGAAAGAGCATCTTATTGAGATTAAACTGAATGAAGGTAAGGTTAGGTTTCTGAAGTGATTTTATGCAAATATTATGCGCTGCCTTCCTTAAAATAGCCATGCAATATTCACCTGATATAAGAGCCAAATGAATGGTTATAAACTATATAAAATAACAGTACGATATATTATAAGACTATCTATCAACATTTAAGAACTAATTATTTTAGACAAATAATATTAGCCTATTGTGTAATCAGTTCCAAATCGGCGAGAAATATATGTTTTTTATCTCCTTGCGTGCCAAAGTAATCCAAGCGTATGCGCACATATCCCTGTTGCGGAATAAGAGCGTTATGCAAGCGTATGCTCTCCTGTATTAATTTGCTGCTGTAATGAGGCTCGCCAATTTGGAACTGACTTAACTATAGCTGTATGTTTTATAGTTATATATACAGGGCGAGTCGGAATGGTCTGGATACAAATAAATAAAATCCGTAATAGATATGTGGTCATTATCAAAATAAACGTAAATCCGATATATTGTGACGTGACGTTCTCGTTCCACAAACCGACAGTCCTCAAATATTGGGATGGTGGTTTTCTAAGCAAATTGATTTGGGATTTTAAATTTTTTTTGTTACTTATTTGTGATCACACAAACGATAACTGATCATTATTATTATCTTGATTTTTTTGTCCACTATAATAAAGGTGAGATTGCTTGTTTCGATAACCAGAGGGTTCTTCACGGCCGTAGTGCCTTCACCCTATCTGAATCCAGTACCAGACATTATGAAGGGGCATACATTGATTGGGACAATGCCTGCTCAAGGAGGAGGGTCATACGAGATGAAATGTTGGATCAACAACCATTGTAACACTTAAGTGAATACAATAATCTCCACAATCATAGTGCTTTTGCACGCCTTTTCAGCTGATGGAGTAGACGGCTCGATCTTATGTTGGGCACCATCAAGATCATTTACTCACATTGTAAAAAAAAAAAGGTCTTTAATCATCAATATTGTTTGGTTTTGGGGTGGTTTTTTTGTTGCTTTTGAATGAAAGTATAAACAACAAACCTTTTCTAATATTCATTCATAATATATATCAACACAATCCAACAACATAATAATATAACATTCTTAAACAGCTAAGAATGTTTAAGCAATTCTCATTGGTTCTCAGAGAATCGGCGACATTTATATGAGACAACTTAACATGGCGTACATTAATTAGCGTGACCACCCTCGCGCAGTGTGTGGTAACTATAGTTTTGTTCCACAAGGCACACTTCTGCAGTGCTTCTACTGCACTTTTCCTGCATGCTTATGCGGCACATTACGCCGATGCATGGCATACTCATCGTACAGGATTGGATCAAATGTTTGTGGGTTATTCGATATTAACAGGAGTAAAAGTTGGCAAATATGGGCAATTTAAGGTACAAATTATTTGATTAAATAAAAGTAAATATGGTTGGTTAAGAAATTAGAATAAAGGTATTGTTTTAGACCATACCCATGTTATACATCATCATCAACATTCCTTGGACGGAATAGTGGAAGCAGCTGACACATAGGCTATTGGTACCATGTAACTTTATTCATCATGCGCTGTGGAATATCACTTAGGTCAAGACCCATGTCCTTTGCAATTCAGTCAGGATAAGTAGTGTTTTTCCTGCCACAGGTAGAATGGCAATAGGAGTCCAAAACATCAAGTTGAAGATAGGCTGGTCCTTTAGTGCGTACGCAGTGTCTTGCAAACTGTAGACGCCTCTTTCTCAAAGTGACTGACAGAAGAGGGATATGTCACCATAAACCACTATGTTTGTTTGGTGGTCTCGCCAGCTGATGTTATACTGTCTGACATAAATGCGTTCGGTAGTATTATCTTTTGCATAGAACAACTCCGCTGCATCGCCCACATTTATGTCACCCTATTAAAAAAATCAAACACAAGAAATGTTTCATGTGCATTTAATGCGTTCAGAAAACAAAAGAACCTGTGTGCCTCTTGTGTAAAACATGTGTATTTCATGTCTGGTTTATGCGTAAATGTGTGCCCAAATTGGAACAATTACACCAGAATATACATGAAAACTCCAAACACACAAAAATACACAAGAAATTTTATTCTTCCCTAATACGTTGCACTCAAACGGGAAGAAATCATTTTCAATTTCTACCTTAACCTATAGGCACCTGCAAGAAAACACATATAATACACTTGAATCCGGGGAACGCCGATCTTCGTTGACACGCACGTGGACAGACTGTCCTCCCCTATGTCAGAGGGGAGGTGCTAATAACTTAATCATGAAGGCCTGATTACGGTTAGGCCTGATATAAAATGAATGGCTTACCTTGCCAGGATTATAATAGAATAGTTTAAACATCACCTCGGTTTATCTTCATTCTTCACTCTTCTTCATCTTCTTCATCTTCTCCTTCCCTCTTCATACTTGTTGCCTTCTGAAGGCCTTTCTTTTACAGCTTCCTGCTAATAAAAGCTTTGTTATCAATCAAAGGATACGGAATGCTGTTTATCGCGATCCTTCATGAAGCTGAAAATTAATGTTCTATTAATGTTCTATTATTGCATGCATATCAATTCATATTGATAATTAAAACATTCACACGGTAAATAATACGTCTACGTGGTGTGAAACGAATACGGTCAATGCCCATTGACCAAACACTGAAGCCCCTCACTCCGCCACTAATGCACAGTTCACTGCGCATCATTTGCATAGCCTAACCTAGGTCACTGTACCAAATGAAAAGATATTTCTTCCCTAATACGTTGCACTCAAACGGGAAGAAATCATTTTCAATTTCTACCTTAACCTATAGGCACCTGCAAGAAAACACATATAATACACTTGAATCCGGGGAACGCCGATCTTCGTTGACACGCACGTGGACAGACTGTCCTCCCCTATGTCAAGCATTAAAGAACGGGAATGCAACAATGTTGTATCATTTATCATGCAATTATCATGATTATCATCATCGATAATTTATATCTTATATTTACAAAACAGACTGACTGAAAACTGAATAGCCACAAATATCTTACAGACCTAAGTTAAGTGAGACTGCAAGTCTACTTTGCATGGAATCCTTCACATACCCATCCTTCGCCGTTTCGGACCGCCATCGCCCATGCTTCTTCAAAAAGCCGCCCAGGAACACCATAATTGGCTGCAGCGGTTGCCCCACCTGCTCGAAGCCTATGTAACCCAAACTCTTAGGGTTAGCACTAGTCAAAGCATCTTTAAAGATTTCTAAACAGCTCGTGTAGGAAAGCTGCCCATCTCTAAGCCTGTAAGAATTATCTGATTTCATAAAATTAATCTCATTAAATCTAAGAAAACATGCATATGCTAATAATATCATATAGTACATAATCGAAGTTCTTCAGGTTATCTTCAATACCAAAGTTATTGATGAGAAGTCTAATAATCTCTGGCGAAACAGGCTCTTTCTTAACAATAGGTTTAACCAGTATTTTCTTAAGATTGGAGAGAAATTTGAGCCACAGGGGTTCACAGTCCAGACGCCACTTGATAGCGTAAAATGTAGACTGGATCCTAGATAATGGGGCTTTGTCATTATAAATAAAGATAAGATATCTAGCAATACCTTCAGCACTGGCCAAAACAGGAGACATACCATATATCATGAGCCCACTTCTCCCAATAGGAGAGCATTCTATTATATTTATCAGTTGTACTCTCAGCTCTCGATGCTTCTAAAACTGTCATCATAATAACTTTATAATTATCGTCGGGTTGTTTCCATCTGCAAGTGCAATAATAACATTAAATATAAATGTTATCAAATTATCTCATACCAGTATTCTTATATATTCTCAAAGAATCACTAACCAACTGGTTAATCTCAAACATGATTCTGTGATCAAACAGTGTACCAAGCACTGTAGCCTTCAGGCTCGTTTTGGTCTCGCCAAATTTAGTGTAACTTTATAACTACCATCGGGTTATTTCCATCTGCAAGTGCAATAATAACATTAAATATAAATGTTATAAAATTATCTCATACCAGTATTCTTATAATATTCTCAAAGAATCACTAACCAACTGGTTAATCTCAAACATGATTCTGTGATCAAACAGTGTAACAAGCACTGTAGCCTTCAGGCTCGTTTTGGTCTCGCCAAATTCAGTGTAACTTTATAACTATCATCGGGTTATTTCCATCTGCAAGTGCAATAATAACATTAAATATAAATGTTATCAAATTATCTCATACCAGTATTCTTATAATATTCTCAGAGAACCACTAACTAACTAGTTAATCTCAAACATGATCCTGTGATCAAACAGTGTATCAAACACTGTAGCCTTCAGGCTCGTTTTGGTCTCGCCAAATTTAGGGATAGTCAACGGTCTCACCGTTACATATGGCACAGTTGCCTTACCCTTATCTCTAGCCCAGTGGCCATGATCATGATGATCATAAAAAATCTATCTCAACACACACACAATCTTAGCCCTCCAACCTTATGCAATGAATAGCACTTATGATGAGCAACTTGGATCCAAAAATGGATTTTGTATTACGCCTATGCACAAAAATATCGTCAGTGTCAGAAAATCGTTTTACATGTGAAACCATATACCTAAATAAACTATGCTTGGAGAATACAAGAGGCCAAAATGGTATGAACTACCAACTTCGCTCGAGCTTTACACACAACATGTACATGACTAATGACCTAACTCAATAAACAGATAGGAGCCACAACCCAATTGTTCTCGCCACTCCAATCACAAGAGAAAGCATCAACTGATTCTGTACCATGTGCACCAGTATTTAGAATTAAACCCAACTGGTTTTGCGTTAGAATCGTCTGCAAAACGGTCTACCGAATATGACCCCAACAATTTGGAAATAAATTGAAAAAAGATATACGAAACACCCCAATCATCAAAATCGATCTCGCGGCTTATACCAATCTGCGACTTGGTTTTGATTTTTCGGAATCCCTTGTACATCTAATGAGATGTTATGTAATTAACAGAACACAAACAAACTCACGTTGAGGTTGTGTAATTCAGGCACTCTACTACCTTAGGAAACGATATCTATTACACCTTTGTTATCAGCCAAAACTCGTACACTATTGGTACTTAATTGTAGCGAAAAAGCTTGAATAGCTAAGGATACACCCTTTAACTTACGCCATGTTGAACTTTTCAATTATTCCTCACCATTCCAAATCTTGTTAAATTTCATCGTGTTCCCAAACTCAACCGTCCAAGCTCCCCATCCAGTTTGACTAGCGTCTGAATATACCAAAAGCTGAGGAACAGAATAATTGAAAAGAAAACGTTTATTAAGCTGTACTAGGTTGTTTTTCCAGGAAAACAACTCTTCAACCATTTTACTATCATCACTGACTCTAAACACATTATCCCATTTTACTCGTTGCAAAATGTCTTGATACATAAACATTGTTATCAGTTGAGCAATATGCCGTACTACTGGAATATTATAGATTATCTTACCGGCTAAAGCGGCTACCTTCCTGGGAGTTGTCCAGGGTAAACAATTCGTCTAAACACTTTTGTATATCAAATATTCGTCCCTGTATCACATATATTGCACCTTCACGAGCATTTCATGTAATACCCAACCAATCAAACAACTGTGTAGGATCCCAATGAGACTTCATAACATTGGGTACAAAACCTGAATCAATAAGGTCTTTAACAACACTTGCGACTCTGCTACATTCTGCCTCTGAACTTGTTCTACACCATCCATCGTCGATATAACACACGAAGAAACCCATACTGCGCCAATGCTATACTAGAGGCCTCAACACTTGAAATATGCCAATGCTAGGTTCCAGTCTTCGAACTTAATCTTGTCTTTCCAAAGAGAATGGTTAATATATCCCAGATCTAAAATCAATCTAAGTTTGCCATTGGCTTGACTGAAACAGAAAGTGGGTTAACAACAAAAGGAATATACAAAGACTCATTAACAATAGATTTGTCAACTAATTCTAAAATAGCACTAGAACAATGTCCTTAAAATTGTAAGCTGACTTATTGATCGTGAACACCGCTGTGGAAGGCGTTTCAATGCCAATGGAAGTATGTAACCATTTTATATAGTATCAAGAGCTACAGAGTAAGCACCATTACTCCTCCAGAAAGGTAAAGCAGATTTAAGTCTGCCTCTGAGAACAGGACTTGATATCATGGTTATCCCTTGCTCATAATCAAAATAATCAATATAGTTATTATTGTCGTACCCAGAGTTCCGTCCCATGAATCATATCAGTCATATCGTCTGCTTTATGAGATACCACCAGAGCACGTATAAAAACACATAAATAACAACGGTCACTTCATGTTGTATGTAAATAAAACAACTATGAAAGCACTCAGGCTCGAGGGAACATAACCGATACCATTTATCATATTATCATTAATCATAACACATTAATCGATAATCAATAATATTACATGAACAGATTCTCACCCCTGCTACTGCTGGGTACCACCTTCTTTATTAAAGGTTGTGGCAACTCTGCATGTACTACTCCAATGTCCCAGTTTGCCACATCCAAAACAGATGTCTGTAAGTTCCGGACTGTCCCAAAGTTTGGGTTCCACCGTAACTAGACCGAGCTGGGTATCTATTGAAGCTCCCAGGGCCACGAAAACTCGTCAGAAGTATTAGCTTTGCGATCAGACCCCTGCTCCCGTCTTTGGTATGGTTTGCCTCATCTGAGTCGCTTGCAAGATCATCACTCAAGTACTCATCCACTACTGCCCACCCTGTATGTCAACAAAAACAACTAAGAAATACGCATCATTACACATGTAGTCAAAAATTATCAACACAACAAGCCTATATGTAAACATATCACAATCAACATCTATGCCTGTACCAAGACACATGTATTATTATGATGATGGGCATTATACAATCAAGTGTGTGAATACAAGAGATTGTACAGACATTATTTGTAATCGAAAGCACAAACGTAACAATGACATAACATAGCTCCAGGTATTCAACGAAATATATAATCCGGCTTACGATGAAAAACCGACACAGCTGGTCTCAAGCATAGCAGCTATTGTCCGATAAACATCGGAAACAAGATAACACCATGTAATGATTCGTAATATTATACTTACAAACATCTCATACTTTAAAAATTGATATAAAAGACTATATACACAACAAACTATACAGAACGAACCTCCTTCACTTTGATCTGCTAATCTTATCAGTTTGTTTCGCTTTTTCAGAGCGGTAACTCCTATTTTCCACCTCAGCTTAGAATCGTCCGTCCGATACCAATTCTCCTACCAAGGCGATATTCTCTAAATGCCAGAGTTAAAAACGTACTGCGTTTTATTCCCTTTGCGATTAAATTGCAATTTGGAAGCTGTAGTTTATAGTAATTTATTACTCTCGACTTTCTGCTTGTGTAAGCTATTGTCGTACACTTTAAGATCACCACAAACTTACTTTATACAATCTCCAACATCTGTTCAATGAGATACTCAGATGACACGGCACCTCTCTGTTCATCTGCATTGAACATCACGTTGTTGGAATTCAGACTCGAAAAAACCCGCGCTAATAATTCTAAGAAATAATACGTCTACGTGGTGTGAAACGAATACGGTCAATGCCCATTGACCAAACACTGAAGCCCCTCACTCCGCCACTAATGCACAGTTCACTGCGCATCATTTGCATAGCCTAACCTAGGTCACTGTACCAAATGAAAAGATATATCCCCACTGGATATGCTTCTCTCAAATCTTGTGTGAATCATGTGCTTTGGCAGAACAGTTATATTCCATTGATAACAATAGTACAAAAGGTGTGTTGGCCAACTTATGGCACCCAGTTGTGAATCTTATTGATTTTTTATTTGGTCATTGTTATGGGACAGACATGGTCAGAGTTATAAAGTTGATTGGTGCTGCACACTTGTTGACTAACTCACAATGAAGTAGCCCAATTAGATTCTACAGTATCATTCTTAATTGCTGTTAATGTGTTAAATAATGAAACAAATGCCAATATATTGAATTCTGAGCAACTGCTTATCTCAACTTTCAAACAATATAAACTTGATGGGTTTATTTTTCAGTTTACACCATGAACTTGAATCAGGACTGGGCTACTTGGGCCAATTCTTTTTGGCAACTTGTTTTGTGTGTCATTTCTTGCGCATTTCTGGTGTTATCTTGCGTTATAGCAGGAATAGTGTACAATTTCTTGCGCATTTCTTGCGTATTCTTGTGTAATCTTGTGTTGGGGTGTACAATTTCTTGTGTTTTGTGTGTAATTTCTTGTGTAATCTTGCATTTTAGTGTATAATTCATTGTATTTTGTGTGTCATTTCTTGTGTAATCTTGCGTTTTTGTGTACAATTTCGTGTGTTGTGTGTGCCATTTCTTGTGTAATCTTGCAATATATATATATGTGTATAATTTCTTGTGCTTTGTCAGAGCAGATTCTCAACTTTCCTGGTTTTGTGTGTCATTTCTTTTGGAATCTTGTGTTACAGTGATATGTTTTATGTGAGAACCTATGCATGCTATGTGTCTCCAATGTGAACTATAATTTTGTTTCGCATAAACTAATTTCTTATGGTTCAGTTGTCACAACAAAAATACTTAAGGTCAAGGGAATACCAAAAAAAAAATTCATGTACCCATTAAATTTCAACAACTGACCAATAATATGGTAATATAGTAAACAAGTAATGTGACCAATGCTTGATAATAGTACTAGTAGTACATTGTATACATTGATGATGAGTAGCACCAGGAAAGGTAGCACCAAATTCTATACCATTCTGGTATGCTAAATCAGGCATGTAAACTTAATTTTTAGTTATCAACATAAAAGTTAAACTGGCCTACTAACTGGCCAAGCAAACAGTATTTAGTTAATTTAATGCGTGGCTTTATAAGTTGTATGGTGACTGTTGTCAAGTGTAATTGTAATTGTATTGATCTTATTGTCCACCTATAGTTATAATGAGCAAGTCATTTCTTGTGTTTTCTTGCGTCAGGGAAATCCTTTGTTCTCTACTGATCATGTGTGATTATGCGCTGAGCACAAGATGTGCACAAGAAACAAACACAATTTACACATGAAAGACACAAGATTTATTCTACAAAATTTGAACATCTTCCAAAATTATTCATAGGGCAGACTCCTGGGCCAGACTATATGTAACACGGCATCCCCGTCAGACACTTTTGCCCAAGGGGGGGGGGGGGGGGGGGGGGGGGGGGCGTTTTCACCTAAAATTTTCGTAAAAGGTTGCCCCAAATTTTTTCCAAGTCAGTCACCTCGTGAATTTCACGTAAGTGTGTGTGGGAGGGGGGGGGGGGGGGGGGGGGGGGGGGGGGGGGGGGGTGAAGTCAAAAAAATTCGCACGGACACAACATTTCGCAGTCCAAAAAGCACTGTAGTCAATGTTTTATGAGTAGTTTTACTATCATTAATATTTGAAACTAAGAAAAACGCAATTTTTATCTTAAAAAATCAAAAAAACCTGTCCTGTCTGTCTTTTCGGACCTTCTGAGCATTTGGAGTTTTAAATTCATCCTTTTTAATTGTAAAGAAGTACGCCTGTCATCCCCATTAAATTTGTCTCGGATTATGCTAATCAAGTTTACAGCGCAACAAGCTAATCAAAATTCAAAATTCCCACTATTATCACGCTGAATTAGAAAGTTCAATAGGAGTTAATGCAACAATGGAAATGGCACTTTCCATCTGTAAGCACATACCGCGACAACAATACTTTATCGATTTTAACAAACAAGGTGTCAAAATCACCGTAATTAAATTTTCCGTCTCCTGGTATTTTCATTTTTAGAATATGAGTAACAATTTTAAAATTATAGGTGCTTTTACAACAGCCGAGTTACTTTTTTTGATGTCTTTATATACAGTGCATTAACAATAACGACTGACCATATCGATTATGTCTATAATTGTCCTGATATCTTTTAAAACGCTGTTCCGTGGTATGGTCTCATCCGTGGTGTAGTGGTTAAGAGCGCTGGTGTTGCGTTGCTTTCATGCGTTCAAACCAAATGTTGTAAGTTCGAGCCTGGCACCGGAATATGTTTTGAATATTTTTGAAAATAATGTCCATTTCCCCCATAGACTTTTAAAAAGACCATATAACAATTTATTTAACTTGTTGGTAGTCGCCAAAGCGACCAGAATATATCCCTCATTGAGACACATGAGAGTCGCCTAATCGACGATAGCGCCCTTTCCCCTTCCTTGTTATGTAATCCATTTTAAATGACGCAGGAGTTTAGCTGTTGGTATATGTGATCGAGAAACCATTTAAATTTAAATAACTGGCAACATCCATAATTTATTGGGCATTTAGTGTGCCAAATATACCTCTGTAATTAAAAGTGACCTATCCCTAACAGTAAGTTGAAGCATGACCTTTTTAAGTAGATGGCCACGTGACCAGTAACATAACATATCTATCCTCCAAATCTGGTAAAGAAAGCTTTATTGAATCAAAAGTTATGCCCAAAATCCTTAAAACAGATGATTTTTTAACAGATGATTCAGACAATCGCGGCCATAATTAGTTGGAACATCCATGTAATAATTACCCTTTCGTGTGTTCCCGTTTGCGCAAAATGTACACTATCAAAACATTGCTGTCTTTGACGGAAGGCTTAAAGCCTTTCCTAAACATTCATAACTCCCCCCTCCCCACTGGGCAATGTTGGCCCTTCCCAGTATCCCGTAACCCAAAAATCATGTTTCAACATTGATCCAGGGGGAGAGGGGGCGTTTTTAAACACACGTATAAAAGTGTTCCAACAATGGCCGAGATTGTGGTTGTGATTCGGATAAGGGAATGCTGCCCTCTCTTGTTTTAACAATGAATAGCCTAGAACTCTTCACAATAGCCAATGAACTCTTATCAGTCACAAGCGCCAGTCACTACGCTGGAAGCATTGCCCGGGTTATTGCATACAGTAGTGCGTGTAAGAGACTAGTCACTGGTGTTTCTACATGGTTATTCAGTTGATTCCATGATTTATTGTATCTTTTCGGTATATTTTGCAGTAGTTTAGGTCTAAACAAGCGTTTTAGACACTAATGGGTAATTTCGCTCCAATAAATCGTCGAAGTTTACATCCTTTCAAGGTTTGATAGTCGATTAAAGTTCATGACTTGACGTATAAGGAAATCCGTTAAAGGTATGTTATGTGATCTTTCCAGGGAACGCCCTCAACATCGAACAAAAAATTGAAAGAAGATTTTCTTGCAGATTTACATTTCTGATCATAAATCGTACATACATTCCAAGTTACAGGGCGATACGATTCTTAATTACCTCAAAATCATGATTTTAGAGTGAAAATAAACTGTCGGATAACTCCGACAGTTTATATTTTCGCTCTAAATTCACTCTAAAACCATGATTTTGAGGTAATTAGGAATCGTATTGCTCTGTAACTTGGAATGTATGTATGATTTATGATCAGAAATGTAAATCTGCAAGAAAATCTACTTTCTAAAAAAAATAATGAATAGAGGGCGCTCTTTAAAAAAAATCACATAATATGCCTTTAATGGAAAAAATGGGCCGAAATATGTAACACTGAATCACATAGAGCGTGTTTCAGCTGGGGAAGAAACCGCTAATAAACGCTAAGTTTGCCCAGCGGAAACAGGCAAAACCCGGCAATAATCGGCAATAATCGGCAATAAACAGCAAAAATGAAAACAGCAGGGGAAGTGAACAGAAGGATACAGCTAGCATGGGTGAAGTTTGGTAAGCTCAGATTTATCTTTCGTGATGAAGAGCTACCATTGGCACTAAAGCGACCAGTTTTCGACCAGTGTATCATCCCAGTGGTATCGTATGGCTCAGGAACATGGACAACATCTAAGAGATTGGAGAAGAAGTTAAAAGTCACTGAGAGGGCAATGGAAAGGATATTGGTTGGTGTTACAAGAAGGGACAGGGTGACCAACACAGATTTAAGGCAGAAAACAGAAGTGGGGGACATCATCCCCAGCAGAAACACGCTCCTACAATGTAGTGTGCACAATAAGCTTAATAATTGAGCGATATTTATTGAACCCGTGTAATTATAAACACACTAAACTGTTGACACCTCATGACAATTCAATTGTTGTTATTGCATGATTGTTCGGGCACCCTGGAATATACGCATTCATATAGTCAATGCCATTAATGATATATTGTAGCCTGTTGCCCTGAAATCATTGAGCTAACAAGATTAGTCAACGTGAGCCCCTGGCCTGGCCCAAGTAGAAGTGTATGCACACCTTTGAAATTACGATTAATCCACATGAGCCTCCCTACCCTGGCTCATAGGGCCAAAAAAAAAAATGTTATGTTGTTTTTTTGTTTGTTTTTTCAATTTTTAAAAAAAAATCATGCCAAATATCATTTATAAATTTCTGCACATGAAGTTTTCCATCACCAGTTGATCTCAGTTGAAAATTCCCATAGCGTTACACTGCCGATAATTAGCTAATTGATATTCATGAGGTTATTTACTACGGCGATTTTACATTGGAATTTTGACTTGCTCGATAAAATCATGAATTGTAATACTTTTAAATCACGAATCTGAATAGGAAACATGAATTTATTGGTATAAAATGTACAATGAACACAATGAAATGGTAATTGGGTCTGATGGTTTAATAATTTGTCGACAACACAGTGATAACTTGCAAGCTTCCAGAGGGGGAAATACTTATGGGCGGCAGTGTATGGCAAGCTCACTGCCCTATAGGGAGTGTTCAATGTGAGAATAATCGTTTTTCAAAGTGGAGCTGCGTACATTATATGAATAGCTTTTTTTGCATAAGGGCTTACAGACCACTCCTACATGTTACTCATTTTATATTATTTATTAATTAAATTACTGTATGGCTGTCTTCATGACTTGGATTAGTGCATCCATGCACGCCAATTGAGGCTTCAACAATACAAGCCACATTCCACATAATGCAAAATGAGTAATAGGTAGAAGTAGACTATAGGCCGTGCATGTTTTATTCCTTCAGAAAACAAATCTAACACTCTCCATGTAGGTCACAGATGAAATGTGGCTTAAAATGAAGCTAATATATGCCTGATCAATATTTTACCTTATCCCACGTTCGTAGGTTGCACGTTGTGACCCTAGACCTCGATTCCGGGTCAAAGGTCACATGTGTTTCAATGGGAAGTCAAAAACTAAATTTAACATGGTAAAAAACTAAAAAATGAGCTATTGACTATAAAAGCTCATTTTTTAGTTTTTTTACCATGTTAAATTTAGTTTTTGACTTCACATTGAAACACATGTGACCTTTGACCCAGAATCGAGGTCTAGGGTCATAACGTGCAACCTACGAACGTGGGATAAGGTGAATTTGTGTTAAGGGATATATTTGCCACCTTTTGGTAATAATTTCATGTGGTCCCCAGAGGTGGACTACAAAAGTGAAAGATACAGACCAACGTCCCATAGTCTAAAGTGGATGTAGGCCCTTTTGCAACACAGCTCTTCTATGTTGTTGTTCACTGGTGTAACGCTCTCAGTGGCAGACTCTGTGTGTGTGCATTGTGATATGCCTACTATCATATCTATATTGCCTCTTACATGCACAGTCAAATAAAAAAAACGCTCTAACTATATATCCTGGGTAAAAACCACCACCATTCCACAGTTTAATACAACGATGTCATCTCCAAACGACAAAAGACCAATGAAGCCTAAGCTTTTTCCATAAGATGGTGAAGCTTCTGGCGGCGAAGTCTGTGTAAGACTTGAAGACAAGGATTCCCGAATGGTTGTATTGACAAAGAAACACAGAGATGCTCTCGACAGTCAAATTGGGCGATATCTTTATGTATGGTTGCGTGATAATTGTCGGTGTTGTGACTGTTTCCATCCCTCCTCCAGAAGTCGCCTGCTCTTAATGAACAATCTGAATCCTGATATCATCCCATCATCAGTGGAAGTATTAATGCTACCGGAAAACACGCTTCGAATTCATTGGTCAGATAATGGACACATCAGCCAATTCCCAATATCTTGGCTAGCTGAAAACCAATTTTTCCAAAATGCGAGTCGATCCTGTGAGTAAGCCAACTCGACATTTTTGGGCAGATAATGGACACATCAGCCAATTCCCAATATCTTGGCTAGCTGAAAACCAATTTTTCCAAAATGCGAGTCGATCCTGTGAGTAAGCCAACTCGACATTTTTGGGGAAATGAAATGGAGACGAAGATACCTACCTTCTTATTCAGTAATATCCTCAACAGCGACAAAGCGCTTCATGATTGGATAGAAGCACTGCAGGTATATGGATTGGCGTTGGTCACGGAAGCACCGCAGAAGGAAGGAGCGCTGGTAGAAATTGGCAAACGAGTATCTTTTCTGAAAACTACTAATTATGGGTAAGAGGTTGGGTCTGTTGGGTTCTAATCTTATGTAATTCTTCACAAATAACTTTTACGTTTAAGTTTTCGAAGTCCAATTAACTGAGGGTCTACATTAGAAAATGATTGATCAAGGTGTATTTATTAAACTTGTGTGTTTACGATACTAAATCTACGGTATACATAATTTCAGTGTTTTAAAAGTACTTCTTTCATTTTATTTTGAGATTTTGAGATTTCAAGCGCTAAAGTAACATATACATTTAGACAATAGAGTGTGCCATAAACAAGGAAGCTAAAACTCCAGGCAAAAATATAACAAATATACATAATATAAAGTAACAGGAACTCATTAATTGTACGAATCTGTTGATCATTTTTAGGCACACATTCCAAGTATTCAGCAAGTTTGATGCCAGCAATCTGGCGTACACCAATGCCGAATTAGGACTGCACACTGACCTGCGGTTTTATACCTATCCGCCAAACGTATGTTAAACTTCTGATAGCCTATCATTTCGAAAAGGTGCCATAATCCGGGGTCATAATGTTACCTTATGATGATAACACTTGGATCTGTTTGTTATACAGTCTTGATAGAGAAATTGAAATGCACTGCTCAAAATAGAATAGAAATCAAAGGTCATTTCCCCGGGTCATTTCGCGTTGAATTTCGTCAAGGCACATTATTTCACGTTTTGTGTATGTGTGTGACGTTTTACATTATAAACTCAGAATACGCCAGCATCGTTAGAGTCGTCAGGGTATTTTCATCAAACGGTTATCCAAATCATGACACTTTTTTGTTACAAGGGAAGGGAGGGGACCAGGGCGAAAATGGACCCTTTCACGGGCCCTTTTATCAACATGCTTACCTTTTTTTTAAACTTTGTAAAAGCATTACAAACAGTTACAAATGGTCCTCATGTCGACATTTTCGGAATACGGTAGATTTTTATCAAATATTTTTACAGATTCAGCTTCTCCATTGTATTCAACAAGTGAAAGCAAAAGGCGGTGAGAATCAGTTTTGTGACGGATACAAAGTGGCTGAAAATCTACGAGTGAATAATCCGGAAGCTTACCATATTCTAACGACTACACCTGTAGATTTCCGAGACTGGGGAAAAGACTACAGCGTTTATCACATGAAATATAATAATAATAATAATAATAAAAATGGATTTACTATAGCGTCCAATGCAAGGAGCCTCTGGGCGCTTCACATAACAATTTTACAATAATAAAACTACATAATCAACCTAAAAACCATAAAATATTATAAATAATTGCACATTATACAAGCAGGGAAAGCACAACAATTGGTGCACCACGTCTCTTCTTGTATGCTTGCAAATCGATGATTCAGAGATGCAGACAGAAAAGATGTCTACACGTCAAGAGCCATGATCGCAGATAGAAAAAGAGACGTGTGCTACATAAAAGAACATTATGATATTACATTAAAACAACATTTCATAAAAAACAAGAAAAGGTATTAAGAACCAATCATATACATGAAATAGGTAGTCTATAATTAATGTACATGTACAAGCAACAAGGAGATAAAGACTCATTATATTAAAAACTACAAGAGATAAAATATGTGTGAAGACAAAATGCGATCAGCACAAAACGAATTATTTAACTCAGGAGAGGAGAGATTGCAAGCACGTACACTCTCAACATGGAGTTACAGCATCATATTCCCTTGGTAGAATGTGGGCTGGGTTATATTATAAAACATTTAATAAAAAAACACAAATGTACACAATAACAGAAGTTGCAAAAGTGACCGGCACGAAGATAATTTAGATAAGATCCCTGGAGAGGAGAGGTTACCAGCACTTCACTCTCAGCAAGAAAGCCGGTTTCTTGCTCCCGAGAAGACAAACAATGGGCAGGGTAACACAGAGATACATGGTTATAACGGAAGATGTTATGTGAACGGCACAATAGTAAATACGTAGTGAGAGCCCTGGAGAGGAGAGGTTACTAGCACTTCACTCACAGCAAGAAAGCCGGTTTCTTGCTCCCGATTGCAAACAATGGGCAGGGTTAACATGGTTAAAGCAATAATGGAGAAATAAAAACAGATTAATGTAGAATAACGTGGGTGGGCAGCAAATTTAAGGTGTGTCAAAATGCAACGTGAAGAGATGTGTCTTGAGTTTGGATTTGAAGACGGCTAAAGTTGGTGAATGGCGCAGGGTAACAGGAATGTCATTCCAAAGATGGGCAGCCGCGTAGATGAAAGAGCGAGCACCAAAGGTTTTTGTAGATGGCATTACCTGCTTCAAGCGATAAGTAGAGGCGGATCTTAATGCTCTAGATGGTATATAGACTTGGATCATGTCAATGATATACTTCGGCGACAATCCATTGAAAGCTTTAAAGACGAGAAGCAAGATCTTATACGCTAATCTCTGTCGTATCGGTAGCCAATGTAGCTTATGCAGCACTGGTGTTATGTGCGCATGTCGAGGTGTGCGAGCAACCAGACGGGCAGCGATGTTCTGTACACGTTGGATTTTGCTGATCTCGCGTTCCGACAGTCCGAAGAGGAGGGAATTGCAAGAATCCAATCTGGATGTAACAAATGCGTGTACCAATTTGATTGTTGCATCTTGGTCTAGGTACTGGCGAATCTTACCGATCTTCCTTATCGCGTGGATTGCAGTCTTACAAATATGGTTCACTTGAAGAGACATGTTGAGTGAAGGATCCATGATGACTCCAAGGTTGCGGGCTTTCTCTGATGGTTGTACGACGACATTTCCAATTTTGATTGACGGCAGCCATGGGCTATGTCTATACGGTGACGAGAAGTAAAGCAGCTCTGTCTTGGTGTCATTTAGTGCGAGTTTATTTTGTTTACACCATGAGCGGATATCAGCAATGCAGTTCTCAAGTTTCATCACCCTTATAGAAAGAACGATCATAAATTGCGATCATAAAAAAACGACCATAAATTATGGTAG
Source organism: Ophiura sarsii (assembly GCA_035610835.1). Taxonomy (NCBI): domain Eukaryota; kingdom Metazoa; phylum Echinodermata; class Ophiuroidea; order Amphilepidida; family Ophiuridae; genus Ophiura; species Ophiura sarsii. Next base: position 82,052,024 of record CM069441.1, on the reverse strand, counting down.
TTTTTTATGATCGCAATTATGATCGTATTTGGAACCCCAGCGACCATAATAATACGATCAAGATTGATCGCAATTATGGTCGTATTAAAATTATGATCGCAATATAATACGATCAAAATTATGATCGCAATATAATACGATCAAAATTATGATCGCAATATAATACGATCAAAATTATGATCGCAATATATAATACGATCAAAATTATGGTCGTATTTGGAACCCCAGCGACCATAATAATTATACGATCAAGATTGATCGCAATTATGATCGTATTGAATTTATGGTCGCAATATAATACGATCAAATTTATGATCGCAACATAATACGATCAAAATTATGATCGCAATATAATACGATCAAAATTATGATCGCAATATAATACGATCACAATTATGATCGCAATATAATACGATCAAGATTGATCGCAATTATGAACGCAATTATGATCGCAATTTTGGTTTTTCTTCATGCTGCTTGTATTCATTTAGCACATTATGGTGGTTCCATGGATAAATCACAAAAGCATAATACCAGGAACTACAGGACACCATCCTCAAAGATCATATCAAAACATGCAGTGATATGAGCTTTGAGGTTTTTCATCAATGCAGGATAAATAAAATAAATGAACGAATACATTTGATCGCACAATTATTTGCATAGGAACACATTTATTTGACCTTACACCATAATATCAATCTATCATCATCAATCCTTTCTTTTCACAGTTCATTATTAATAAACATTACAAATGTGAATTGTGAAGTGAGCATGAGCAGTAAGTCTGCAAATTCAGAATAAAACATTGTTCTTTACTACATTTGTAATGGCGCAGGACAGGTTGGGTCATGATTAAATGATTGTTACTGTTAGAATCCGATAGAGGCGCTGTATATTCCAGAATCTTTTTGGGAAGGAAACCTGCAGTTCACCACTCATCTTTCAGTATACGTCAACATCAACCTGCATGGTAAATAAAAATCAAATATTTACAAATTAGTATCAATCACAAAATGTATTAATAAATATTATAAACCCTTACAAACCAACTATTCCACACTTCCTGTTCTGATATAACACCTAGTTATATTTATAACCCTAACTCTCAGCGGCAGGGCAGGGGAGAAAACGGGTCAAATTTGGGGTGGGGGGGGGGAAAGATCACTGTTCGCACACGCAGGGGATCGAACCCGGGCTGCCCGCGTCTAACTCACTGCGCTAACGGGGGAGCTTGTAACTTTTTCAAGACCATTTGACAGCTCGCTGTAATTGTGCCACAAGATTATTTGCTGTAGCCTTTTGTGTGCCACAAGATTATTTGCTGTAGCCTTTTGTGGCCTCTGGGAAGGTTAGGGATAATTTGAAATTGGTGTTTCGGTAATGGTGTTGAGAATATCGCAATTATGTCTAAACTAGAACTATTTGTATGTAGTATGTACCTTATTGTAAGTATGTGTAGGTCATCCATTTCAGTCCTAAGCAGTACGTTTTTGGTGTATTAATTCTTGTAATTCTGCATTCCCTTTGACCTTTTATAGATGATCCATCTCCCCATCAGTCAGACTCAGTTGCATCCTGCTGTAAATAAGATGATATTTATAAAACAAAAATTAAATTTATGAACTATAAATCCCAACACACGAAACCAAAAACCTAGTTAAAATGCAGACCCAACCGACCTTGTTTTAGAATTGGCGAAAATACAGATTAGTTCATTATTTATACCCGGTCATTTTCAAGGAAAAAATAAGAATAAAAACAAGGTATTTACAAAAAACTGGTCAACATCCTAAAATGAAATTAACAGACGACACAAAGGAAATATGAAAAAGAAGATTTAGATAGTGTATGATGTATTTTAACAAAAACTCTTTGTTTTAATGCTGGGCCCACTTTTCTCTCTGAAACCCTCCATCGTCTGACTCATTTATTCTATCCCATGAGGCCCCACCTGTGTATCTCAACATTTGATGAGGTCGGGTTGAAAATTAACCCGACTAAAAAAACTAAGAATGTTTTAAGGTTATGAATATTAAATAAACAAGTTTTTTTTTGGGGGGGGGATAAAAATAAAAACTGGTAAAAGTTGGAGAAACAAGGTCTTCTAAAAAACTGGGTGGACAAGTGTCAAAAGGATGAGAAGACTTGATATTGGTTTTGTTGACTTTTGTGGAAGTCGGCAAGAGGATCACTAGTGTGTTGTTTCTGGAATAAAATCACCGAGACGTTATGTGAGCGATATGTGGTAAAGTTTACTATGGGGAAAAAAATAAGAAAAAAATATCATAATTTAAAATTTAATTTAAATTCCAATGTTTATTAATTACGAGAAAAACGTAATTTATGACAAATTCAAAAGTGCAACAAAATAACTTGGTTTTCCCGGGGCGTCAGGATAATTATTATTAATACTATAAATAGTCAATCGTTATGTAAAAATAAATCACGAACATCCCATTCACAACACAACACAACAGCCAAATCAAAAAAAGAAAAATGTGATTAAATAAAGTGCTCACTCGTACCCCCAAAAAGAGTCTCGTTAATAAACAAACTAATGATATTGTAATTAATTAATATAATGGAACATCAAAAAGTACCAATGTTTATACAAAACAAGTTGTCTGAAAAGTGAAAGCAACGTATGCAACGCAAATGGTTTATCCACTCAATAGTTATGTAGGCCTACTGCTAAATCGAAAATTAAAACCATTTTATCCAAAAAAATATTGTTGAATGATCTGTATTGAAAAAAAAGAATATAAAATGTGCAAACTAGAGTGCTATTAATATGTCTATCTAATTTGAGAGTAAAAAACAGTTAATTTTAGATGACACAAAAAACATCATCCCCGCCGGGACTCGAACACGTATCTTAGAAATGCCATCTGCGATAAAAACAGTAATTGTCCAGCGCTCTAGATCGCTGCGCCACGGAAGATTCTGCAAATGGTGACGGGTTTTAATAATTTATAGTGTCGTTACAGGGTTATCCACTCAATAAACTAAATCGAAAATTAAATATGATATTTATTTATTATTTAAAGGCTACATTGTCAATTAGAGCACCAGTTTATTTACGGTAATAGACACATTTAAATATAAAATATAATAAAAATATTAATTTCGCACTGAATAACTGAATTTGGAGGTATTTTCGGTTTTATTACGACCACTTCTGGTCTCTATGGTGGCCAAGTTAACTTGTCCACCAAAAAATGGAGAGAGGATAGGCCCTACAGGTAAATAAGAGTAAGCACATATTTTTAAAAATTAAAACAGGAACATCAAAACTTCAAATAATAAGTAACAATTTTTGAACAAGGAATAAAAATATAAGTTATGTTACATTTTATAAACATCGCCAGCTTCGGAAAATATAGCAGCTTCCGAGCAGCTTCCAAGATATATCCAACCATAATCGCGACTTTCCACCACGTTGTTATCCCATAATAATCACCCTTGGACCCCGGTAGTTACATTTTATATAGGGACATTAAGTGGTGTTGAAAATGTTAAATGTTTAAAAATTTACTTCAGAATTCAAGATGAACATTAAAAATTGTCATTATGGTTGTTTAAACACAGCAAAACTTGATTAAAACAATATCATCGCTATTTATTTAAAAACGCCCTATATCATGTATATGCAAATATGGTTCGCGTTATCAAGAGTTCTTGCAGGTGGATACTGTCGGACGTAAAATGCTCGTTGCGGCTCTACGAGCATTTTTAATCGACGTTTTCTTGTACAAAGAGGGCTATTTTTCTTAATCCTTATAGGTGTAAGTTCATGCATGTAATACAATTATAAAAATATTGACTAATCCCAGTTTTTATCATAATTGAGGGCGCAGCCTCCAACACATCTCTTAGTGCCCCTTTAATACATACCTCTCTATAAAAAATATTCCACATTTCCATCTACAGGGTAGTCCTTATATGCAAATCCTCCCAGCAAACATGAGATTTTAACACCATTTCCAAAGGACTTATCCACAAGTTATTCATCACAATAGAAAAGCATAATTTATACATCATCAACTTTCAATAGAAACTACTGAGGGTCACTTATCTGTCTTCCATCTTATAGCATGTTACACATGACTGAACTTTCGAGCCCAAACTACCTGCCATGGAGGTCACTAGCTAGCTATTCATTTTGGGTGCTAAATCTGGAAACCCTGTGCTACCTACTTTTAGACCTTTAGAGAACTAAATTTTGTTATCCCTTATTTTCACTAATGTACATTATTACTCTTAATTAGTTATCATGTAATGTGTTATTTACAAATGTGTTCTAATCCCTACATAAGACCTGTAATGATGATACACTTTTAACATAGGCTTATCATTACTTTTACTCAATTTAATGTGAGAAACTGGTCTACCTAGTCATGGAGGTCTCACATTATACCATCGTTTTGCTCATAAGACATCCTGTGCATCTTATTCTTTAGCTGTAGGCATAATCACAAAGTGTTTATTTACCTTTGTGGCCCAGGGTTGGAAACAGGGATCATGATGACTCACCCATGATACATTATCTCTAGTCAATAAGTATGACCACACAAGTTAATACAAATTATAGGGGGCGACATTTTAGCAATTTATGGGGGTCTATTGATCTGACCGTTACATTTATATACCAAACAGAATATAGTAAACACGACGAATGTCGCAGATTTTGCAAAACTCTATCATTTGTTTTATATTATTCAAACCATTTCTCCACAATTGTAACAACATATGTGTTCATATTTTCATATCCAGATATAATATACATTTTAAAGACATCTGTGTACAAATACTGATTCAAGATACATGAAAGCAATTCATAGACTCTACCACAAGGCCTAAATCTGAATTCAAATGTCAACATCCCAGGATGTTGACAAAAAAGGCCCAACCAATTGATCAACCTAGATGAGAGAGGTCTGCTGCCTGTATAACAGTGTATGCGTACACACAGGGGTGTACAAATGTGTGTGCCTTGATAGCAATATGACGTGAATGTTGACTTAGAATGTGTTAGCAGGCATGTGATATACTACACTACAGTGAGGAAATAGAGCTATTTACTTTAGTAATAAAATAGTAGTGCATTGGTTGGAAATAAATGAATATCTGCAACCCAATCATTATAATGTCATGGATCATGATAATAAGTGATCAGGTCTCATTTATTTATTATTCAAATATATACTTTATTATAATTAGCCCTTTAGGTCCTCATTAAACTTCAAAAACATGATAATTTTCTGATAAATCATAAAGCTATCCAGATATATATCCAGTATAGGCCTACTATTGTTGAGCACATCCACAGCACAGTTGAATTGTTTATCTGTGTCTGTGTGGAAACTATTTACGATAGTACTACTACTAGTAGTAACGTACAGGCCTGATTGTGAAATGAAAAGCTTTTTTAAATTTTGTACAATTAATTTTAAGAAATCAATTGATTTCAAATCAACAGAAACAATGCCAATATTAATTATTATATATGATGCACAATTCTTGTGAAAAGCATATACACTTCCTTACCATATACATCTAGGGCCTTCCATGATCCATTGTTTATACACTCAGCAGTCCTTGTAGATTGCACTAGTGGCTGTTGTGAAGTTAGTCGGATTTTGTAAATGTGTTCAGAATTCTGCTACCAAACACACATTACATGACACACACTCCAGTCCATCCCCATGCACTGCACAGAGCCAAAATTAATTACACATTTTTAACAAACTCTGCAGTCATTCTAGAAACAGAAAAGTTGCAGTGTAATTCCTGAACAACATGTTTTTTCCATACAAATGATAACTACCTGGGTTCCTTTTATTTAACTGCCAATTTTGAATTTTCATCTAACAAATCGTAACAACAGTTGAGTTGATAAATTTCAAAATTGTGTAACAGGAAGTTTGTATGTTGCACTCTGGGTAAAAAGCAGAGCTAGAAAAAGTACATGGTTTTTAATTTCAACTCTCATATTTGGTTGCCAAACTAACAATTTAACATTAAAAATAAAAATAAAACTAGTTGGTTACATTATATTATACTCCTACCTTTCTTTTGGATTATTAAGACCACGGTTTCAAATGAAAAGATGTAAAAACTATAAATTAAAAGTTGGAATAACTTCTAGAAACACTGTCAACAATATAATCGCTGCTCTGCACCATGTCTGCACTGTACTGCTAGACCATCATATTCGTGGTAATTAGATGGATTTTTGAACCTTTTTGATGACAGTTACGACAGATAAAATTGCAAAAATAGGAAAAAGATGACCTCCTGAAACGATAGCTTAGATGGTAGAAGATCAAGATGAGATATTATTGCGAAAAAGTATGAAGTAGTTACGCAGGCATCGATGGTCCATGGATGACTGAGGAATTCGACAGTTCTGCATCGTGTCATGTGTGACTGGCCTGAAATAAATTCAAAGTCCGTGTGTATTTTCACAATGATATACGGCTTTGTTATTAATTCATGTTGATCACGCACTTACGTCAAGTGAAGAATCAGGGCTCAACTTACTATTTTCATCGTTTCATGGAATCATGAGTTGACATAATCCCGATCAATCAAATCAAAGTAAGAAATTCAAATTGAAATTAATAAATAAACATGTCATACATGATAAATAAATGATCTATTTTTTAGGCCTACAAATTATTGAAATAAATGTGAATATTCTCAGATTCTGTGCAAATTAAAAATATATCTGTTCAAAAGGTTCTAAACCCACATCGGATCTAGACTATGAACCATTGAGTCTTTGTGAGTTGTAAATTAAGAAAGTTATTATATACTTTAAGGGAATTCACCCCGATTTTAACAAGTACATCTTTCCCGTCAAACATCTTCAAGCATGGCGTTCTCATCCATCTTTAATCTTACATCGCGTCCGAGTTAATTACGGGTAGGACATCCTCCATCCTTCAAGATTTTTCATCAATTTGGATATCTATATATTTCTGTCTCTGTCAGAGTCTGACTTTTTCATCAATTTGGCTAACAAATGCAGCTGAATAGGGATGGGCCACAGGGTTAACCTAACCAATAATTGGGCAATATGATCGCAAAATTACAAGCATGCATAATAAGATCGTTTTGAAAACTCTCCAAAATACGATCATAATCCTGAAATATGATTGTAAAATTACAAGCATAATTATGGTCGTTTTGAAAATGGTTTTTAAAACGATCATATTATGGTCGTAATTTTACGACCATATTTTCACGATTATGATCGTATTCTAAAATTACGACCATAATATGGTCGTTTTGAAAAACGATCAAAAAATACGATCATAATTGTGAATTATGGTCGTAATATTACGACCATAATATGGTCGTTTTGAAAAACGATCAAAAAATACGATCATAATTGTGAATTATGGTCGTAATATTACGACCATAATATGGTCGTTTTGAAAACGATCAAAAAATACGATCATAATTGTGAATTATGGTCGTAATATTACGACCATAATATGGTCGTTTTGAAAACGATCAAAAATACGACCATAAATCATGAAATATGGTCGTAAAATTACGACCATAATATGGTCGTATTGAAACACGCGATCATAAGCGATCATAATTATGGTCGTAACGGTCTAAATTAGATCGTTACGACCATAATTATGATCGTTACGATCATAATATGATCGCGTCTTTTTTATAAGGGCACCGCCTGGTCACGATCTTTAGATGAAAATGTCACATACAGCTGTGTATCATCAGCGTATGCAGTGGTGAAGATACCATGAGCAGCAATTATGTCAAGTAAAGGAGCACTGAATAACACAAAGGCCAATGGCCCAGCGACGGATCCTTGGGGTACCCCGTACTTCAGCGCGACAGGGTCTGACGTGATGTCCTTAATTGCGACACATTGGGTACGACCTTGCAAGTAGGATGAGAACCACTGCAATGCCTTTCCCTTGATACCATAGCGAGACGAAAGCCGACACAGCAGTTTATCATGGTCTAACAAATCAAAGGCAGCACTGAAATCGAGTAGCACAAGCATGGCTTCTTTTCCATGGTCCAAAGCAGTGAGGATGTCGTTCTGAACTTTCAACAGTGCTGTTTCAGTGCTATGGTAAGGTCTATACGCAGACTGCAACGGAGTATTGAGATGGTTGTCATGGAGGTATTTCTGCAATTGGTTGACTGCGATTCTCTCGATTATTTTACCTAGAAAAGCCAAGTTGGAGATTGGACGATAGTTTGCTAAAATGTCTCTGTCAAGTGTTGGTTTCTTCAGTAACGGGATTATGCGGGCTTTCTTTAACTCTGAAGGAAACAATCCAGAGGATAGAGATGAATTGACGATCCTCGTGATTATTGGCAAAAGATCATTTAAGCAGAGTTTGAAAAGGCTCACAGGAAGTGGATCTAGTGGACAGGATGTAATGTTGGCAGATCTGATTGCTTTGGCAACCACTTCTTCAGAAACTTCGACAAATTTATCACAACAAGAGGAACATGTTTCCTGTACTTGGACAGAGAGAGGTGGTGCTATGCCTTCCAAATCACTGCGTAGATTGTCTACTTTATCACTGAAAAACTTTGCAAAGGAATCTGCCAGATCTTTTGGATTCTCATGGTGAGGAAATACAGCAGATGTCTTCGGCTTTGACAGTTTATCAACTGCACGAAAAAGATCGCGCTGATTCGATTCAGTGATTTCCTTTTTGTGGTAGTCTGTTTTAGTTTCAATCAGAAGTGCTTTGTATTTGTCACACTCTTCTTTATATACAGTGCTCCAGTCATCGAGTAAGTGTATAATAGTCTTATCAATACCGAATATTTTGCTTTATGTTCTGATTTGTGGCTATTTATTTACAAAGACGGCGCTAGTTATTACTTGATTGTCTTCAATTTTTCAGATGCAATAGAGGCCTACAAGGTGACAATTTGAAATATACAATTTACTTTCACTTAAAATCTAATTCCAATTACAGACTCTCATTTGATGGCCGCTCTACAAAGCCATCAGCTACAATGATCAAGTCCGAGCTCCGTATTGCCACATACCAGTAGCAGATGTACACAAGGTCTACACTGCCATTAAGACATTCAACACTGAGCTGTACAATAAGAAACATCTCATTGAAATCAAACTGAGTGAAGGTATGCTTTTTAAGTTTCACATTTTGAGTAAAATGCTGTACAAGCAAACTTTACGTTCTCCCTGCCTTAAAAGCTGAGTAATTTGCACCTGCGATTTGAACCAAATGTCTGCTTATATAGGATATATCACCTAAAATAAGCGTTACAGATATAAGGCTATACATTGTATGTATCAACGTTAGCAGTTAGGGAACTCAGTTGAATTAGTCAAATTAGCATTTGTAGTGTAAGCTGGTTTTCTTAGTAACTAATAGAAGATTCCAATTGAATAACTTTACTGATTTATCGATTTAATGGAAGTGCTGGCAATTGAACACCATGATTATTGTATTTACAAATTACAGCACGATAGAAGGGAAGGAATACTTTGACGAAAGTAATATCAGTAGCGATGTGGTTGTCCCAAAACAGGCACAACAAAATCGCATGGTACAAGTGCAAATGTACCAACGGAACCTTCCTATGTCTCTGAAAAAGGTAAAGTGTTACACAAAAAAGGTATATATTGTCAAATTTTACGGGGGGCGCGTACACGTTAAAGGTATATTGAAAAAAGGGGGGCGCCCGCCGCCCCCTCCGCCCCCCCCCCCCCCCCCCTGTATCCGCCACTGAAAACCATGACGTATTAGTCGCCCGAATAGTCGCGTTCAAGGGAAGCTATTTCAATGAGCAAAAAGGCCAAGGTCGCTCAAGATAAATCGCGGACACATCTGGACTTTAAATAAAACATGTACACTGCAAAAAAGTTGGTCATTATTTTTTGTATATCTGGTTGGGCAAACTGTTTTACTTATTTGTTGGATCAAGGCTTGCTCAATAATAGTTAAATGTAAACTCTTATTGGGCAAACTCTTATTTTGACCATTTATTTTACTGCGAGAGGAGTAAAGTTGTTATTTTAAAAAAATCAGGAATTTTCAAAATTTATTATGTGTTCCCCTTTACTAGCCTTTTTTTGTCCCCTGATGCTGCAATTTTGGTATTGTAGTTTAGGTGCATGGCACACATCAAACCGTACTGGGGTAAGGTACAACTTGACCTACAATGTAGATCAAGTTAGGTGGTTCGATTCCATCACCAGTTATTGTATGTGCCTGCCTGTACCAACACTTGATACCTTGTGACAATGTATCTATGACCCCTGTATGATCTACCGTTTATTAGTTACAGTGAGCCCTGTTTTAGCCAATCAGAGGTCTAGCCTGGCTGCCTGGTCACCATGGCAACCATGCAAAAATAACATGTTTAAATTAAGTAAACCAACATGTGATCAAAAATATGTAAAAATATCCAACAGTTTCATCAAATTTTGTCCAACAATTGGTACAATCAACTATGTAGGTTAGTTATTTTACCCAACAGTTTCATCAAATATTGCCCAACAATTGGTGAAAAATATTTACCCAACTATGTTGGGTGAATATTTCGCTTAACAGAATAGAAATACTAATGTGTAAAAATGCCCAACAGTTTCATCAAATTTTGTCCAACAATTGGTAAAATCAATGTTGGTTAGTTATTTTGCCCAACAGTTTCATCAAATATTGCCCAACAATTAGTGAAAAAATTTACCCAACTATGTTGGGCGAATATTTTGCTTAACAGTTTAGCAAAAAATAAACCAACATATGAACCAGTAATGTGTAAAAATGCCCAACAGTTTCATTAAATTTTGCCCAATAATTGGTCAAAAATATTTGCCCAACTATGTTGGGTAATTACTTTGCCCAATTTTTTAGCAAGTTTTTTTACACCAACTGTTGGTCATAATTTTTGTCCAACTCTTGTTGGTTAAATTTTGACCAACTGTTTCATGTGTTGTATATGGACCCAACGTTGGTCAAAAAGTTGGTCATTTTTTGACCAATATTTTTTGCAGTGTACATTACCTGGATGTACATGTACGTTCACTCCAGGGTTCAATGTTCAAACTTCTCTACTGCCTTGACCCACAGGTGATAAAGCGAGTATAAGGGTTCATGCTGTATAACTAGTACTTAGTAGTGACAGACCGTAAATTACCATTTTACATTTAGTTGGTAATATAAAACGTTCACCAAGCCGTCAGGACTCGTAGCTACTCGTAATATTAAATCATATCAATCAATCCACTGCCTATATATATGCTCAGCTCATAATACATCCGGACAAGAACCACCACTATACTCGTACTCGACTCCATAACGATGTCAACTGCGGCAGATGATAACCAGATACCAACGAAGAAGGCCAAACCTTCTTCAGCAGAGGATGGGGTTGCCTCTGGTGGCGTCAAAGTTTGTGTAACACTTGACGAGGATTCACGAATGGTTGTATTGACGAAGAAAGACGGCGGAGGTCCTATTGGGCGATATCCGTATGTATGGTTGCGTGATAATTGTCAGTGTTGTGACTGTTTCCATCCCTCCTCCAGAAGTCGCCTGTTCTTAATGAACAATCTGGATCCTGATATCATCCCATCATCAGTGGAAGTAATAATGCTACCGGAAAACACGCTTCGAATTCATTGGTCAGATAATGGACATATCAGCCAATTCCCAATATCTTGGCTAGCTGAAAATAAATTTTCCAATATGAGTGTCGATCCTGTGAGTAAGCCAACGCGACATTTCTGGGGAAATGAAATGGAGACGAAGATACCTACCTTCTTATTCAGTGATCTCCTCAACAGCGACAAGGCGCTTCATGATTGGATAGAAGCACTGCAGGTATATGGATTGGCGTTGGTCAAGGAAGCACCGCAGAAGGAAGGGGCGCTGGTAGAAATTGGCAAACGAGTATCTTTCCTAAAAACTACTGCATACGGGGACGGGTAAGATCAGTTATTTTTTATAAGAAGCTGCAGAAGGCCTCACTGGGGGTCGGCCGATTTTAGTCATATCATGTGATGGATAGTTAGTTGAAACTATTACAAAAGCCCATACTAAAATAAATAACCAGATGCCCTCTTCACAAAACTTAAAAGTATGTCAAATCTGAATGTTTAATAAGGAGATAAGGCAATTACATTCCAACAATCAACAACTTCTCTACGATTGTTGATGATGTGCTCTTGACATTTGGGAATGACATTGTTCAATTTCATATCATCGGGAGCACAGAGAAAATAAAGACTACCACCAGATATACCCATGAGCCTAAGTTTGATGGACAGAAACAAAAAAAAACCTTGGTAAAACTTAAGATGTGATGATAGTATGTCATAGCCGGCAATGTCATGTAGTGTAGTGTTTAAACTTTTAACCAATCATGGCCAGGGCAGGCATATTGAATATTAAGGGGGATGTGCACCTTCGCATAGCCTCCGTAAAACTGCCGTAACTTCTTCATTATTCATTTAATCTTAATAAAAGTATACATTTTTTGCAGGAAAGGGTTCAATGAATCCAACTATGATCATGAAATTGACCATAGAAAATTATAAAAAACATGTTTTTTGACCCATTTTAGGTTCTGCAAAGATAACTCAAAATATATTTTGTCAAATTTTGTCATACTAGTTTTATATATTCCTCATGCAATTCCTTAGGAATCGGTTTTTTTGGTTTTTTTACTTCATTATTTTTTGAATTATAGACCAAAAGTGCTAAAAAACGTGAGTTTTTAACCTCCAAAATCGTGAAAATCAATCAAAAAATAATAAAGTAAAAATAAAATAACGAAACGATTCCTATAGGGAATTGCATGAGGAATATACGAGGGTCATTCAATAAGTTCTACCTCCTACCTCATATCTTTATTATTATATGAGCCAGTCTTATCAAATATTACACGATTGTAGCTTTGAACCTCAGCTACAAATCCATTGTAAATTGATCTGAGTACTGGTTGTACTTTTCCGGACATGTAGTGAGAACCAAACCTCGATTTAGTGTGACGGAAACGGATGAAAAAACAGCAAAATATCACCGAAGTGCTTTTCAATTGGCCTATTGTAAGTAGCAAAACATACCTATCGGTCAATTATAACCGCTCGAAATGTCAGATATATCTTTAACAGACTGTAAACAATAAAGTTGACAGATTGGTTTGGAAAAAAATATGCCCTCTGATTAGCCAGATCCCGGTCAGGACAACCATTCAGTTTACCCCTCCCTAGAGAACCCTGTAAAAGTCATATTTGACTTTCATGATAACTAAGCGATCTTCAATATATCGAACTAAATGGAGGGATTTTAAGTCTGTCAAAGCGATAATTTTCTATCATTGACTACCTGATTGACTATTCTGAAGGTTGCACATAAGTAAAAGTCATAAAGTGACTATTATGGTAAAGATTTAACATTCGAGGCATCATTGTGGCTTAAGTTGTAACAACGGAAATTTGACTGATGGCAGTATTCTGGTATGCGAAAGGCATAGCAATACATTTGAGTTGATAGTACACTATTTGCAAGCCTGCAAGAGTTAATATTGTTTACAATCTTATCTATACATGATAATACTGTAATATATCCAGATATCATTCATTCATTTCCATTTTCAGTATTTAAATCATGCTCTTATATCTAACCATACAATACGAAAAAACACCCGAAAACATGTGTATATTTTTGGGGTAATTTTCTGTGTCCGTTGTCCAAAATCTCTCTCTGGCTTTGACCGCGTCATAACAAAAGTAAAACAGATATCAATTATCATTTACTACATATTTGTAGCTATGATTCGGAGCTATAATCATAACAAATGTCATGAGGTTGACATCAATATTAGCGATGTTATGAGGGAGGAGGTAGAACTTATTGAATGACCCTCGTAGTATGATAAAATTTAACCAAATATATTTTGAGTTATCTTTGCAGAACCTAAAATGGGTCAAAAAACGTATTTTTTATAATTTTCTCCCAATATAGTCAATTTCATGATCATGGTTGGATTTATTGAACCCTTTTCTGCATAAAATTGTATACTTTTATATATATTTAATGAATAATAAAGAAGTTACGGCAGTTTTACGGAGGCTGTACCTGAAGGCGCACAGCCCCCTTAAAGGGGCACTAAGAGATCCTTCATGGATGGAGCCCTCACATTTTTAAGAAGTTGGGTTTTTCACACATACATAACGCTTGTATTTACGTACCAACTACCACCTAAAATTATAGAGCTTAATTTGCAGTATTTCATGTGAAATTCATAGTTTTGATAACGTTTTAAGTTTCGATGTAGATCACATCGAAATTACCCAAATTCGTCTAAAAGGCCAAAGATGGCTTCTTACCTATTTGTTTCATGTTCATTCAAAATAACCTTGAAGACCACCCATAGCTTGTTGCTTGATTTAATTGGTGGTGATTTTTAACCAAAATTCAACAAAAAAGGGTGAAAAGCACTAGTAATATACCTTCGGAAATTCTGATATTTTAACTTTTTACTGATTTATTTTGAAGAAATCTTACATGAGATAAGAGGGTTTCTATGTATCATCTAAACAAGGTAAAAATGTTGAATTTCAATTTTTGAGAAATCTCTCTGTGCCCCTTTAAGACAATGTTTGAGGTATGCAGGCCTGGAGGTATGTTACTGTGCAATAAACATCAATAAATATCTCCAAGGGAATAATAACAGAACAGTTACTCATTATAATTGTACGAATCTGTTGACCTCTTTTAGACAAACCTTCCAAGTAGTCAGCAAGTTTGATGCCAGCAAGCTCGCGTATACCAATGCCGACAATCTCGCGTATACCAATGCCGAATTAGGACTGCATACTGACCTGCCGTCTTATTCATACCCGCCAAACGTAAGTAAACTTTTGGTAATCCGGGGGTATCCCGTCATTAAGGTTGTCAAGAAAATTGATTATAATTTGGGCCTAAAAACTGTAATAATATAACTACAGGAACGGGGGATAACAATAATGTTTAAAGCAACATTGTATGTCAATCCAAGGAATACCATCCATGGTCAATATTATCCTTGCACAGGCCCGTAACCAGGATTTTTTTAGGGGGGGGGGTGTTTTTTCTGGAAAAGGTACATTGGTACCCACAAAATCGTAAATGTATTTTCAATGGGTCAAAAGCCTGCGATCAGAGAGACATCTTTTCGCCTGATGATTGGACAAAATGACCGTATGGGATTGTCCATGAAACTCAGAGTAGCGATAATATTCCGGAAGGTCTATACCTCTGAGTTTTTATGTATATACATGTATACGTATGTAAAATCGTAGATTAAAAATATATACCACTCGTCATTGGATAATACCATTTACTGAGATTGTACATATTTTATTATTCACATGGTTTGTAGGCGTATAATCTTTTCAAGTTACTTTTATTGTTTGTTTTATATCGAAAGGTGTATTACATGTCGGTATGTAACCATGAAGAAATTCAGAAATTCAGTCATTCAGCAATGAAATTGTAGTCTATTTTTATCGGTAGGCCTATTTATGAAGCAAACACGCTATTGATGCCAAATCACCTGCGTTACGGTTGCATAGATAGGCCTATGCTCAATACCCTCCAAAGTCACCTTTGGGTTAAGCAAGTTTAACGACAACGATATGCGTTATAAACTCTAATATGTATGTATGTATTCAATGCAAAAATATATATTACCGATTTTTTCTTCTTCTTCTTTAACTTATGCTATACAGTGTTAAGTATACCTTGAGAATATTACAACTTAGTAGTCTCAGTTGGATTTATTGTTTGTAGTCTACACAATATCTCTAATGGTAACCATGGCATTGAATATGGCTAGCGTGATCAAAACTACGTACGTTTCCTACCTACAACTAAATCTTTTACGATTTTGGTAGAGTTACACTTTGGGGGAGGAGAAGGAGGGGGAGTGTCCGGGGGGGTTGGGGGTGCTGACCTAAAAATAACTTGAACACGTGTCCCTTCATGACCTCACGTACCCCAAAATATCAATTGATTTACCACATAATATCAATGGTGGTTTAGACCGACCTACACAACTATGTTCCCCTCAAATCAACACTTGCCCTCCACAAATCACCAACTCCCCCTCTTCATTACATCCGTCAAGCAATGTTACCAATGTACATTACATTCATTGGTTTATATTCGATTTAAATATAGCGGGACACTCTTTCTGAATCTAGCATGGTTCTTTAACCTGTTAGTGTTAGTATATTAACGTGATTCAAAAGGACATGTGCTTTAAGCATGTTAAGGGGGTGTGGATCCTCAGCATAGCCTCCGTAAAATTGCTGTATCTTCTTTATTATTCTTTTAATCTATATAAAAGCATACATTTTCTTGAAGAAAAGGGTTCAATGAATCCAACCATTAACATGAATTTGACCATTTTGAGAAAAAAAAATTAAAATATTTATTTTGTCAAATTTTGTCATACTAGTTTTAATTATAATCCTAATCGAATTCCCTAGGAACGGTTTTTTTAAATTTTATTTTTAATATCTGATTTATTTTTGGAATTATTGACCAAAAAGTGCCAAAAAGTGATTTTCATGATTTTGGAGATAAAACATCACATTTTTGGCACTTTTTGGTCTCAAAAAATAGATATTAAAAAAACCCCGTTCCATGGGAATTTTATTAGGATTATAATACAACTAGTTTGACAACATTTGACAAAATATATTTTTATTTATCTTTTCCAAACCTAAAATGGGTCAAAAAACGTGTTTTTTTATCATTTTCTCAAAAATGGTCAATTTCATGATCATGGTTGGATTCATTGAACTCTTTCTGCAAACAAAATGTATATTTTTATATACATTAAATGAATAATGAATTAAGAGTTTTAAAAAGGAGGAAGAGGAAGAGGAGAAGAAGGAGGAAGAGAAGGAGGTCGGTCGGGGAGGAGAACGGATAGGGACATATCCGGCGCAAATGGGGGTGGGGTGAAGTGGTATTTGGTGAATCACCAGTGGCTTAGATTTCATTTTCACATTGGAGAATGGATTTCGTGCGGTTAAACACTAATGCATCACCCCAAAAAGAAGAAGTCTAAGCCACTACTAACTAACTAACTTTCGCGGTTGTTGGATTTGAATGTTTGTATGATTTTGGACAAAACCTAACTGGGGTCAAAGGTCACGTAGGGGTCATTAGAGGTCAACCTGTGTACACCCCATGTTACCCACAAGATGATTGTCACCAAGCTTGTTTGTAATGACCTTTGACCCCTTTCTGTCAACACTTAAAACTCTTGAAGCTCTGCAATGGCGGTCTGTGGACAGGTCATAAATAGTGGGATTAATGTGTGACTTTGCACAGTGACTTTTTAAAGATGTCTGAAGGGTCATATAACGAAAAAAAGTTTCTGACTCTTTCACTTCTGGGTGATTTCAAGAACTTTTTGATACCCCCTCGTACATGTACACTATGTACACGTCATATGACTATAATACAATACTAGTATATTATACGAGAATAGGCTACGCCAATTAGCTCAACGAACCACCATTCAAACAATGTCAATGGATTGACTCTATACAGAACTAATAATAAGGATTGAACCTATCAACAATTCAATACATTTGCAATAATATCACATAAAACAATGAACGCAGAAAGTTGAAATATCAGTATTCAGTCTCAAGTCGAGTCATTAGTCTGCTGATGAAAGGTGTAGAAACACCTGAAGATTCCATGTAATTATTTCTTGTGTCGAGATCGAAAGTTAAACTTCAAATTATTTATCACCAACACAGTTGAACTTTCATTCTAACATTTATTTGAGTTATTATTTAGACCCTGGATTGGGAACAATACTGGTTCTGAATTGCATTTTTGATATTGTTTAATTGTTATACTGTTTACCATTCAAGTGCACTCGTGCATTGTATGTTATAAATGGGGAAAGTGTGGTATATTTTAGGGGAATTCCTGATCTATTGGAGTGAGGCTATATATAACTATGACAACATATTTAGTACGTCAATATACTGCAATGTGAAGGTCACTATAGTGACCTTCACATCTTAACTCATGAACTTGGACAATGTGCAATTGCGCGGATCGACAACAATTCATTTACTGCCAGTTAATGCGTTTGGAATTTCCAAACCCACATCATGATACAACAATATATATCTTTTCCAATGAGGGAATAAAAGAACAGAAATCGCCACGCTTCCCCACGCTTTAAAATGGCATTTCTTAAGTTCCTAATCGAGGAATGGAAAGATGATAAGTATGCAGCTGATATAAAGACAAAGAAGGATGTCGCAGCTCTTCAGGAGGAAATGCAGAGCATAATGTGGTGCCAGAGTGTGTATGCTCACACATTGAAGCCGATACAATAGGCTGGCCTTATCACCCTCTTGTAACATGCAATTCAGCTAAACGGCAATGAATGCGTAGATGGACATTAGACATTCAATTAATAACACAAGATGTGTCAATATATCTGCACTAGCGTCTTGGTCCAATTCTGTATGAATCCACATTATCCTGAAGGAAAGAAAAGGTGAACCCACTAAAAAAATCCTCTCTATCTACTTTTAGAAGGGCTAGGCAACATCGGATAGAGCGCTGATTTTGTTGATAATGATACACTGTAGAACAATGTGTGTGTGCTCTCTCTCTGTCTCTATGGTCAGGGAAGTTGTCTTCCATGAATGAGGCCAGACTAAAACGCTTTCTAATAGAGAAAATACAAACCGAGCAATCCAGATCATCCATTAGAAAAGAAAAAAAAAGGGTGTTGATGCAGATCCAATATGCAAAGACGTAATGTTGCAAAATATTGCAAGCAGCTATTTGGCATTTCTATGGAAGAATGCGCACCTAATAGAGAACCTTGAGCCCATAGATCATGGTTGGAAAGAGGTAAATGGACTTTACCTACCATGTTGGTTTTTGGTAAACAACTTCCAACCATGGAAGCGGAAGATGTTAACGAGGATGATGATGATGATGACGAAGAAGAATAAGAGAATGAATTATAAAGTTGAATCAGATGTGGATGCGGGAAAAAACAGTGATAATGATAATGATGATTGAAATATAGACTAGATAGGTCAAGTATATTTCCATTATGAGCATATAGGCGGATATTGGGACTCTTACCTTTCCATTATCCACCATCAAAACAAACTGAAATACAGACCAACATCACCCAAGACTGTTAAATATGTAACAACTGCAGGCAAAGAAATTACCAAGACAGTCATTAAATTAAAGAATTTTCATTGGATTATGTACCGCTCCTGCATAAGATAGGCTTGTATAACACATCTGTACAAAACAATCTGAGTTTTTCTAAAAACAAATTGTAAAAAAATGACATTTTGGCCTGAAAATTGACACGTCAAAATAGTATGTCAAAATGATATAGAAACGCCATAAATTGTGGTCCAAAATGCAACAGCACCCTTCATTTACCTAAACCAATCTTGAAAAAAAAAACCCACATGTTTACCATACTCTGATGATTTATAAACCAAAAATGTAAAAAATGACACTTTGGTCTAAACATTGACATTTTTGGCAAATAAGTTGTCAAAATGATATAGAAACACCATAAATCGGTGTCAAAAATGTCAAGTTAGAACTTAGCATTCTCCATTTACCTAAACAAAGCTTGAAAAAACATGTTACCATACTCTGATTAACTGGATTTGTCACGGATTAGTCGTCAGTCTACCAAGATAAAAATGGAATAGGGGATCTGGTACTGGTGCAACGGTATTGGCTGAAACAAACAGGTTCTAAAAATGAATACGTAAAGAATCAGTATATTTATATTGGGTCTCATTATAAGAACCTTTGGGGATTTTAAGTTCAATTTTTAACCCCATGAGAACTATAACTACCGATGTGTTGAATAATGTGCCAGCAAAATTGTAATTGGTTTATCAAGATGATTAGGCCATGGAAATGGATTGTTAGTTTCCTGTTGCCCTCCCGCCCCACATTTTCAGTTTTACCAAAACTTTCATTATTTGTGCAAAAATTACATTTTCTGACAAACTTGAATACAAATGTTATTTTTTTATTGGCTCTAAATACCAGACATCCCTTCCTGCTGACTTTAAGGGATTTTATTGGCAGTGGTGTTATGGTGTAGGGTTAATAATGAAAATGTTAGCATTACCTCCTCAAATTTCAAATGTAATTGATGTTGCAATATTTCAGACACTTTTTTGAAATTTTCAACAAAACATCTTAAAGTACTTCCTAAATTGTTTAAAAAAAGAGTCATTCATGCGTAATATAATACTAATCAATGGGTATGATCAAGTACTTAACACTGGTGTGTATAGTGGGGTGCCTTAAATTCCATTCGAAAACATCCATTTTAATTTAATAATGAATAATGAAAAAAAATCCAAATAATAAATAATGAAACGTTACC
Organism: Ophiura sarsii; assembly: GCA_035610835.1. NCBI lineage: Eukaryota > Metazoa > Echinodermata > Ophiuroidea > Amphilepidida > Ophiuridae > Ophiura > Ophiura sarsii. The sequence goes on along the minus strand of CM069441.1, from coordinate 82,031,570 downwards.
TCTTCCCGTTTTTCAAACTTCCAACAGGAAACTAACAATCCATTTCCATTGGCCTTATATCATGTAATTGGCTGATGGGAATTCTTGCACAAAAGACAGGTAGAGCCCAGGGTTAAGAGCCATATTTTAGGGGCTCTATACCGGAGGGTTCCCTAAAATAGAGAACAAACAATGTATAAGTTGAACCATTTCCATAGGCGTGCGCAGGATTTGTTTACCCGGGAAGCCTTAAAAATAAATTTCTTGGTTCGCACAGCTATCCGCGGTAACGAGTCTGAGGGGGTTGTGCCCCCTTGGATTGGATTTTTGGCTTGGATTGGATTTTTAGCTTGGATTGGATTTTTTTGAATATTGGCTATTGTCAAAAGAAAGGTTTAACCGGGTGTTTAACAAACCGTTCCTGAAGCCATGTTGTTAAGTTCGACTTATTATAGGAAAATAATTTGCGCGTAGCGCGCCAAAAATGTCTATTTTAACACTAAAAAGGTCCAGAAAACGTTTATGAATCCATCTTGTTCCAATTGAATAACAAAGTAGTATGAAAATAATTTGCTATATGTAAAAATAAAGGTTTAGAAAAACGTTCTTGAAGCCATCTCGTTAAGCTTGAATAATAAATAATCAGTGAAACTAATACGCGTGTAGCGCGCAAAAAATGTCTATTTTAACACTAAAAAGTTTCAGAAAACGTTTATGAAGCCATCTTGTTGAAATTGAATAACACAAAACAAAAAATGATTCCCGCGGAGCGCGAAAAAATTGGCTATTGTTAAAATTAAGGTTCAGAAAAACTTTTCTGAAGCTATCTTGTTAAGCTTGCATAATAAATAATCAGTGAAACTAATACGCGGGTAGCGCGCAAAAAAATGTCTATTTTAACACAAAAAATGTTCAGAAAAAGTTTCTGAAGCCATCTTGTTCAAATTGAATAACAAAATATTAAAAAAAAATGGCTATTGTAAAAAGAAAGGTTAAAAAAAACGTTCCTGGAACTATCTTGTTAAGCTTGAATAATAAAACATTCCAACTAATTCGCGCGTAGCGCGCAAAAATTGGTTATTTTTACACTGAAATGGTCCTGAAAACGTTCCCGACGCAATCTTGTTAAGCTTGAATAATAAAACATTGAAAATAATTTGTGCAAAAACTGATAATTTTATCACTAAAATGGTCCTGAAAAACGTTCATAAAGCCATTTTGTTTAAGCTTGAATAATAATTAAAAAAATGAAACCAATTGGCTCTAAACGCGCAAAAATGTCTAGTTTACTAACTAAAATGGTCCAGAAAACGTTCTTGAAACATGTTGCAACGTTGTCATAAAGCTGGAATAAACATTGAAAGCAATTCGCGCGAAGCTCGCAGAAAAATGCTATTTTAACACTAAAAAGCTCCAGAAAAACGTTCCTGAGTGTACAAACTGTCACTTTTTTAAACTTAAATGGTCCAGATAAACGTTCCATAAGCTATCTTGTTATAACTTGAATAAAGAAACATTGAATCTAACTCGCGCGAAGTGCGCCAAAATTTCTAGTTTTCACCCTAAAATGGTCCAGAAAACGTTCCTGAAACCATGTTGTTAAGCTTGAATAGCAATGGCGTAAATTAGGGGGGTCGACCCCATCACCCCCCCCCCCCCCCCCCGGCGACGCCACTGTTGAATAGTTACATATTGAAACTAATTCACGCAAAAGAAATGGCTTTTTTTGGGGGGGGGGGGCATCGTCCCCACCGTGACAATGATGGGGGGCATCTTAAAAAATCGCTTTTTATGGGGGGGGGGGGGCATCGTCCCCACCGTGACAATGATGGGGGAGCACTCCCCGCTTGCACTGTCTATGCTCGTTACCCTTCCTCCTTATCTTCCTTTTTATTTTTTACTCTTTTGCAAATGTGGGGGGTGGGGGGGCTGTCTCCCTGGTTACGCCACTGGTGATTCAGAGGGCCGAGTTGTTGAGTTTTAACTTGCCTGGATGACCTAAAACTCTCCTTGCTATCAATATTTGAGAGACACTAATAAAAGCACCCGGTCTCTCCTTTTCCCTCCTCCTCCTCCCCTCCACCTCCCCTCCTCCTCCCGGGCAATCAACTTTTTTTGGGTAGGGGTGTGCCACCCAGGGTTTCAATTAGGGGGGCTACAGAACTGAACTGAGTGGATTTTATGACAACAAATAGGGTCTTAGGAACTGATTTTTTTCTTCAAAAAAGTAGGTCTATGGTTCAATTTTGATTAGTAAGAACGCAAATTTGCGATTTTTTGGGGGTTAATGTTCGAAGAATTGGGGTTTGGAACGCAAAATTTCGCGATTTTTGAAGTTTCATTCAAATTGGAGTCTTACGAACTGATGCAGGCTCAAAAGGGGTGTCATAAGAACTAGCAGCAGAGGGTGAAAAAGGGGGTCTTCAGCGCGGCACATACCTTATTATATCTATACCCTTTTTACAATGTCAGTGCCCCCCGGCTCCTCCTCCCCTTCCTCCTCCTCTCCTCTCCTCCCCTCCCCTCCTCCCCTCCCCTCCTCCTCCTCTCCCCTCCCCTACTTAATGTCTACCAGTTACAAAGGCTAACAGTGTTCTGCCTCAATATACAGGGTGAACCCAAAAATCACAAACATAAAAAAAATAATTAAAAATGAAAATAAATAAATATGGCATTCTGTTTTCAACAATTATGTAAACAATTTATTCAGCTTTCTGGAGAACTTTAGATCATGTAAATTGGCCTTACCAAACTAAAGATACACTTGATTGTGTGACAGGGGGTGTTTTCGCCCTTTTGTAAAAGTGAAAAAATTGTAACTTGGTTCAGATATGAAACTTAATTCTGTTCTAAGTACGGTGAGTTAAGTAATCTTTTCTTTTGATCTGTATTTATCAAATTAACATTTTCAAATGAATTCAAGGGGACTTCAGTTTTTGTTTTCAAAGTCTCTTATATAATAATAATATTGATTTACATAATAAATTAATATTGATGATGAGATACTGTGCAGAATAATTTATTAAGTTCATTGCACGACTGTTTTCTTTCAAAGTGCATTGTTGCAATCTTTGACAATTTATATAGCACTTCACTTACACTACAAAACAACACTTCTTACAAAATTACACGTATTTTAAGTTTCGTGTGGCCTATTTTTATGATCTAAAATGTTTCAGAAAGTTAAATGTATGGTGCACATAGCTGGTGAACGAGTTATGCAATATTTTGTTATTTAAATGGTAAAAAACAATATTGAATTTTGTGATTTTTGGGTTCAACATTTTCTGGGTCACCCTGTACTCTCTACTGGTTATTGGTTGAAGCTGTTTTTATTTACGAGTTAGCCTTTTGTTTCCGTGAGTACTCTCTCCAATAAAAACAAAGGTCACCCTAACTTAATCAACTAAATGAAAACAGTCTTTCACAAACATAAGTCCTGCGACTGTTTTGAGACAAAGAGTCTCCGATACACACATTTAATTCATAGCATTATATTGTCTTGCAAGTAATGTTTATAATATATCGCTTAATTTGTATTATACCTATTTAAAACATCCTTCATAAAGCTATATAGCAACCAAATAGTATTCTCTAGTCTCACTTCTTACTTCTGTGTTGTATGGCACTGTTTCTTTACTAGGTACACAATGCCTAAACCACGTTGTCTTTTTTAAAGACAGTTCTCGTTATATTTGATTTTTTGAATTTTGTGAGTGCTGTAATTATTGAACTATTAATCCAATGCATATACAATTGTGGAAAGGAAATGGATCAGAGAATCCAAATTTGGCCAAAAATGTTGATTTGTTGAGAAAATCACAAAATCCACTTTTCTGACCCACATTTTTTTGAACAAAGCTAACAAAAATATTTTTTTGAGTAAAAAATGCCCAAATCGCTTGATGTTGATGTAAAGACACTAACTTAGGGACAATTTTTTGTTTAACCCAATCAATTTTTTTTTTGAAATCTTGACAAAAAAGTGAAAAAAAGTTTTATCAAATGGAAACATTTTTTTTGTGCCACTTTTTAGTCAAAATTTCCAAAAATATGAGATTAGGTTTAAAAAAATCGTCCCTAAGTTTAGTGTCTTTATTACATCATCAAATAATATTTTTATTATTAAATATTATTTAATATAAATTTTATTTTGGAATAAAATAACGAAGAATAACAAATCTATATGTATTGGATATTATGGTACTTTGTGTAGCCTAATTCTGAGCCTATAGGGCGAACTTGCCCCGGCCTATGGGCGAACTTACCCCGGCGTCGGGCAAGTTCGCCCTTTTGAGACACTTGTCTTTATCATTTACTCTTGCCTTTACAGTACGGCCTAGAGTACTGAGATCATGGTCGTATGTAGCCAAGATATCAATCTTTCACATGATATCAATAGGTCCATTCAATCTTTAAAATTAGAGTCTCTAGAGGCTCTTCAAATGAAAATGGGGCGAACACTCCCGCTCTCCCTACTTTTATACACATTTGAGTCATAGTTCAATTATTACAGCACTCACAAAATTCCAAAAAAACTTCCTTAATTTGTATGGCGTAAAGGAATTGTTCAGCTTTACAGATCACTTTGGTGAGACTTTAGACTATACCATTTTATAAAATAGGCGGTAATTTCTGCCAGAATAGTCAGATCTTTTAAATGCTATAAATATTTGTAAATCACAAGCACACTGACCATAATAACAATGGTTTTCATAGCGGAAAAAAAGTAATTTCTCCGGCGATAAATCATTATTATGGGACGCGTGAAGTTCAAAGTGATCCTCGTTCAGACCCGTTTGGAATAAATTCATCAGATTTATTCATAATATGTCAATTAAAATGTCGACAGATTCAGCTGCTTCACTGTATTCAACAAGTGAAAGCAAAAGGCGGTGAGAATCAGTTTTGTGACGGATACAAAGTGGCTGAAATCCTACGAGTGAATAATCCGGAAGCTTACCATATTCTTACGACTACACCTGTAGATTTCCGCGACTTGGGTAAAGACTACACCGTTTATCACATGAAACACAGTACTCCAATAATTCAGTAGGTGACACTAGATTTATGTATTATCGGAGACTAATATACCTAAAGAGATAAGAAGCACCGTACTACAGCTATTCATCACTGTGCACAAAGTCCGATGCGGATATTGTTTAGTCAATCGCCAATCGATTATCATCATTCAGTTTAATCTGTAGCACGACCTCATTATTTGAGTAAGCGCGCTATTTGAATCCAGTATTATCCACACGTTTATTACACTTTTTAAATAACCTGAACGCACTTTAGCATGGGATGGGATGGCTACCGACATACAGACCGGGATAGATTTCTGAACTGTATATACATTTATATCACTATATTTTTGGCATTTCAGAAGAGATATGACAATTAAAACCTATTGGGTACTGTAACGAAATGGCATTTCGTGTGTTAGGCCATTGACTTAGGCCTGAGATTTCACATTTCTATTTTATAATGTTCCGATTATTTAATCAATTCCAAATTCCTATCGGAGTTCTTTACTGTCATTATGCTAATTTTAGACCATGTCGGGTCATCTGAGATGCCTTAGAATGTCAGAAATCCAATCTTTTATTTTCGTATTTTCTGTTTATGAAAAGATCGTTTTCCCCATTGAGAAGACATGTAGTAAGCTTACAGATCATCTATCCCATGCGAAAATGAGCTGGAAAATTCCGGAATTATTCCAGAATATCCTGGAATTTAATCCCGGAATAATTCCAGCTTATTCCGGAATTCCGTGCGGTCAATCTAAACAGGATTAAGCTTGGATTTTAATTTTTAGAAAAGCCAGGAATAATAAAAAGCTTGGATTAGCTGGAATAAAATGGCTGATTTTTAGGTGCATAAAAAGCCTGGATTAGCTGGAATAAGCTGGAATCTGGCGGTCAATTTGGACAGGATTTAGCTTGGATAAAGGCTGGATTTTTGGTGCGCTAAAAAAGCCTGGATTAGCTGGAATAAGCTGGAATCTGGCGGTCAATTTGGACAGGATTTAGCTTGGATAAAGGCTGGATTTTTGGTGCGCTAAAAAAGCCTGGATTAGCTGGAATAAGCTGGAATCTGGCGGTAAATCTGGACAGGATTAGCTTGGATAAAGGCGGAATTTTGGTGTGGTAAAAAAAGCCTGGATAAGCCAGAATAAGCTAGAATTATAAAGCTTGGATAAGCTGGAATAAAAAGGCTGATCTTTAGGTGCACAAAAAGCCTGGATTAGCTGGAATAAGCTGGAATCTGGCGGCAATACATTCTGACAGCAAAAAAGCTTGGATAAGGTGGAATTTTAGGTGCATTAAAATTTAAAGATAAAAGTCGGCCATTTTGGAAAAAACAGTATTTTGATCATTACTCAGTCATTATTGAATCAATCAACTTGATTTTGGTGATTTAACTATAGGATTAGTCCAGTTTGGACCTACCTTACTTTTAGGTGTCACTTTACTTTCAGATAGGCTAGTTTTTTTAACTAATAATAATATTACTAGTAGGGCTAGGCCATGGACTACTGCCTGCCTAATGATAATGTTTTCTCTGATATAGATAGGCATAGGCTAGGCTAAGCTTGAGTTCAAACAATCATATTCAATTGAATAGAGATTATTATAAACTAGGCCTATTATAAATTCCACTATTAATTTATGTGCTCCACTTTTGCAGAAAAACAAATCACATACCGTTAAACTTCATCTATAAGCACCCATTGACTAATAGTTAATAAGCAGAGAATAGATAAAAAGGTATGAGCGCCCTCTTTTGATTATAATTGAATGGCTATTATTAAATCAATTTATTTCCAATAAGATAGAGGGCCGTCCATTTATACCGACCCATCAATCATACATGTAGTTATAAAACAGTATCTGACATAGCAGTCCCGTTTAGATCAATTGGTAAAGCCGACAGTTTGGGCTACATGTAGGGCAATTGTGATTGCAGGTTCCAGATGACAATTCCTGGTTCGAATCTCACTTCAAGACTTCTTCTTTTGGAAAGGTCATAATTTTCAAATTCTTGACAGTGTTTTATTTTTATCATGAATGAACAAGGAATCTATCTTTTTCGTTGGTTTTTTATTTTATTTTTTTAAATGAAACCAAATTTAATCAAACTGGACACGCCAGGACATGGCCAGTCAAAAACGTTTTGACTGTTTGCCTGTTGTCCTCATTGATTCGAAACGCGATATTACACGTTTGTGCCATACCTATTCTTGGAGAAACACAAAGCACAAAACAAATAAAACAAAACTGAGTGGAAATAATAAAAGAAATCACGCGAAGGACTGATTTACGGCACCATCCATCTTTTTAAGTCTGTTTAAGTTTTTCGGAACTATAATACACACGTTTGACGGATTGCCTTTAAATTGCACGCCTAATGAACATGTCGTAGTTTGAGCAGCTCACGTGGTATTGAAGGTCATGCATTACATTCATGTAAATGGTAGTATAGTGGCCACGTGTTATTGATTTATAACGGATTAGTTTTAGGATTACGAAACTGTGTCTATATCACTAAAGAAGTCCTCTGCACTTATAAAACTCGCCCATTGCTTGTGTGTTGGATTTCGATCACGACAGGAGTATGCGCAGATGCGATTTTTGTGTAAGTGGTCTGTGATTTTGTCAACATTAAATTTTTACTGTGATGTGATTTGTCGATCTGCATTAAATGCAAAAAGAAACAACGCCCCCGGCTGGCCTCGAACCACCAACCTTTCGGTTAACAACCGAACGCGCTTACCAATTGCGCCACGGAGGCGGTTACTTACTAGACTGTTTTGGTTTGTCATGTTCACCCGTACACTTCCCCGTACACTTTCTTGCAAAGTCGGGCATCGTTTTTTCTCAAATGTTGCCTGCATATTGCAGTTGTCAGTTGAACTTGGAACCAACGTTTAATTTGAACTGTCTATTTTCAATAAAAAAATATTCTAATACGGGAAAAAATTCACAAAAGCTCACATCATTTTACTCGACCTAGAATTTCAACCCTACAATTTTGGCGTTACGAAAATATCGATGATGTGAGTGACGTCATTTAATGAGCTCATTAGCATAATTTATGTCCGTGAAATGCACAAAGCAGTTTGATAAGTGCTCTGCCCCAAATTCTACAGACATGCTACATGCTTGTATCGATCAACTGTGAACCATATACATGTACATGTACATGTATACATGGTGTCTCTAAAAACTCGAATCAGGAATTGTCATCTAGAACCAACAATGGCCAACTACTCCGACAAAAACCACAACTTAACAAAAGACCATAAGTAGCAGAACTGAAAAGCAGTGAATTGTATAATCAACGTATTGTCTCATTGTACTCCATCCATGCATGTCTTCACAAAAATACTAAGTCGTTGAGGTTGATTTAAATGTTTGTACTATTTATAAACGATTGTGATTTAAAACATTAAAATTAAAATTAAAAATAGTAGAAAGAGAGAAAAAAAGAGGGAAAACCCACATTAAAGACAAAGATAGATTCACTATTTATTCATGGTAAAAACAAAGTTAAGAATTTGATATACACCGTAAATATTTGTAAACTTTCCAAAAGAAGAAGTCAGCAAGTGAGATTCGAACCAGGTATTGTCATCTGGAACCTGCGATCACAATTGCCCTAGCCAAACTTCGGCTTTACCAATTGATCTAAACGGGACTGCTATGTCAGATACTGTTTTATAACTACATGTATGATTGATGGGTCGGTATAAATGGACGGCCCTCTATCTTATTGGAAATAAATTGATTTAATAATAGCCATTCAATTATAATCAAAAGAGGGCGCTCATACCTTTTTATCTATTCTCTGCTTATTAACTATTAGTCAATGGGTGCTTATAGATGAAGTACATTCTTGGGCATATACACAATGTATTATGATAACAAAGTTCATGGTAATGTGTTCATATTTAACATGAATTGAGAAACAATGTTATACTTTTATTCATAAACAAGTTCTTCAAAAACATCACTTTTTTAGTTTAATTCATAATGAATCTAAATACAAACTATGACATTTGGTATCACAATACATTGTTTATATGTTCAAGAATGTACCCAATAGGTTTTGATTGGCATATCTCTTCTGAAATGCCATAATTTTAGCGATATAAATGCATATTATTTCAGAAATATATCAAGGTCTGTCAGTCGGTCACCATCCCATACTAAAGTGTGTTCAGGAAATTAAGAAAAGTGTAATACATGTGTGGATAACACTGGATTCAAAATAGCGCGCTAGTACTCAACGGATGAGTTTGTGATACAGATTAAACTGAATGATGATAATCGATGGGCCATCAACTATAACAATGTCGCATCGGACCATGGATCGCTGCACATGGCAGGTATCAATGGGCGCTTCGTATCTTTTTAAGTATATTAATCTCAGGTATTATAGTCGTATCAATTTTAAAATTATTTAAAACGGCATTGCAAATACAGGCTATACTTGATTCTTTCAATGTTACGCTCTTTTTAATTGGCATAAAATGATTAGATACAAGTTTCGGGAAATGCTTGAGTCTCACCTTCCCTAGCAGCTTTATGCTCATGCACCAGACCTGAACAAGGCACTGTTATAATTGATAACAGGCTACTACTCACCCTCTATCTAATACGGTACATAATAACAAAGCCGATACAGGCTGTCCCAAAATGATTAGCACCCATCGATGCCCAAAGTTCATCATGAAAATCAATGAAATTAGATCTGTTTTTTTTTTCTTCATCATCCTTGAAATTCTATATCCTTCCCATAGAATTTTAGATCATGAATATCAGACTTCTCAAACTGAAGATACTCAATTTATGTAAGACATGGTGATTTCACCTTTTTCAACAAAGTATTAATAATAATAATAATAATCATTTATAAAGCGCATTAAACAAGTGGTATCTATTGTGGTAGATGGTATTTTTTTCAAATCTATAGCGTGTTCCTTTTTATTTCAAACTGTTATTAGTTATGGGTGTCAAATCATTATAATGATTCTTCATTTTCATTCAATTTTCTGAAGGGTAAAAAAAGTGTGTCACGTCCCTGTGTTTTGTTTTCTATTTGACAACTGTTTAGGGATTTTTGAATAGCTGATGAAGTGGCATTGGGTGAATTAGCAGTGGCTTAGATTTCATTTTCACTGCTAATTACCCAAGACCACTTCTTTACCTATTTAAATTTCCCTCAAAATTAACTTCAATAGGAGCCTAATAATAGAAACAAAGTTTGGGATCACTCAAGTGTGACGAACATCATTTACTTTACTTTTACCAAGGAGTTATCATAGTTAACAATATAACCCCTTGCTTTTACTTACGTTTTAAATTGAATTAAAATGAAGAATTGTTAATGATTTTAACAAACAACTAATAACAGTTAAAAATAGAAAGGAACTGAAAGATTAGATGACAAGAGATTAAGAGAATATTCTTGGTTTCACACACACTTTATTTTGCACTTTGTCAAAAAGGTGAAATCACCATGTCTGACACAATGGTGTGTATTTTCAGTTAGATAAAATTCGATATTCATGATCTAAAATTTTAATGAAATGGTATACAGTATGTCAAAGATGATGAAAAACAACATACCTAATCTCATTGATTTTCATGTAGAAAAGAATTAATGAACTTTGGGCAATGAACTTTGGGCAACTAATAGTTTTGGGACAGCCTGTATAAACTTTTGGAAAAGTGCTTCTTAATACATTGTCCAATTACAGACTTTCCTGTGATGGCCGTTACCAAGCAATCACCTACAGTAATCCTATTCGAGCTCCGTATTTGCACATACCAGTAGAAGATGTACATAAGGTCTACTGCGCCATTAAGACATTTTACAACGAGATGTACAAGAAAGAGCATCTTATTGAGATTAAACTGAATGAAGGTAAGGTTAGGTTTCTGAAGTGATTTTATGCAAATATTATGCGCTGCCTTCCTTAAAATAGCCATGCAATATTCACCTGATATAAGAGCCAAATGAATGGTTATAAACTATATAAAATAACAGTACGATATATTATAAGACTATCTATCAACATTTAAGAACTAATTATTTTAGACAAATAATATTAGCCTATTGTGTAATCAGTTCCAAATCGGCGAGAAATATGTTTTTTATCTCCTTGCGTGCCAAAGTAATCCAAGCGTATGCGCACATATCCCTGTTGCGGAATAAGAGCGTTATGCAAGCGTATGCTCTCCTGTATTAATTTGCTGCTGTAATGAGGCTCGCCAATTTGGAACTGACTTAACTATAGCTGTATGTTTTATAGTTATATATACAGGGCGAGTCGGAATGGTCTGGATACAAATAAATAAAATCCGTAATAGATATGTGGTCATTATCAAAATAAACGTAAATCCGATATATTGTGACGTGGCGTTCTCGTTCCACAAACCGACAGTCCTCAAATATTGGGATGGTGGTTTTCTAAGCAAATTGATTTGGGATTTTAAAATTTATTTGTTACTTATTTGTGATCACACAAAGTCACAAACGATAACTGATCATTATTATTATCTTGATTTTTTTGTCCACTATAATGAAGGTGAGATTGCTTGTTTCGATAACCAGAGGGTTCTTCACGGCCGTAGTGCCTTCACCCTATCTGAATCCAGTACCAGACATTATGAAGGGGCATACATTGATTGGGACAATGCCTGCTCAAGGAGGAGGGTCATACGAGATGAAATGTTGGATCAACAACCATTGTAACACTTAAGTGAATACAATAATCTCCACAATCATAGTGCTTTTGCACGCCTTTTCAGCTGATGGAGTAGACGGCTCGATCTTATGTTGGGCACCATCAAGATCATTTACTCACATTGTAAAAAAAAAAAGGTCTTTAATCATCAATATTGTTTGGTTTTGGGGTGGTTTTTTTGTTGCTTTTGAATGAAAGTATAAACAACAAACCTTTTCTAATATTCATTCATAATATATATCAACACAATCCAACAACATAATAATATAACATTCTTAAACAGCTAAGAATGTTTAAGCAATTCTCATTGGTTATCAGAGAATCGGCGACATTTATATGAGACAACTTAACATGGCGTACATTAATTAGCGTGACCACCCTCGCGCAGTGCGTGGTAACTATAGTTTTGTTCCACAAGGCACACTTCTGCAGTGCGTCTACTGCACCTTTCCTGCGTGCTTATGCGGCACATTACGCCGATGCATGGCATACTCATCGTACAGGATTGGATCAAATGTTTGTGGGTTATTCGATATTAACAGGAGTAAAAGTTGGCAAATATGCGCAATTTAAGGTACAAATTGTTTGATTAAATAAAAGTAAATAAGATTTTTTAAGAATTAGAATAAAGGTATTGTTTTAGACCATACCCATGTTAATACTGTCTGACATAAATGCGTTCGGTAGTATAATTTTTTGCATAGAGCAACTCCACTGCATTGCCCATATTTATGTCAGACAATGTAACACGGGTATGGTCTAAACACAATACCTTAATTCTCTATCAAGAAAATGACAATGAATAAAACGATACGATATAAAGTGTAAAGAGTAGATATAAAGGATTAGACCAAGCATGTGCAACCTTTTCTACCACGCGGGCCTCATTGTGACTTTGAGATCCATTCACGGGCCGCAGTGAATGTCAAACATTCCAAAACATCCGGATACCCGCTTCTCTTCGCCATTTTAACCAGGGATTTTAACACACAATCACAAGTTTGTTTTGATGAAATAAATGCGCGCATAGAGCGCAACATTTTTCGACTTTACACTTATTTTTGCTATGATATTGAGGTACATTTCTGCTTTAAACACATTTCTACCAAAATATAATCCATTCGGGGTACACATGCGCGCGTAGCGCGCGAAACAATTAGGTCTGTGCACTTTTGATCATCATAATTCCATGATTCCTCTTGTCAAATTAACCGACAGTGCCAATCTCAACCGACACGACAGTCAATATTGGGGGAAATTGGGCCCTCGCCCCCCTCTGGCCACGCCACTGCGTCACCCTACTAATTATAAGAGAGGACACCGCTAAATCAATTCGCCATTAGTGTAACCTAGGGAGTTTCGGTTAAAACGGGCCGCATCAATGGACATTTTGGGATTGCTTCGCGGGCCGCAGGTTGCACACGCTTGGATTAGACAATATATGTAAAATTTATGGCGATGGCAGTGAGAGTGAAAACCCAGAATTTGGGGGTTGGAAAGTGTGCGGAGAAGCCAAGCCAGGAAAGGCTTTAAGTTTGACTCCCTGTCCACCGCTGTAACATATCTGGATTTAAAGGCGTACTTCGAGAGATGGTTTATAAATATAAATTTTCGTTTTTTGAAGACAACTGGTATATTTTGATGTGATGGGTCACTATAATGTTCTCCTCTTCAACAAGGTACTGCTTGCATCAGGTTTCCTGACAACTTTGACCTTGTGCCCACATAAGTATTGACAATCCAGCATTTCCTGATAAGAGTTCAACTGGCACGGATATGATGGCTGGACAAGGGACATCTTTGTGGTGGAAACCAGATTTGAAGGCTGTGAAGAGGAAATACAGACACATTATTTAAGGCTTTTATAGTCAGTAGTAACGTATACTATATATATGTCAATCTTTTTCCATGTCATCTTTTGTGCATAGATAGTAAGGGAGTCACAACAAGGTAATTCAGTTTTGTCATGTTTTGTCGTGTTTTGTCGGCGAGGTGGCACAACAGGTTACAGCGCTCATACATAACTGCTGTGCCGTTGTTCACTTGGGGATCGTTTGAGTTCGGTGTTTGTTGACTTCAATTGACACGCGAATTGCAGCGATTCCCATACAACCTTGCCCTGATGCCTTCTTCAGATCGTACAGATTGTAGTAGGCATGATCAGCGCATCGTGATTCGGAAGTCACATAGAAATGATGGTCCCATGTATAGGAAGAGCTATACCCGAGCACGTTAAAAATGTCACAGTCTCCTTCGTAAAGAGTAGGGGATCATCCCGGGTCTGTAATTTGTACGCTCATAATTTGTATCGCAGTGCGACGTTGACCCAAGCGAGATTGGGGAGCTGTTAAAAAGGGTGATATTACAATCTAAGTGGTGATACTGTGAGCACCTAGCCAGTAGCCACGTATATGAAGCGAAATGATTCTGACGATTTCCTAATGACAGTGAAATATTGGCAATAGCGCTTTGAGAACTTGTTGTAAGGCGCTTTATAAGTACTATGTATTATTATTATTATTATTATATTGCTAACAGGTACCTTAGGGGGAAAGAGGTTTTTGTTATTCATTCATTATTACGTTATGGCGAAAATAATGTTTCCCCTAAACGTAATTTCTTTCATAAACAATAATGCGCTTTATTCCGTTATAAATAACAAAGTAAATTACTATTCATGAGCTAATTAATTATGCAAATTTATTCAAATATTCAATAAATTTGCATAATTTGTACGACGGGCTGTCTCTAACAGTGACTAAAGACAGCCCGTCGTACAAATTATGCAAATTTTGTGAATATTTGAATAAATTAGCATAATTAATTAATTTATGTAAATTTATGTTATTGTTAGTTAATCTCATGTACTTATTCCCCTTAAGGTTATCATTAGCGTTATTATTATTATTATTATTATTATTATTATTATTATTATTATGTAAATTTGTAATGAAGATAATTGTGCTGTCTGGCTCTCATTTGTTAAAGATCCTAGTCTATAACTCGCTTGCTTCATCATGGCCAATAAAAGACTTTTAAATCATAAAGCTGATCAAGGTAAGGTGCAGATGTTATATCAAAACTAATCAAGATCCAAATTTTGAATTATATCCTATAAAGGTCGAAAATTGGAAGCATAATTTTTAAAAAGGTCCCCATTTTGAATCATAACTAATCATGGCACAAACCTTTAATTATAACTGTTCCAATGTCCAAATTTTGAATTGTAACTGATAAAGGTCAAAATTTGGAATAGTTACTGATAAAAGGTCAAAATATTGAATTGTAGCTGATCAAGGTCCCAATTTTGAATCATAAATAATCAGGGTCCAAATTGTCCCATACTTTGAAAATAAAGTAGTGCTGAATTGATCGCGAAGTGGAATTTAATGATTATGATGTTAGAGAGCATATTTTATGTGTTCGATGAACGGTAGATAAACATATTCTGATCAATATCATTTTCATACAAAGGATAGGAATATAATTATTTAAAGTGATAAATCAAAAGAGATATTTTATTGTCATTAGATTAAAAAAAGAGCAGCTGTTCTTGACATTTGCAACTTCTGTGTTTTATTGTAAATCAATATTCAATATTGGAGTGGGGGGGGGGGGGGGGGGGGGATCCCGTAAAAATAGAGGTAGCAAATTCAACCGTTTATGAAAACAGGTGCAAATGTGATTTTCATAATGATATTTACACAATTCAAAATTGTTTCTGACAATATTAATTTTGATATATTTTGTGAAAATAAAGATTCTGCGATTGAAGTCATCAAATGCAGAATATCTAATTTTGCTAAATTTGATGTTGAAATATCTAAAATGTATATGTAATACGTTTACATGTATCTAATTGGATATGATCATATTTACCGTCTAGTACATTAGACTGTCCTGCAACTGACTGCTTGTGGAAAACTCTCAATGAAAGCGTATCCTGCCATGTCAGCCCTGTGTTTAACATTTCATCTCCGATGCCATCGATCACATCCTTGCTAATGGTTTCCAAATGACAACTCCAGTCATCCGAGGGGAAGTCTACAAGTGTAATTACAAAATAATCAGATTTTTCAAAGTTCAAACAATGATGCTTCTATGCAATAACGCCAAAAATAAATATTGTTGCGTTGCCCTGTGTTGGTAGGGAGATTTTCCTTCTTTTTTTTTTGCTGACAATTATTACTGACAGACTGTGGTTCATGACAAGACAAATTGGTAAATGATAATTTGACTAATGTTTCTATAGTGTGATAATAGTTTAAAAGCAATCTATTCAAGCAAACTTATTCATTTCAAGCAGAAAATTCTGTACTAATATTTTGACAAATTGGGTAAAATTTAAATCTTAAAAAAAAGAAGAAACAAAAATTGCAACCTTGTTTTTTGAACTTTTAGGGTCGTCGCTGAGGGCAACACAACATTTTTATTTTTGTTGCCAAGCACCATTGAAGAACAAAAGTGAATCATGTGATCTATAATACTTTTCTGCATTGATTTAATTGGTTACTTGCTTCTGATTATCATATTTTTTTAAATTCTACAGGGTGAGTAAAAAGAAAGTGTACTCAAAGTAAAAAAAAATAAAAAAAATTATTATCAGAATATGAAGGCAACCCATATGCGGTAATAGATGCATTTATTCACTATCATCAGCAAAAAGAATCATGACATTTCATGGAACCGTTTACCAGATATAAATATTTGGTAAAGTTACTGCCTTTTGAAACCGAACACAATATTGAATATTTTACTCAATAATGCTCAGGGATGTAGCTACACTGGTCGGGGCTGGTCGGTAGCGACCGCCACTAAGGCTAAACAACCGGCACTCACAGCAATTTTCAGGCAAATTAACCAGCACTAAAGACTCCAAAATTGAGGAAATGTACATAAAATACCACAAAATGGCTGAGAATGCCAGAGCGTGCCAATAATATGTGAGATTTTAGCCGGCACTAAAATGTGGCTAGCTACAACCCTGATAATGCTTGATATTTAAGAACAAGTGGATTCATGTATGGTACACAATTGCTAACAAATAAAGACAAATCAAACATTCTCATTCATTTTTTCAATCATTAATTGCGAAATATTGACAAAACAATGTCATTTTTACACAAATTTAGCAACAAAAACAATACATTTGGCTTTATGATAGTCGGACTCAGCTTGGACTAGAGTGTGTTGAACTAGAGTGTGGATCGTTTTCAATAGTGGAATTTAATAAATCTTTTAAGAGAAAATATCGCAAATCTTGTTCGGTTTATAAAATGTTGACGTTTACCCAAATGCGCATCAAATATGTTTACCACACAACCAATTTCAAACAACTAAAATTCTTTAGAAAGCTAATGAGATAACCTGTCTGCCTCAATAAAAAATCTGTGAAATTTTTGCACAGATTTTAAGGTATAAAATCCCAAAGTTGAGTACACTTTTTTTTGACTCACCCTGTATATCTATATTCATATGCTCACATGAATGTGTGTTGGACTAGAGTGTGGACCGTTTTCAATAGTGGAATTTAATCAATCTTTTAAAGAGAAAATATCGCAAATCTTGATCGGTTTATAAAATGTTGACGTTATATCATATCTATCCTATCTGCAAATATCTATCCTATCTGCAAATGTGTATTGGGCAAGTAAACCTAGCACATAAAGTCCCTGACCAGGTGCTTTGAGGTTGGCTAATTCAAAATATATAATCGGTACCAACAATCTGAGATACACTTTGAATGAGCAAATTTCTTCTCCGCAGTTTGATACCTAATTCAACAAAATCGAATGGATACTTTTTAAGTTATGGCGATTTCAATGACCGCGCGTAACAACAGCAAAGTTGCACTAGGTATTCATTGAATTGTGTGTGAACTGTCATAACTGTCACACAAATCAATGATTTCCTACACCTAGTGCAACTTTGCTGTTGTATTCATACATTGACAGACTTTTAGTGTAAATTTCTATAATTTGGCAACTAAGCAAACTCCCACACCCTACACTACCTACAGTGAATCAAACAGGGTATGCATTTTAATCTACAATAAAAATCTTTTTAACAGAATTTTTTTTAATTTGATTTGTCTGATGATCGCACAAGCGTGAAACTCCGAGTAGCAACTACCGTTCCAAATGGTTTAACTTATAATTTTCATTTAAATTTGGCAACTGAGCAAACTCCCACACTCTACAGTGAATCAAACAGGGAATGTATTTCAAACTATAATAAAAATATTTTGAACAGAATAATTTTCATTTAAATTTGATAACTAAGCAAACTCCCACACCCTACAGTGAATCAAACAGGGTATTTATATTTTAAACTATAATAAAAATCTTTTTAACAGAATAATTGTCATTTAAAGGTGTATGTTCCGATCACTTTTTTGGGGCTATGATTTTTTTTTTACATCAAGATATTTTGATATCAGAAGAATCCCCATATTTTTCTCATTATGTCTGTAAAATCTTAGGGGCCAGATATGTTCCATTTAGAAATTATAGGCTAAAATGTGGTGAATTACTGCCAAAGGTGGTTATAACCACCAACCAGTTTGTGTATGACTCAATGGGCATATGTTTTGTGACCTTGTGCTGCTAAAAATAGAACCGTTGGAGTTATGCAACTCAAACTTTGGAATGCAACACTTTTAAGGATGACCTTTCATATAAAATATAAAACATCAAGTTGAAAATCGTGCCAGCAATCGGAACATCTACCTTTAAATTGTCATTTAAATTTGGCAACTAAGCAAACTCCCATACCCTACAGTAAGCTCCTAGCAAAAATGAAATGGTGTAACAGTACTTCAATGTAACTCTATAAAAGTTCCAGCTAAGCCAAACCCATCTCCATACGCTTATTACTGAGCTTACCTACTGTTACCATGACAAACCAAGCCCTTTCCGTTTTCGAAGACAATGATTGCAATCTGATTTGATAGTTGTGCTTGCTTTCTAGTCGCTTTTCCAAATCTAGAAACAAATGAGGCGAAAGGTACAGAAGACTGGATAAGACTCACTGCTGCGTTGCTGTGGACGCAGTCTTAAAAGTGACCAGCAACTTTTACTGGGCCAAAATCGTTCTCATGACAATGTTACAGTATGATTGTGTAGTTATTCCTTAGGCCGGTCAGGAAGGATATGAATACATCTAGGTTATTATTATATTTTGATACATATTAACCCTTTTTTTACACTCCTGAACCCCATGAAATCCCATTCTGGCAGCACTTGCCACCTCAGTCTATCTCCCCGGGCATTCAGTATTGCTTACAAGCGCGTGACGTGGACTAAAAGACACTGTATTCCATGCTGGATGACCCGGGTTCAACTCCCGTCGCCGGCAAGCCCGGTTTTCCCCACTAAATTTTGCCAATTTCCATTTCCAGATAGTTTTTTTCAATATATCCATCCCAAAAGTGTTAGGGTTAACAATGATATGTTTAAACTGCAACATCTATATAACACATGTATGCAATTATGTGAATGTATAAGATGCTGCAAAGAGAAGTGATAATTGTTAATACAAAGTGTACTTTAGGTCCCAGACACTGGTATACCAGTATCTTTCAACTTGAAGTACAATATGGTTGCAAAACTAACAAGAATTAACATACATGATACAGCTGTGACTTTGGTGACAATTTGATGAGTTAATATGTTCAACTGAAAACAAAGACCCCATTCCCCCTTTGGGTGGGGAGTTCAAAATGTAAAAATATCTTATTTGTGACCATGCATTTTCCACAAAACCTTGAATTATTTTGAATTTGCTTATTTCATACCAATTATCGTGAATATCAAAACTACCACTTTCCGTTGACACACAACTACAGAGCTGGGTCTAGAGATTCAAAAGTTAATTAAAATCGGAAAATGCATGTTGTTATTCTGCCCCACATTGTGTATGTATTTGAAGCTTAGCCCTAACCCCAGAATTGTAGCAGTGGGGATGGATCGAAGAACAGCGGGTTAAATTGGGGGACCAAATCAAATTATGTTCGCTGCCCCAGGGATTTGAACCCGGGGGCGGCGGCGCGACAGGCGAGTCAAACAACCACGACACCGTGAGCGCTGGGCGTGCCAGATAAATTTTCGCAGACCATATATACCTGGGGTTAATGCACTATTGAAGAGAAGTTGTGTGTGCATGCCTAGGGAGTGCTGCTGGTGGTATGGTTTTGTATGGTGCAGTAGGGTTAGGGTTAATGATCTGTCAGTATCTATTAGTACCTGATGGTAACTTGAAGTAAACACTTCAATTGTATAGAGGAGGTCAAATGTTGGAAAATAATTCTATGCATAACAATTATATTCTGCAAATGATGAAAGTGGCTTCCTGAATTACAGAAACCTGATTGGTCCTTGACACTCCTAAACCTGAATACTACGTCACAAAATCATAATATATACCTTCATTTACAGTTGTCAGATTTGTCTGTAGGCCTACTTGATACCAAAACAATAATTAACTATACCAAGAAATGCTTACATTGCCATGTTTGTTTGTTGGTGTTAGCTACAACATGCCACTCCACTAAAGCCCCTTTTGGCAGATTTGGCACAACACAGGTACAAAATAAGCTCGGTGCTTTTGGCCTGTCACCAACAGATAGTCCATCCTTCTGTTTAGACAAAACACAAAAATAATAATATAAAATAGCAGCTTGTTTGACTATATGAAATAAAACAACTTATGACCCTAAAATTTGTATTTTAATCACTCTTTGTTCTCTTCTTGGATGAATTCAGCAATATTTCTCTCTAAATGTATTTTTAAATCAGAAAATATTACCTTGTTAAAATATGTGACCAGTCGCATCAAAAAGGATGTGTCGGCAAACACAGTTTTGAAATAGAAGCCATTGAAGTTGGTGAAATATAAAGAAAATAAAAGTAAAAAATATGGTTCTGGAAACTATATCTTGTGATTCCAAAGTCTGATTTCCTTCAACAAAGTATCATTTTAAAGCTAAGAATGTGCTCTTTTAGCTGATATGTGTAACTCAAATTGGAGTCGTGCCCCCAACATGTCCATTTTGATGTGACGGGTCACATATATGATGAATTGTACCCTCCATGTGATGATTTCTACCAAAAAGTCAATATGAAAATGAACATGCAAGTCATTTTCTGAATTCACTTAGTATTTTGAGTGAATCAAATATTAAATTACAGAGCTCATCACTTTGCATAAATTCAAAGCCTCATAGTGTGCAAGTTTTGTTGGTTTTTGTGTGTTTCTTTTTCATAAATAAAAGCAATTTGTTACGTTTCTATGCATTTGATTGTTTGACAAAACTGCATCATACTATCAAATTCATGAAATTTCCATGAAAATGACATTAAGCTAACGATTTGAGATCATAGTTTGTAAGTAAGCATTAACACATGTGTGAAAAAACAAACTTCTGACAAATAAATTGGGGCTCGATCCTGTTTGAGAGGAACTTCTTGAAGCCCCTTTAAATGTTCCCTTTCCCCATTTAAAATAACATACAAATTTGAACTAATCACCACATACCTCCATTGAAGACTCCCTAACAGCTGTGTTCCAATGCTCCCTAGCAATGGGTACATATTTTGGATGAGAAACATAACACACATTGACCAGGATATCTTCCATGCCAAGACCATGATGCATTGCTTCAAGGACACGAGAGACTCCGCGTAGAGAGAGCTTGCACTGTGGTGTTATACCGCCCTCTATCATCTTCATAGAGCCAGGGCACAATCCAATCATGCCAGCGCAAAATAGAGAGTTGCCCAACTGTAAAAGATACACACACATTTTAGGATACAAATATTTACTGCTCATGAGGGAAATGACCAGTGAGATATGCAGTAGTGTAACTAGGGTCTATAATTATTTTATTTTTTTATTATTATTATTTTATTTTATTTTATTTTATTTTATTTTATTTTATTTTATTTTATTTTATTTATTTTTTTATTTTTTTTATTTTTTTTTGGGGGGGGGGAATGAGGGGGAGGCCTGTTATTAAAGGGGCATAACTGACTATTTTTTGTTAAAATACATAGAGTTTTTCATTTTATTTTTGGGGCATCGGGATGGGGGGGGGGGGGGGGGGTGGGGGGGGGGGGCAAACCTTCTGGCAGGGAGGAATGCCCCCTCTAGTCAACCATAAAACAAAATTGGGGAATGTGTACATTAAAACAAAAGTGCAAGAATAAAGATGATGTCCTCAACATTCCTATCATATTACTCCCATGTGTGTATAACCATGTCAGTGCATGATGGAATGACGAGAAAAATAAGCGACAACTTACTTGTACTGATTGACTGTACGGGCCTATGTTAGCCGGTGCCCAATGTGATATACTCTGTACATGCATAGTGTGTCGAGATACTACATTCTGTTCGTCTTGATGATGAGATACACAGTCTATCTGTACAGCCACATTACTTGGTAGATTCGTCTGCACACAAACCCTGCACATGATACCATAAAAGTCAAACATAAGAACTCTACGTATACACTTCTTCTCTCTAAGTGAAATTTTGTTACACTGAAAAATTTATTATCGATTAATTTTGAAAGATCCAATTTGGCAATTTAAAACTTGTTCATGATTCTTACTGTAAACCAGAAAAAATGTCATGCCACAAGAACGAGTTTCAGTGCATATATATCGAGGGTTTAGTGCAACAAAGGGCTATCTGCATTTCAGTCATTTTGAGAAAAAGTGAATTAAAGATTTGTACCCATCATTGTCACCTATTGGTTTTGACAAGTTAAAAGAAATGCTATTCAATCCTTTTTGATTAGACGGTGAATTTACTATTTTCTCATAATTAGGTTCCTGATCTTGTGCGGATCATTTTGAAACCAAAATCTCAAAATGCAGATAGCCCTTTGTTGCACTAAGTCCTCGATATTGATGTATGATTTAATGCAGAAATCATCAGCTGAACTAAACTATAAATCACATTTTTAACATTTTCAAGGGATTTTCAAACATCTAAAATGACACATCATTTATCGATTTTTTTTCTTCACCACATGCAGATTTTATACATGAAAAAGTTCCTAAATTCATATATAATTTCCTAAATTCATATATAAATTTTTTTTATACATGAAAAAGTTCCTAAATTCATATATGATTTTCTTCAATTCTGTCCATTATAATCTAAGTTAATTGAAGCACTTTAGGGCAAAAAATGTTTCCTTTGGATTTGCTGCATCACAAATACTGTAAAAGTCAGTGGACATTTTCGTGCATGTATTTTTTCGCGCTTTGCACATTTTGACCAATTTTACTTGTATTTTTTTGTTGCGATTTTGGGCTTCCTAACATAGACCTGCATATAAAATGAATATATTTGCACATTTTTATTTTCGCGCTGGCTGATTTTAGCGCAAAAATCACGAAATTAAATGTAGCGTGAAAATGTCCACTTTTACAATAACAAAATCACAGAACTCTGGTTCAAATTCTGCTAACAGCATATGCTGTACTGTGCAAAATCTTAATTTGAGATTGTTGATCGTTCAGTACCTTGCAGGAGGGTTGAGTGTGAAGTACTGGTGGTACACTGAGTTGATGCTTGCAAAATTACTCATGTCACTAACATAGAGGTGGACTAGAGACACATCAGTTAATGAGTGACCATGTCTTTGTAGTTCCTCTGAAATGACAGAAATTGAAAAGCAACAACAAATTGATAATAAACTGACATGTGTGTGTTTATATATATATTTTTACTTATAACTGACATTACATGACAATAGTAATTTAATTATCATTTTTGAAAACTTAATGACAAAACAATATTCTAAATTTTTTCTAAGAATTTTGTCTGATACATGCCCTGTTCCTTCCAAGTTGCGCAGTACAACATGTAAGAATAAAATCATGTATCCATAAGCACAAAAACACCTTCTTCTTAGGCCACATTTTGTTGTTGTTATGTTGTCCTCGATCACCCGCTCGTCAGATTTAGGGCCGCTCCGATTTTTGTTTTTTTCCAATTTGTTTGTTTTTTCAATTTTTTTTCTTCCAATTTTTTTTAAAACAGTTTAAATGGAATTGAATATTAAATTAAGTGTTTATAAAATATATGTGCGACTCTTAGAGGGATTTCAACTTCTTGTTGGCTGAACTTTGAGCTTCCGCTGGTAAAAGAAAAAAAAGAAGAAAAATCCGCCCACCCGCCCCTCCTCTCTGAAAGCTGTGGAGGATAACATAACAAAAAATGTTTTGGCCTAAGCACAAAAACACCTTCTTATTCTTATTGTGTCCACATAAGTTAGATATTATGTGGACAACCAAAGCTGAACACAGTCCTTAGCACAGTCATTGAACTCAGATCTAGAACTGTGCATTCCTTCTCAGTAGGTGATCCATAGTTTGTGGTTCAGAACCACATTGACAGGTCACGTCTACATCCTAGGTATCCCCCATTCCTTCAGTGTCCCTGCATCGACCAACTCTATAGACCTGAGGAGATTGAGGCGTCTCTATTGAGTCCAACTTGAGTCGGCACCTCTTTCATGACGACTGTGCTGACAACCTCTGATTAGAGAAGAGGGCAGATAAATATACTATCGGTAGTCAATACAAGAAAACTGTTCACATTTACCAAGTCGGGCAAAGGAATTTTAAAATTAACCTTATAAATATGCAGTAATGGAAAAACCCATGTGACTGTCGACTCAGGGTGGACGATCATGTGTCACAGCTATATTTATAATATTGTGTATACTGATCATAATAACAGCATTGCTTTATTCCGCAATGTTTAAGCAGAATTAAAATCATGTCCTGACCCTTCGCTAGTCTAGCGGTTGAGAGACATGCCTTGCAATGCAGAGGTCCATGGTTCGATTCCCACTTAGGACCACTTTTTCAAAACTGATTTATTTCCTTCTGTAAAAGTTAAGAGTTAGAAAGTCCACAAAGTGTGTAAGTCCTACCTAGACATCCCAGGGTAGACTGTCATGTGGGTATTTCTATTGCTGCATATAAATATGTATAATTTGTATATTAAACAATACCACACCTGTGAGAGTCTCCATGGCAACTTTGGTAGCTTCTACTATGGAAGAGGTTGACGTTGAATCACTATCAAATAAAGCAGTGACACCTGAGATGCAGAGGTATCCATAAGTATTGGTGCTGGAGAATATCTGGCATGTTTCTACACAGAAGATAAGTAACATATTATAGGTTTGAGTAAGAACCATGTTTGTTAAAGATATATATCAAAACCCCGTAATAACTCGACCTAACCGGAAAGTGTTAATGAACCGTTATCCCAACCCTGACCTCCCTAGGACAATGTTACCTCAATCATACTTCATATTGTCAGGGTTTTTTGTTGTTGAAGCAACAGTTTTGGGCAGGTTATCTCAAACCTTCATCAGTGTAGAGGAGCCAAATAACAAATCGGACAATGTTAAAAAAAACCAGAGCTGTAGTTAACACTTACAGCCCATGCAAATCAGGGCTTAACTGCGAACACACAACCATGATTTCATATATTGTCTCCTTATACCTAGCAATAATATGCTGTGAGATGATCGACAAAAACGAAGTCACATGATTCGAGAAATGGCATTTCACCTCTGATAAAGGAGTTTCAATGACACCTAAAGCCCATGCAAATCAGGGCTTAACTGCGAACACACAACCATGATTTCATATATTGTCTCCTAATACGTAGCAATAATATGCAGTGAGATGATCGACAAATACGTAGTCACATGATCTGAGAAATGGCATTTCACCTCTGATAAAGGAGTTTCAATGACACCTAAAGCCCATGCAAATCAAGGCTTAACTGTGAACACACAACCATGATTTCATATATTGTCGCCATATACCTAGCAATAATATGCAGTGAGATGATCGACAAATACGTAGTCACATGATCTGAGAAATGGCATTTCACCTCTGATAAAGGAGTTTCAATGACACCTAAAGCCCATGCAAATCAGGGCTTAACTGCGAACACACAACCATGATTTCATATATTGTCTCCTTATACCTAGCAATAATATTCTGTGAGATGATCGACAAAAACGAAGTCACATGACCTGAGAAATGTCCTTACACCGCTGATAAAGGAGTTTCAATGACCGTGACAACTATTTATCTATTTATTTATTACTTGTTACAAAGGATTAATTAAGAATACCCTACCATTGTTATTCCTCAGTGTGTGGGTCGGTCTTTAAAAAAGTCCCCATTGAAGACATGCAGTTGGTAGGGTATACTTAAAGGGATACAATGTCATTTTTAATTTTTTTAATTTTAATCAATTTGAACATTAAAAATTGCCATTATTGTTGTTTTTACTAAAAAAAACCCAGCAAAACTTGATTAAAACAGTGTTTTAAATAGGTTGGAATACCACCCTTAAGGGGACTCTCAGGTACAGCCTCCGTAAAACTGCCCTAACTTCTTCATTATTCATTTACTCTTTATAAAAGCATACATTTTTTGAAGGAAAGGGTTCAATGAATCCAACCATGATCATGAAATTGACCATTTTGGAGAAAATTATAAAAAACACGTTTTTTGACCCATTTTAGGTTCTGCAAAGATATCTCAAAATATATTTTGTCAAATTTTATCATACTAGTTTCATTATGTTCCTAATAAAATTCCCTAGGAATGGTGGTTTTTTTTAATTTCTTATTTATTTTTTTATGTTTTTTGGCACTTTTTGGTCTATAATTCAAAAAATAAATCAGATATTAAAAAAAATTTTAAAAAAAATTCTAGGGAATTTTATTAGCATCATAATAAAACTAGTATGACAAAACTTGTCAAAATATATTTTGAGTTATCTTTGCAGAACCTAAAATGGGTAAAAAAACATGTTTTTTATCATTTTCTACAAAAAGGTCAATTTCATGATCATGGTTGGATTCATTGAACCCTTTCCTTCAAAAACTGTTACTTTTATAAAGATTAAATGAATAATGAAGAAGTTACGGCAGTTTTACGGCGGCTGTACCTGAGTGTCCACACCCCCCTTAACTATGTAAAATGCTGATCTGCCTGAGATCAGCATTTTTGAATCGATGTTTTGTTGTACAAAGAGGGTTGAATATTCTTAATCCTTATAGGTGTAAGTTCGTACATGTAATACAAATGTAAAAATATACAAATCCCAGTTTTTATCATATATTTTTGTAATTGAGGGCGCTGCCTCCACCACATCTTTTAATGCCCCTTTAAGGAACTCCAGTGTGTTTTCTTACCATTCTTGATCGGTGCGGGCCTTGCAGGTTTAGCTGGTATATCGATGTTTTCCTCTGACATGGAGTCAAGAACGCCCAAATCGTCTAGTAATGAGCTCCCTCTCTTTATAGGCAGGTGCGATATTCTTTCAGTTAATGAAAGGTGTTTTTTCTGAAATATAAAATTACAAATGGGCCATGATCGATACCAACCTGATTGGTAAATGTTTGGAAGAGCTGCTTGCATGCTATACCATTATAGTGATATCTTAGGCAACTTTTTGTTGTTGTTTTGTTGTATTCTCTTTTTTTTTCTTCTGCAAAAAATAAAATAAATTAGGGGTGGGTCCGGTGGGTTACGTCAATTCAACAAGTTTATGTGTGTGTCTTATGTAAACCTTGAAGTAGAGGAAGAGTTATATGAGCCTGGTGAACACATACCACCACAAGTATATTTGGAGCTGGATTTTACAGTCTTATTATATCGATGTTATTGAACTAGCTCTGCCATTTGCAGCCTGAATAATCGACAATGACTTGATTTTTGTAAGAGTTTGGAAGAGCTGCTTGCAACTATATCATTATGGCGATATCTCATTGCAAACCCTGGAGTAGCGGTGGAGTTATATGGACCTGGTGAGCACATACTGGATTTTATGATCTTGAGGCTGATATGGTTGTTGCACCAGACTCGCATCGCTTTATGCTGATAACATACTAGGGTCGCTATGCGATCCTGGTCGTTCATGATGACGTAACTTACGTAATTTGTTTTCGTCAAAGTAAAAAGTAAATTTTAGACCATACTGCTTTTAAATTATGGACAAATATCAAAACTAAAAACTGCCGACTCATTTTGCTTGATCACTTTTGCTTGATCACATTTACAGTAGCCAAATACTGATCATTTACCTAGTCTTTCTTTTAACACTTTTCACACGGCAGGCGGGTGCAGACGACATACCAAAATTTCACAAAATGATTCAAAAATGTCAAAATGATTGAATTTCATCACCATATTTGGAATCACCATGAGAAATAAAATAAGTACAAATATGCCTAGTATATAATTAGTTCAGTAGACCTTGAAAGTTGGGAAAGGTTTCTGAAAAATACAATGTGAGGAAGGAAAGAGAAAATGTAGATGGTTGGTATAGATAGTGTTACTTACAATGGGTTTGTCTTCTAGGTGCATCTCCTTGAAGTGTAGATAATGTACAGATGCAAATGCATCATCGGAATGTGTTACTGACTCACTGGAATCACTGTTTCAAAATAAGGTCAATATGAGCTGTAAAATGTGCACAAAGTAGGAAGGGTTGGGGGCAAAAAATCCTATCTTTGAGGTAATCATTATGCACCCCCCCCCCCCACAAAAATGTGTATAGATTTGTCTGGCCATAAATAAGGTACAATGTACATGCTCATAAGTTGGCTATTTTTATACTAATTTATTTGCCCATCTGTCAGGGGAGGGGGCAAGGTTTTCGATTACCCCGACTGACGGCTTGTAATTGGATAGATATTAATAAGTAAAACACCTGAAATTCCACTGTTTGGGTGCAATTCCTCAGAATGATGGTCAAAGTGGGAGGGGCCACAGCTCCCTGTGGACATGCCCCTGACCTGGGTACCTGGGTATCACAATATCTTAAATAACATTTCCATTTCTTTACATACTTACATGACAATCTTTTTATTGAAAAGAGGACAATCTAATGTTAATGTCTCAAATTCTCCTCCTTCACCACACACATTGAGTTGGTATTTTTCTTTCTGTAATTACAACACATTTGATATATCATTTGATTAAATTATAAAGCTCCGGATTTGGAAGAAAGAAATGTAAAAAATTGCTATTTTCTCACAATAGAGTTCAAATGGGGAAAAATAATTTCCAAAATAGTTTTGACATTTTTTTCTTACAAAGGGCCTACATGTGCAACAATCTGTCATGCTTAATCCATAAATGGTTTAATTTACATATGAATTGACTTCTCCACATAACAGCAGGGGGTTGTTTTCTTAACCCTAACGCTCCTGGACGCTACAAAACCCAACAGTGCTACAATCTTGTACCGCGCGATCGCCCAGTCAATCTTGTACCACACTCCACCAAGCACTCAACTTGTGAAAAGTTTTTTTAACCGGACCCGTATAGCTCAGTCGGTAGAGCATCAGATTTGCACGCATGTGGCCCGGGTTTGATCCCTGGCACATGCGGAGACCGATTTCCCCCCCGCCCCCCATTTTTCTCCCCTGATAGTTTAATTCACAAAACCACGCCCGGGGAGTTAGGGTTAATGGTTGTCAATATGCTGTTAATGTCTATTCATCTTCAAGGTCTTACCATTTTGATCATATGAGGTTGAATTTCCTTCAATGTTAACCCGAGATGTTTTGATGTGAGACCTGCAAAATTCAAAAATGGATAAGTCAATTGTGTCAATTACATCGATACAAACCTTTCCATACACGCTACAGGTGACTGCAGATGACAGTAAACAAAAGTTCACAAAATGTTTCAAAAATATTAAAATAATTGAATGTCATTGCAATATTTGGAATCGTCACGAGAAATACATTAAAATAATTATAAACATGCCGAGTATTATCTCAGTAATTATAGATCTAGGCTTTGAACACTCCTGAAAATGTTCTGAAAAGAACTATATTGCATTATGGTATTCAGCAAATTGCCGCATGGAAAGTGTTAAGCTGCCATCTAGACCAAATCTTTGTGTCCTACATCGACTCCTACAACAAATATTTTCATGCAAGCTATAATAAATGACGGAATAGGATAGGGCGGAATAGAGAAAACCTACCTAAAGCAGCCACCTTGATGATAATGGCATGTACATCAGCATCAATCATCTCTTGTAACAGCTCGTCCTGATCACGTCTCCATAGAAATGCTAGCGGTGTCAATCCTAACCGTGAGCAGCTAGAGAGATGTAAAATAAATGTGATAAGCGACGGAATAAATTGTCTTCAGTTCAGTAATTCTTGAGATAGGCTTTGAAAGTTGAGAAAGGTTTCTGAAAAATCTGCTTTGTAAATGGTAAACCTAATAGTTGTGTGGAAAGTGTTAATGTTACAGACAGTTTTATGAAGATCATGGGATCATCATGGGACGTACTTGATCTCACAGCAGAGGTTCAAGAGCCTGGGATAACTCTTTAAGGACCAGCTTTGGTTGGTGTTCTACAAGGAAATCTCAAAAAGAAAAAGTTGAAGGTATACTATACATTTCGTTTGCACATTAAAAGACCTATGTGGCAAGTGTTCCTTTCTTTGAACCGGACCCATGTCAAAAGAGCATCCATAATAATAATAACACACACTTATAGAGCGCTTTACTTTAGTGAGATCTAAACTCAAAGCGCTGTACAACATATAAATACAAGATTAAAGCAAAAATGCAACAATGATCATAAAACTACAGAGATAAACATACACAGAGTCAAATGTATATTTAAACAAGAGATATGAATGTGTATGGCACCATGCATTATGAAAGGAAAGATCATGAACAAAAACACATAATTAGATTTCCAAGTTAAATAAGTAGGTCTGAAGTCGCGACTTGAACTCCTGAACTGAACCTGCCTGGCGTATGTCCATTGGGAGAGTGTTCCATAATTTAGGGCCCGCGATGGAGAAAGCTCTATCACCCAAAGACTTCATTTTGTTCTTTTTTTTCAAATTATACTTACACATTCTCAACTCTGACTCTTTGGTAGTTCGATAGAATTGCACCGACTGACACAGCTTCTATTCCCTGTTCTGTCTGGAAAACAGATGAAATAAATGCCCTTTTTATCAAACTACCACATTTACTATCAATAGCCCTACAATACTCTATGCACAAAAGCGCTTGTGAAATGAGTTGGCTCAAAAAAGGCATTCCAAATTTGAGCATGCATGGTTGAGCGATCCTGACACTGAACTGCCAATGTGAAAGACATAATAATCTTTATAATTACTTATTCACGATAGGTCAAAATAAAATAGCTGTTTTTAACTGAGGCTGTGATAAAGTCAATAAATGTATATAACATTTTACATAATATCCCTAAAATTACATAATAAAATTAAAAACATATTTCTTTAATCTAATACAGCAGATAAACAAGATTACAAAAATTGAATATATGGATAATTACAACTGTCACATTTGTCTAAGACAACATGGTTTTAAATATTTTTTTATGTTCACAACGCCACTTATTCTCTTCTCAAAATGTCTCAATTTGTTACGGCTTTAATTACCCCTTAACCATTCTATATCCTTTCCCACTTCACCTCACCCCAACCAGACGTCCCCAAAAATGAAAGTTTCAAAATGAAAGCACACAATAATTTATATTGAAAAAGAGGTGTCTAGGTGTCTGATATCTCTGCATACAATTTCACATACCTTAACTGTGAGTAAAAGTTGGTACAGGTCCTCCACTTCATCACCCTCTGTTGGTTTGTAATCTTTCTCCTGCACAAGTGAAGTACCCTCTATAGTCCTTCTATAAAGCGGCAAGCCCATAGCTTCTGCGTACAGTTGGATGACATGGTGGCCTACGGTTTGGTACATGTAACTGTCCAGCTCATCTGTAGTGTAATTTTTAAATTTTCAGAGCAGTCGTAAAAAAATGAAATGACAAATTAGGCCATGAATCAAAAGGGTGTTTCAGTTGTCGGGTCGGGACACACACGGGTATTTTTGTACCTGGGTACCATTTTTCAGACCTGTGCAGGATTGGTCATTGTTGGTCATTATAGAATCGAGTGTAAAAATCTGGTCTGATGCAGATATTTATTCTGTTACAAGTCAGTGATGAATATCTCTTCACCACGCTCGATGGTCAGTGGAGCGGAAAATGACCAATCATGCAGCTGACTCCATTTTTATGGTCATTTTAAAGAAAATGGAAAGAAAAGAGAAAAAACTAGTCCGACCGACTCAACCTGAGGTCCGTTTGCCCGTAGAACAGGTTTTTTTGTTGCCTTATATAGGCCATACATCAAGTCTACATGTTTAACACTAACATACCTGCTTCCTTTGGATGTAAATTGGCCAATGCAGTCAGTTCATGCCCTTCAGCTACACACTGAATCATGTTGTAGCAACTATCCTTGCCACCACTGTTGTGGTGAAAACAAAAAGGGATTACAAATATTTTATTATTTTATTAGCAGAGGAATCTATTTCTCTGATATTTTAAATGGTAGAGGAAGAATTTTGATTTTGATAGTTCAAACACAACGTTTATGTGATGGAGGGAATACATGGCTTGGGGAAACTGGCGCACCCATACTCATCAATGGTGTGACTGACCAAAGGTTTCAATGACGGTACCGAACCTCCATGGACAAAGCAGTTGCTTTTTTTTTAGAAATCAACTCAAGACTCAAGAGTCAAGACCCTGCATCAAGAATGTGGTGGTAAATGTATATCCACCATGACGTCCCCTTCCTGGTGGTTGTTACAGGTGCGTAATATAAACTATTTTATAGTATAATTCTATTTTATTTTTATTTAATCAGGAGTTGGGACCAATTCTGTGAGCAACTAGCCATGTTTAAGTATAAAAAATGTTTATTAAGCAGACTGGAATTTATACAATGAAACGTCAGATATTTTAGGCTTGTAAAAACTGCCAGGCACCTACGTTTTATCATAACTTTCAAAAAGGGATTCTTTGGGAATTTTTCCAACAATTCTGTGTAAACTTCAATTAAGTCTATTCCTAAAGCAGACGACACAAACAGCGCCACCTACATGTAACATGATTATGGCCAAAGTTAAACTTTAAGTAGCTTCAGATCGGTAAGTTGAGTCGCATACCCTTCCTGCCACCAGGTCTTTTAGACTTAAAACAAAGCCACATATAGGTTTTTTATTACCCCTACCTTCCCCCCCCCCCCCCCCACCCCAATGCCAAACTACAAAAAAACTACTTCTAAGCCTATCTGCAAGCGCATGTGCGAACAATTTTTGATGACCTAATCCTATATACCTGTAGTGAGCGCGGTATACTGCATGAACGAGTAGCTGTGGGCCGTGGCTTAGTGGGGGGGGGCATGTGTAAGAGCAGCTAGGTGAGTAGTCTGGATGAGGGCAGTGTTGATCATTGGTATTTGGCACACCAAAGTGATGTCACATATCAAGGACCAATCACGTCCCTCATCCACACTGCCTACGTGGCTGCTGCTACATAGTTAGCTAGCGCCCAGCTAGCTAGAAGGAGTTGAGAGGTTGGGTTGAGAGAGTGAAGTTGAGCCTTGGTCTTCGACCAGGCTAGTAACCGATAGGGAACGAGAGTTAGAATGATGATTAAAGATACCAGAACTTAACATGGACTCCGAGTGCTGATTGTAGTAGGAACCCCATTCGTGTTGTAGTGTATGTAAGATTACTGACAAGTATATCTATGGGTATATCAGAGTTTTGAATCTTGTGTGATGAGCAGTTTGTTAATCCGACCGGTCGCATGTCTTTGCAATCATAACAGGTATTCACAATTCTGAATATTTCTAAATTATAAAGTTGATAAGATATTCAAGGCTTTAAATGTTACCATTTATGCACAGGAATTGTCCAATAGATGCATATCACTATACATTTGGTATAGATAGTACGGTAGATTAAAGCCATGACTTAATTCTTGATGAAAATGTGTGTCTAAGTACTTTCATAATTATTGTAGTACTATTTATACAGTTCGGCTAGACTTTACGTTTTATTTACCGTTTCTGGCGATGTCTATTTGGTTTTCACACGTTCATGATTTCGTAAAAGGTTTTTATCTTATTCCTTGTCAAAATTTAGGTTTGTGTTAATGTAAGTGTTTTCAATTTTGCCGCGATTATCCTGATCAAATAATTGTTAAAGAATTGAGAATTACTAGTAATTGCGAATATAAAATTAGTTTAGGTTTTATTTTGTTTTATAAAATTCGTGTTTTAGCCATGTACACATATTATAATTTCGACAAGAGATAAGCCCAATTTCCTGAATTTTTGCACAAGTATCTGTCCAACATCATTTTATTCTACTCTAATGTTTGCTATAGTAAGATTGTTTGTGACAAGTTAAGTGGCTAATTCATCTTGGGAATGGATACGAATGTCAACATACAGAGAGTTTGTTTTAAAGTAACTGTGAAAATTCCTTATGGGTCAACCATCCCATCAAGAGGTTAAATTCTTTGCCTGGTATATAATGGTTATTCCTGTTTTAATATACAGTTAACGATAAAACTATAAATATTTTGAATCTAGGAAAATTGCCGACAGAAAATGCAATTAGAACCATCTGTTGAATGATTTGCCAGCGGAAGTGTTGCTACGTGGCAATAACTTCGAAAAAAGATTTTTGGCTGACTCCCATAGAATTTCAGTATTTCTATTAGTCATTCGATAGGCTGATTACTTTATGGTACAAATACATTTACAGACATGTGCTAATATGTGTTTTGGTATACAAATGGTTCAAATTGCATGACTAGAAGTTATATCTGGAAGTTAATTTCATATTATCAATGGTAAAAATTTAATTGAGGTATTATTAACAATTACAGTGAATTTTTATTTTACACCTTTGATTTTGGATATGTTAATTGAGTTAAGTTCCTTTTCAAGCTCAGGACAGTTAATATATTTGATGTACTTGATTTTGGAAGTGTTATTCTGAGTGTTTCAGCCATTGCATTAATTATCTCACTTATGTTTTGATACACCCTGTATTATTTATCTACTGGTTGCATTTGGAAATAGTATGAACGCACCCTTATTTGTTGTAAGTCAAGATATTTGGTCTTATAGTGGTAATACTAATAGTGGAATTCATTTTGACATTTTGCCCCCACATATGCTAGGGGCATGCTAGAGGCCAAACTTTGGCATGAACTATCCAGATGTCAGGTCAAAGAGTTAAAGTGAGATTGCACTAGTGGTTACCATGGAAATTGGTTCATATTTCTATTGGTGTATACTATACTGTGTTTAGATAGACATTTTATACATGAGAGATACTAGGCACAGAAATGTAGTAGATGGATTTCGAATAAATGAAATTATGTAAGAGCAGCTAGGTGAGTAGTCTGGATGAGGGCAGTGACCAATCACGTCCCTCATCCACACTGCCTACGTGGCTGCTGCTACATGTAGAGAGCTAGCGCCCAGCTAGCCAGAGGAGTTGAGTCTTGGTCTTCGACCAGACGACATGTAAAGAGTTGCAGGAACGAGAGTTAGAATGATGATTAAAGATACCAGAACTTAACATGGACTCCGAGTGCTGATTGTAGTAGGAACCCCATTCGTGTTGTAGTGTATGTAGGACATTCAGATTGACAAGCAACAAGCTGCGTCATATTTTCAAGGGTCGATGGACCCATAGCTCGAAACATAAACGAAATTATGTCAATCAGCTATTGTATAAGCCCAGTTAACGTCATTCGCGATTCAGAACTATTACAGATACTATGAACATTATTGTTAAAGAATAATCATGTAGCGTTCGTACCCCACAGAGAGGTGAATGACCGAAAACGTAAACTATAGACTATGGTTAAAACTGTGCAGCACGTCACGACGGATTGGATCGACATTGTCATCCCACGAGTCGTCTCCGAACTATAGACATTTTAATAGAAACAATGAACACTTTTCATCGTTATGCATATGTTTATATTCTTCACATTATTATAATTAATATTCGCTGGGGTCCAGCTCTCCGTAGCGTGGAGGTAGTGTAAGAGCAGCTAGGTGAGTAGTCTGGATGAGGGCAGTGACCAATCACGTCCCTCATCCACACTGCCTACGTGGCTGCTGCTACATGTAGAGAGCTAGCGCCCAGCTAGCCAGAGGAGTTGAGTCTTGGTCTTCGACCAGACGACATGTAAAGAGTTGCAGGAACGAGAGTTAGAATGATGATTAAAGATACCAGAACTTAACATGGACTCCGAGTGCTGATTGTAGTAGGAACCCCATTCGTGTTGTAGTGTATGTAGGTTTACTGACAAGTATATCTCAGCCAAGAGTGCTTGAACGTAAGAATCCATATACTTACAATTATTAAAATTGAAAATTTCAGCTAACTCATTGCCAGTTCTTGTATTCAGTACATAATTAAATTAGTAGCTAGCACCTAAAAGTTGTAATTTCTACCTCAGTTTTTCCTGATAGATTAATATTGTAAAATTAGTTAATATTATAGCTTGATTAGTCATGTTTTGGAATTTAAGTTACAATTCTATTTGATTAATTACTCACAAGTTCTAATTCTCGGGCTATTGATAGTAACTATATACTTTATTAGTGTAAATGAGAGTTATGTAGTAAATATTGGGACATTGTACGTTCAAAATATTCCAATATTTACTGAAAATGGTTGCTCGTTACAGAAGGTTTCTGCCTGAGTGGGCGGATTTAACAACTAAAGGTTTTAAAATTTTTGACATGGTTGTCCTGGTATAATTAGTTTATCATATGTTCAAAGTTCAGTCGGCAGTTCTGAGTTGCCACGATTCAAGAAATTGCTGCGAACAATTCTTGAGAAGGTTTGAAAATGCTAACCTTGCAAATTGAGATTTGATTCTAGCAGAAAATGCTGCGTAGGATTTTTTTTCAAATTGATTTGAAAGAGACCCTGGATCCAATCAGTACAGCCCACTATTTTCCAAATCTAGATTGCCACGTGTCTTACTCTGCATGGCACAAAAAGCCAGGGAAGATATGACACGTGACACTGTTTTGTTTAGTATTACTCGGAAGAAAGTTGAGGGGGCTGTACTGTTTGGTAATTCAGAGGTGTGTTCGAATTGAATATTAGTTTTGATAAGTTTTAATTATACTTTGATTACTATGCATTAATACTTGATTGAAAATAGAAATTTAAGATGTAAACAATTCACTTCTTGAAAACTTTCGTAGTCTAAAGTGGTTTTAGACACAGATCATTTCTAATGATGAATAAATTCCTCTAGTCCTACCATCCACAGTAAGGATGGGAATTGTGGTTATATTGTGGTGTAGAATGTGTACAAGTGTATTCCTTTAAGTAATATTTACACACTTATACCACACTATGACTATGAATATATTAACCACTTATATTCAAATATTAGCTGCCTTATTAGTTCAAACGACATAAAGGAATCAGCATTCG
This sequence comes from Ophiura sarsii, assembly GCA_035610835.1. NCBI lineage: Eukaryota > Metazoa > Echinodermata > Ophiuroidea > Amphilepidida > Ophiuridae > Ophiura > Ophiura sarsii. The sequence continues at coordinate 81,994,442 of CM069441.1, read as the reverse complement.
CGATATCCGGACGTCTTTGTTTCAATCTTCAAGTTGGTCAACGATTGCCAATTTATTGTTATATTGATAACAAAGTATCGATTTGTTGATCGAACGCTTCACAACACGTCGTTCGGAACACGTGTTAATCACATGAGTGATACCTCTTCGCATCTGCGGACACGATGATGGCATAATGTTACGTACATTCAGATTGACAAGCAACAAGCTGCGTCATATTTTCAAGGGTCGATGGACCCATAGCTCGAAACATAAACGAAATTATGTCAATCAGCTATAGTATAAGCCCGTTCTGCAGTTGTTATGATGGGTTTCTCTATGTTTAAATGGTTAATTACTATAACCAGATTTGCTCACTGAAGTGAGGTATAGTCATCTAAATGATTACACACACCGATGGGTGTCCTTCGTCAACGTCATTCGCGATTCAGAACTATTACAGATACTATGAACATTATTGTTAAAGAATAATCATGTAGCGTTCGTACCCCACAGAGAGGTGAATGACCGAAAACGTAAACAGTAACTATGGTTAAAACTGTGCAGCGTCACGACGGATTGGATCGACATTGTCATCCCACGAGTCGTCTCCGAACTATAGACATTTTAATAGAAACAATGAACACTTTTCATCGTTATGCATATGTTTATATTATTCACATTATTATAATTAATATTCGCTGGGGTCCAGCTCTCCGTAGCGTGGAGGTAGTGTAAGAGCAGCTAGGTGAGTAGTCTGGATGAGGGCAGTGTTGATCATTGGTATTTGGCACACCAAAGTGATGTCACATATCAAGGACCAATCACGTCCCTCATCCACACTGCCTACGTGGCTGCTGCTACATAGTTAGCTAGCGCCCAGCTAGCTAGAAGGAGTTGAGAGGTTGGGTTGAGAGAGTGAAGTTGAGCCTTGGTCTTCGACCAGGCTAGTAACCGATAGGGAACGAGAGTTAGAATGATGATTAAAGATACCAGAACTTAACATGGACTCCGAGTGCTGATTGTAGTAGGAACCCCATTCGTGTTGTAGTGTATGTAAGATTACTGACAAGTATATCTCAGACAAGAGTGCTTGAACGTAAGATTCCATAGACTTACACATGGACTGAAAAAGTCCATGGACGGTCGGTGGGTGAAATTACATGTAGCAGTTTCCGAATTAATTAAGGGAAAAAAACCTGGTTGTCCAGCGGACAAACAAGCCGGAAATTCTGGTTGTCTGCCACGTTTTTTGGTTGTCCGTATTTTATGTGTTTATAATAGTTTAAACTTTAAAGCATGGACTTATAAGTCCACTCCATGGTTTAAAATTAAGGGATTCTGCCGAGTATTGATGAACTTAATTAACTTAAAGGGACATTAAGTGGTGTTGAAATTTTTAAATTTAAAAAAAAAATACTTCACAATTCAAGATGAACATTAAAAATTGCAATTATTGTTGTTTCTACTAACAAAACACAGCAAAACTTGATTAAAACAATACCATCGCTATTTATTGAAAAACGCCCTATGCAAATATGGTTCACGTTATTTATCACGCGTACTGCAAGTGGATACTGTCTGACGTAAACTGCTGATCGGGCCCGATCAGCATTTTTTGAATCAACGTTTTGTTGTACAAAGAGGACTGATTTTTCTTAATCCTTAGGTGTAGTAAGTTCATGTAATACAACTGTATACTACTAATACCAGTTTTTATCATAATTGAGGGCGCAGCCTCCAACACATCTCTTAGCTTTATTAGTGCCCCTTTTTAACTGACCGAAAGTTGCTTCCGCGTGTTTGCAAATTGCAATGCCTAGACCAAGCGTGTGCAACCTGCGGCCCGCGGGCCACATGCGGCCCGCCGACCTCTAATCTGCGGCCCGCGAAGCAATCCTAAAATTCCCATTGATGCGGCCTGTTTTAACCGGAACTCTCTAGGTTTACACAAATGGCGGATTGATTTAGTGGCGTGCTCCCTTATAATTAGTAGGGTGACGCGCTGCGTTTAGTAAATATAACTCAAAGCGTGATTGCGTAATAAAATCCTGGTTAAAATGGCGCTTGCAGCAGCAACAGCGAGTATAAAGAGGAAATTACACGAAGAGAAGTGAGTATTCCATGAGCAATGGACTTCCCCTCTCCCTATTACTCCTCCTCCGGACGTGTTTTGGAATGTTTGACAATCACTGCGGCCCGTGAATATATCTCAAAATCACAATGCGGCCCGTGTGGTAGAAAAGGTTGCACATGCTTGGCCTAGACCGTGGCGTAAAAAAGACATACGTGAGATTTACTACATGTACCTTGTATTACTGCCAATACCGAACCGACTGCGACTACCATGCACGGTATGAAGATGTTATCTTACTATAAATCTGGAAACGGTGTGTGTTTGTCTGTTTGTTTGTTTGTTTGTTTGTGTGTGTGTTTGTTATCGTTATTACTCCGTTTGTTGTGATCAAAGTGGCGCCTAATTTGCATGAAAGATAGAGGAAATAACGGGAAGGGTGTTAAAGTTTATTTCAGTGAAATTGGTTAACAATTGGTTCCAAAAACAGCAAAAAACCTCTCAGATTTGGCTCATAAATGCCACTAGAATTGAACAACATTGTGCATTGCGCGTACTACCGCGTAATCATGCCGTGGTAATGCTTCGCGTGCATGTTTGCGAAAGGGCTCACTGCCGCGGCACACGCACTCCTACATATGGCGCAGAAGCCACACGGGAAATGGTTATAGGCCTGTTGGTAGGGTATTTGGTGTCATGTTGGGGTGGGGGGGGGGGGGGGCGGGCGGTGGGGGGGGGGGGGGGTGGCAGTGTAAAACCACAGGCTTTGCGGGGGTTGAAACAACCTGATTTATTTTCTTAAGTTGGCATGCCAAACAATCTAAGGGACCGAGGGTTAATGAACAAGCCCCAGGAAATGGTTTAGGGAGGGTTGTGATTATAATCAACCTGGTTTGGGTGTTTGTATGGGGGGGGGGTAAAACCACGGGAAATGTTTTAGGATAGGGTTAAGACTAAGAATTAATGAAGTCGCCACA